>KB308745.1:42920-134444 GCA_000328365.1 Capitella teleta | reverse complement strand
CCCCCCCCCCGCCCCCTCTCCTGTGGCCTGTTCCTACTCCACGGTAACTGAGTGATACCCAGTCAGTCAGTCACTGACAGGTGACTTGATCAGCATATACTAGTATACATGTATCTCACATTCTCAGATGATTCAAACTTGAAATTGAATTGACAATCTCTAGCACCCATATATCATTTTGAATATTTCCCCGCCCAATACATGCATGTACAGTGACGTACTCTCCCAGTCACAGTGAGCCTTGATCACTGCATGTAAAGGCTGTACGCAGTGTATAATCTCAGTTCCAGATGCGGTGTTAATGATTATCAATTAATCAATTATAATTTAAGGGGCATCTCTTTTGTGTGCACCATTTCATAATCATTCACGTATTACGCTATGCTTAGGAAACATGATGACGATCAGCCAGAGGGAGCCATCGAACCGCAGACGATTTCTCCCAATCAAAGTGAAGCAGCAGGTGCTTTTTGATATTCAAAATGTTTCTGTTTTCATTGCTTTCAAGTGCTTTGTTGGACATGTTCCTTTTATTTTCTTCTGTTTTCATTGATAACACCCCACAGCGAGGAAGAGTAAGGTAAGATATATAATTATACTTATATATATATATATTGATATACATGTATGTTTGAATATTGAATACAATTTACATTTGTTTGAAAATAATGCGTACAGCTACAGTGCCCGAAGAGGTTATCAATATGCACATGTACTAATTGTATTACATGTATTGATTTGTTTGTATTCTCAATGCTGGGAAGTAATTTTAGACTATATTAAAATTTAATGTCTTATGCAAGACTTTTTTTAACTCAACTTTTTTTTAGCAGATTTTGCAAGCTAGCTTGTTGTATTAATTATACTTCTAAGATAATTATGTTGTATATCACTTATGTATGGCATCAATTGTTCATTTCTCATTTCTCAGATGGCTCAGCCAAGGAAAGCGGACAGATTAACAAAGTTGAACGATGCCAAGCAGTGTGCTGCACGACTATTGAACCTCATTATATAATCTTCGGTATAAATGTATATGCATCACTCGTGAATTTATTTGTAATAAAACTAAGGTTCTGTTCTCCATACCTCGTTGAATTACTTTATAGGTCATAAGTGGGAGGATACACAGGCGATTTCAGTTGATAGAATAAATTAACATACCATATTTCTCTGATGTAGGCCAAAGATCAATGATATATATACATGTACATACATGTATCTGCCTAGGATAATGTGTTAAATTCTAGTAATTAAGTGCTCAGGAAATGGATTTTTCACTCTTTATAACAAATTTTTTTCAGGGGGAGCATGCCCCCGGACCCCCCTAGTGTGGCTGCGCCGCTTCGCGGCGCAGGTGCCCCCTATCATTACCTTCAATTTGGGCCCCCCAAACTCTGGGAACGTTCCTACGCCTCTGTGTACGTACCACTATGGTTAATTAGACCTGATAATTGAAATTATTAAATCATAGCCCCACCCCCCCCCCCAAAAAAAAAAGAAAAAAAAAAAAGAAGTTACATTAAATCATAGTCTAATACTAGTAAAATGCCTACAAGTATCGATAGATATCATTTATACGACAAGTGGAATGATTACAACTATTATTTTTTTTGCCTTACATGTGTTATAATTATTTTTTTATTCCGCCCCCTTTCTGGATAATTTATTTTTCTATCCATATGATGTGAATATCTTTATTTTTTTTTTTAATTATTTGTTGGCATTATACAATGTAATACAAGTTTATACAACTTCCTCTGGCTTGCACGAGATAAGACTTCATTAACTCTTAATTTTGAACATCTCTATACAAATTTGATGGGCTCGAAATTTCGATCGGAGGCCCACACTCAGCGTTTGCTTGTATGACATTGAGCCCGTTACCCGTGCAGTCCATTTACTGGTACATTTGCACTGACCTACATTCCTGCAAGTATACATATAAAGGCAAACATTTGTATTGAATTACGTCCAAATCTGAATTATCGCAGTATTGCCTTGAAATCATTGATATGTGGCCATCACCGTATATCCCCACATGTACACAATGACCAAAATTCCATAAAGTATATATAAGAAGGTCTACGCACACCGTGTCCCTGGCCAACAGTACAGTAATAGGCCTAATACTTGACAATATAACATATCCAAGTAACAGGGAACATTTGAAGAAACAAATAGTTGAAAATCATCATTTAAACATGTACAAACTATCGTTAAACTGAGTCGATGTGCATCAAATCGATCACATGATGCGCTCATTGCATAGAGGTACTAGAATGACTGTGTAATGTGCCCATTCGCCGTAGCCTGGAATTTAAGGGACTATTACAGACTATTTGTAGCATAAAGCATCAGACCACGTGAATTATATAAGCATTCTAGTTACTCCTAGCTGTATATTTCTATGACTCATTGCACCTCACCACCACGAGCCACGAATAAGTATTGGTCAAAGTGCCAACCATCTAGAATGATTTGCGATAACCACTGGTGCGTCAGTTCTGATAGAGGCCTTAATTTAATAACAGATCATATCACGGTCTCCGTTAATTTTTCATTAGAATGAACAGCGGGAGTTTATTGAAGCCACTGAAAGGGAGGAAGACATAAAATTAATTAGAGGCAGGCAATGCACATGGCCAATGTGGAATTCGACACCATTAGACGGAATTAAATCGCACAAGAAGCTTACCAGGGTATGCACAGAACAGTATAGGACTCAATACATTATTCCACCCTGGTTCACTCCATTCGAACACTTAAAGGGAGGGAGAACTGGTTAAAAATGGACTTTGAGTCGTTATTTGATGCACCATAAATGATTCCTATGCTTGGCCCACACAAGGAATATCATCGCTAACGATTTCGCGGGCGATATATTGCTAACTAGGCGTGACGTCAGCAGCTGTGATGAAACACCGAGTTCCCCATCTGTTACAATGGGCCTCGTCATATCAGCGTGTCCTGCGACTAAACCCTTGGATATTTTTTTATTTTCTTTTCGGAAATAGATAGAATAATAATTTTGCCACCAGTCAGGCGCGAAATTTTTTTTTTTTTTCGCTATTTTTCTTATTTTAACAAGCGATTTTCTAGGACACCTACCATGTTTCTCATCCTGAAACAGTAAAAAGGTCAGCCAGAGTGCACCACGCATGCGCTTTCGTTTCGTAAACAACAAAGATGTCCTTTTATGGCGAAGATGCTCTGCTCTGATTGGCTGAAATCGATAGCTTCACGAGGGGAACGGAACCAATCAGCCATCAGCCAAACCAAGCCATCAGCTGACGTTTGCCTCCTATACTTCGCAATGGAAGCCATTCTCCCATAGGCGCAATGCTAACCCCGATATTCGGAATGCATTATTTCCTTACGCTTGCATCCAGGCAGGGTGTTCTTGGCACGGAATGCTATCAATTGGTGCTATGAGTCAATAGAACATCACTTAAAATTTAGTTCCCCATCCCTTTAAATATTTTATATTCGGTTCCTTTCCATCGTATACATACATATTTACGTATAAATGCCCTGACTGATATTTAAAGCGTCATGGAGAGATGTATCTTACGTTAATATAAAGGTCTCGATTCAAGCAAGTTGAACAACCTGCATTGAATTGAATCATGCCGAATGCTTTAGAGCTATATAAACAGGTGACCCACCGCATTCACAGTGGTTAATGACTTATTCCATTGGGAAGTTGAATTGAATGTCGTTTCTCAAATCCGAGCTGTAATTCTGAAGTATACTGTACTCTTGCAGTATCTCTGCGTGCCGCTTGAGAATGATACGATGAAATATTTGGCCAATTAGGCTACTTAGAGATAATACAGATATACATGTAGCTATATTGATCGGTAAATGGTAACAGTTACTATCAGACAATTACGATTGTTCATAGGAATTTGAACTAATAGAGGTTTTATCATCATTGTGGGCAGCTGTTGTGGATTAGCTGATATATTATAGCGTTGAATTAGAACCGCGAGGTGGCGTGTCGGCAAGCGATGCTGGGGCAGGCATCAGACGTCTTGGTTGTAGTCTGGCACTTCTGACTTTCCATATTATATACAGACTGGTCCATATTGTTGTTTCGAATAATGACGAAGTTCCCTGTGGGATTTTACCATTGCTACGACGTGGTTGCTCAGGTGCTCTGGATCAGTGACTGACACGATTGTGGAAATGTAAAATCATGGTATTTATTGCACATAACTGTAATGAATATCTAACAACGTATAAGAAAAGATAACAATTTAAGGGTTAACATCTGGATCATTACAAAAGGTGCTCGAAGTGACTCCCATTGACATCGAAGCAGAGTTGGAGTCTCATCTCAACACTGTCGCAGACGCGCGCAGAGTTCCTTCAATGCTTGTTCTGATGGATCTCAGCGAACGCGTTGGTTATGAAATCTCTAAGATCTTCAAGGGTTCGTGGATTCCTTGCAAACACAACATTTTTCACGTGGCCCCCCAAGAAAGAATGCAATGGTGTGACCTCGGGGGCCACAACACAGGTTCTGCACGTCCGAACCAACGATTCGGGAATGCAACACCGAGAACATTGCGCACTGCTCTCGAAAAATGCGGTGGGGCGCCGTCCTGTTGAAAATAAACAGTGCCTGCATCTTCACGGCTTGGATTGCAGGAATAACTTCGTCGTCCAGCATACGTCTGTAATGATTCCCATTCACCGTGCCTTCAAAGAAAATAGGACCGAGGACACCCCCGCTGCTGAGGGCTCCCCACACAGCCAGCCCTGGCTGATTCATCTCGCTGATCATGAACTCGCGAGGGTTCTCCATCGCCCAATACGTGCAGCAATGGCGTTGACTCTACCCGAGAGCTTGAAAACGGCTTCATCAGACCAGATGATGTGCTGCAGGAAACCGGGCTGATGTTGAATTTGATTCAGCATGATTGCGGAGTACTGAAGCCCGAGTTCCTTGTCTTGTTCCTTGTCAATCGACTGACACTCGGTTGAAAAATATCACTGTACACCCATGTCTCTGAGAATTTGTTCCAGTGACAAATGGCTGTATCGATATATTTATGCATAGATGTGGGCAATTATATTTCAATTTGATAGTATAATGATTTCATATTCCTACCATAATAATACAAACCCCTCGAAAGTACCAAGCGGTGCTTTGTTCGGGAAACTAAAATATTGAACCCGAATCGTCTTGTTACGTAAAATTTGGTCGAAACGTAAAATACCACGAAAGGATTGCGGGACATATGATTAATTATGGCATTTGCGGGACAGACCTTCTTTGAATCCTGTTATTTCAACAAAACTTGGCACACGCATGCAAATGAACATGAAAATGTGTCTGACAAAGAATCGGGTTGTTCATTTGAGTTTGTTTTCTAGTTTTTAATTCATGTTAAATTATCCGTACATACATGCATATAGGCCAGTACTAGATGCTCTCTTCTGGGTTTCATTTGACCATGTTAAAATAATTACATAAAAATGTGACAAACACGTTGTTTGTTATTGCTTCTATGAGGAAAACATCCTCAGATATTCGTCCACGAAGAATAGCCTAAAATCGATTTCGAATTAGCGCGTAAATCAGAAGTGTACCGCATTTTGATGTAATGCGGACCCCCTGCTTCACTCAAATTAGCGCCAGAGCTGATCACGTGACTTTCTGAGAAATTCAGTGATTGCAATTTCCACCTGGAAAGCTAACATATATCCAAACCAAATTTCAACTTTCTGTATTCACGCGTTCCGTGTGAGGCCGAGAACCTTCGAACATCCCTCTAACAATGTACTTTGGAGGCGCTGCCATGGCTTGTGTTCACTAGTGTTGGCATAGATACAACAGATGTCCTGGGGGCGGTGTGTCCATTGAGCACACTCTACTACGTTGACTGTCGAGGTGGACCGCACACCAACAGTTTTGCTGTGTGCATGTTCATCATTTTCTCAGATACGGCGGATTTAGCGCTTCGGGCCTACAATAGACAGTAGCACACAGCGCCCGGCCTTGGTAAGCGCAGTTCATTTGGTTGCACTGCAGATAAAATAACAGCCTTGGTCTTAATTCACGGGCGCCATTGGCAACCGGAAGCCCAATCCGGAATATCCAACCCTTGGCCATGTGATGATAATTGCGACACTTCCACCATCAACGTATTTTTTATTTTATTTCAAAGTATAATAAGATTTCAAAAAGCAAATATTATATTCCACATCATCACTATTCTGTATTTAGAGGTTGTAGCAAAACTAAGAATATGAAACTTCAATTTGGTAAAAAAAAGAAAAACTATATGTACACTGCAATATGGGATAAATCACTTATGAAAAATATTGGTCTAGCAGATTATCATTAACCAAAATCTAACTACATTGTAAAAAAAAACAAAAAAAAAACAAAAAAAACAAAAAAACACCTCAAAAGCAGGTTAATTATGGAAGAACAGTTATTTTAACCATCACAGCATAATGAACATTTGTATTTTTCATAAAACAAACTTCTTAAAAATAATTCTTAAAACACGGAAGAACAGTACAAAATTTACTTTGCAAGTTGGTCCTCATTAATTCCTATCCAGAGCTAATTGGGTGATATGTTAATTATGCATAGCCATCAGATGGTGTTTACATCATGGCTTTTATTTGCCGTCTTTATCTTTCTTCTTCTTGAAGAGTCCTCCAAACATGCTGTGCCTCTTCTTATCACTCTTATCAGTGCCCTGTCTGACCAGGGGACCGGGCGCTTTTGCGCTGCGGTCAAGACTGGCTGCCTTGGTCATTTCGCTGGTGGCAACAGGGGGCGCCATTCCCTGGGGAAGGGTTGCTGAGACCGGGCGATAAGGGGCGGGTTCAGTGCTGGGGTCGCCCCTGTACGGCTGGGGAGGGGGTCCCATCGGTGGCTCAGAGCTAGCGGCTGCTTCAGCATTCTGTGTGTAATGTTATTTATATAAGAAGCGATTATTATGACTTGAAGGTGCTCACGTAATTGATGTTGGCGTAGATTGGGGTGCTGGCAGGTTTGGTACGATAGCCGCTATCTGGAATAATGCAAACTGGGTTAAAAAAGGGAATATATAAATATATACTGGGAAAGAGATGAAATTGAGCAATTGGTTAGAAAATGATCATTTGGTGACAGCATGCTTCCCCTGTGGATGCTGTGAATTTGAAAAAAAAACCAACAAGCACACGTTTTGTTTTTTAGACGTGAAGCATTCGTAGGAAAGGGTACAGGATGCGGAGTTAATGACTGAGTCATTGCGCAAGGCAATGAACAGAAAAAGGAAAAAGAGTGCGTCTGTCAGCAAAATGAAAAATAGCAACCGGTTAGAGGCACGGCAGAAGAGAGTGAGGAGAAGGAAAGGAAGCCACACTGCACGCAAGAAACCAACCCTGCGACGACAAAAGCGATGGAGAATTACACTCCGCCCATTCAGCACTAAGCTCTGCCCCTTCAACAGAAAGCTCCGCCCCTTCAACAGAAAGCTCCGCCTCTTCTGAAAGCTCTTCTCTACTGCTAGTGTGAGACGTACCCTGCGAGGCGTCGGTCCGTGTGAAATAACCTGTGCGCAAAGGGGCGGGGGGGAGTTGCTCAGGGGGAGGGATAGTGGCCGGGAGCGGGGGGGCTGAGAGAGCGCAGGTCAACATGAACGTCAAACAACAAGCGTCGGCAACCTACCCGAGTCTGACTGACTGCCGGATGAAACCTTTCTCTTGGGTGGCAAGTCATTGTTATTGAAAGGGTTCCCGGGTTCCATAAACGGATTGTTAGCCGTGGCGAATGGGTTGCTGTGTGCAGGTGACGATGGAGTGGTCAGGTCTTCTCTGAATGGGTTCGGCTGCTGAGGTTCTGAAAGTGGTCCTGAGCTGCGGCTTGAGGCAGGGCTGGATGGCGCAAAGGAGTCGCGGGCCTCATCAGGATCTTCAGGTGAGACTGGCAGACCGCCGCTGTGTCGGCTGGACAGTGGGGAAGTGGTTTTACGACTGGATTGGCTGTGTGTTGGGCTGTGTGGGGGCAGGCGTTGCGCTATGTCCGGATCATACTGCATGAGTTGTTGAGCGGGAGGTAAGCCTGAAAAATATTGAAATGGAGATTAGATATCAGGTGAGATTAGATATCGTGATGCAAGTATAAAATAAAACACACATCTATGATGGCGGAAAAGAAGACGGAAAAAAATACAATGCAGTTTTTATTGAGCACAGAAACGCGAAGAAGGTAAAAAAAAAGCTCACAGTGAATTTTGAATGAAAAAAAATCCATATCAAAGTGCCAAATGTGCAGAAAAAAAAAAAAAACAAAAAAAAGAAAGAAAAAAAAAAAACAGAAAGAAAAAGTCTAGAAAAGAATCAAAACTATGGGCTGAAGAAAATAAAAAAAAACCTCATTAAAAATGTGAAAAATGTAAAAATTGAGTGAAATTGCAGCCGAGGGTGATGTACGGGTGAGTCGTTTCTTCATTATGTAAAAGCGGTGGTTGGATTAACAAAGATGATTTCCAGTGAAAGCTAAAAACATTATCCACTCTATGTGAGAAGGTCCGTTCCGATTGTCGCTGACCAAAATCAGGAACCCACGACACAATTATTATAACCCAAACACACAGATAACACAAAGGATTAGTACGTGTACACAAAAGGCTATTGTTAGCAAACACACAAAAAATGGCCATACTTCCAATGCAAAAACGACAAAATAAAGACTTACTTGAATCATCCGCCTGCCCTGTTAGTTCAGATGAAAAAAACGCATAGTGATTAACTATGATCAACAGAAGCCAAACAAAAAAAAACAAACTAAAATTTAACCCCTTGATCTATTTAAGGGGTTAAATTCACACAAAAAAAAAGCCCCGTTTGCATTCATAACTGAGTAACGTGTGGGAGCATGCTCATGCATATATTATAATAATGTACTGACCTGCGTGAAATTGAATCTTAGTTAGCCATTCGACCATCTCGTTCTGGCTATTAGCCATGAAAAGGTACTCTGATCCGTCGGCTAAGCGTACTCTAAGGACGTTCTTTTTCTTCGTGTAATCTGTGGCGATCTCACAGTTTGCTTTGTGAAGTGCGAGTGGAGATGCTGCAGCCTGGTTCTCAATGAATGCTACAAAAGTATCAATAATGATCTAATCATGCAATAAATAAAATATAGAACGTACCCTGCTTGTCCTTGAAGAAGCACAAGAGCTGACCACAAAGGACCGTGTAATTAAACTTCCACGAGCGAATCGTTGCTTTCTTTCCTCCACTCTGCAGCTGCTGTTTGCGCTCCAACATGCCTTCCATCTCAGCTGGAGGGAGGCTTCCAGCTAACTTGAACTTCTCCTTGAAGCTGGGCGTGTGTTTACGCGTCTTGATGCTCAGCGTTCGTTGGCGTTTCTCTTTCTTCTGTGAGTCGGTGCGAGCGACCTTCTTAGCGTGAGACGTTGGATCTCCCCACGGATCGGACGTTCGAGCTGTGGCTGGGCTGTCAGTGGGCTGAGCCACGCTGAGCTGTGGCGTGTTCAGTCTGCCCTCATTGCTCTTGGTGCTGGGGGTGCGGATGATGGTCGGGGCTTCCAATTGGACGGGGCTGCGTGGGGTTGCCTCCCTGTCATATTATGTGTTGAGTGAAATGGTGATATGAGTGAAGGGAGCTTACATTGACGCCTCCTGTTCTGCGTCATCAATCTCCTTGCGTCTTCTTTGCAAGATTTCTTGCGCTTTCCTGTCCTCTTCTTCTTTTCGACGTTCCTGAAATATCGGGTTCAGATTTTAGGATATTTGAATGAAAAATAGTGATGCTATTCATAAAGAAAATCAAACGAGAAGGTGCGACACTGAAATCAAGAGGACACAAATGACACCATGGCAGCAGTGAAAATAACGCTCAATTATTTGTGAATTCAAGAACACTGATTTCTCAGGTGTTCAATTATGAATGATCAGAATAATTGTTCAAAGCAATTTGAAGCTAACAGCAGCTGTAATTCCTTCTTCAGCAGAAAACAAGAAAGAAAAAAACCATCATGAGCTGTGCTTAAATGTAATTACAGCAGCACGGCATAAGTTGAAAAGCAGCAACGTGTTCGGCCAAGAGATCATAAATTTCAAAATTCAATTAATTCACGAGTGCAAATAGCAGAATAAACACATATTAAGAAATCTCTGCACAATTTGGACGGGTAAAAGTGGCATTGTGTTCAATATCAGAGAGATTCTTCACATAACATTTGACAATAATTTTGAATTAAAGAGAAGAAAAAATGAATAATTAGAAATTAGACTAAACTCAACTAATGTTACCACATGATCTGCAACCACAACTATGTTACATAAAAAGTGATCAGATACACAAAAAAAAAAGAAAAAAAGTGAAAAACAAAAACCGTCCACACTGTAATTGCGCAAATTTCACGCAAACAGAAATAGTGTACACTTTACAAAATGGCCACTTACATCCTTCAAACGGAGCGAATGGATGAGAAAAAGACGTTGATTATCATAAGCATGATGGTGCAAGCAAACGGCGAGAAAAAATATCATCAGATTGAAAGGGTGAAAAAAAAAAAAAAAAAAATAGTGAAAAAGAATGGAAAACTACGACCACAATGAAACAGAGAGAGAGAGCTACCATGAACGCAGGTTCAACATCTTCACCGCGCAAACGTCTTTCCTGGAAACAGAAAACCAAAACATGCAGATAGCCCCCAACATGCAACGACAGAACCGCCAAACTTAAAACGCCAAGAGTATAGGAAAGCTAAGAGCAGCTAGCTGAGCTCACCTCCAGAATCCTCGCTTGCTCAACACGCTTCTTCTCCTCCAGACGTTCCTTTTCTCGGTGTTTTTCTGCTTCGACTCTTCGTTGTTCTTCTGCCTTCTTCTGCTGCATGAACGCAGACTCCAGCTGTTGGCGTGAATAAGGTTGAAAGGCAGCAATACAAGAGGTACTTGAGTCTAATAATATCAGCTTCATGAGCCGTACTTCACTTAAAAAACATCAGCTGATTTTAAGTATGCATCATCAGTTTGGATGGACTGAACAAAAACTCTCAGAATCACACTGATAAATGGATGCATAAGAGAAGGACACAACTGCTGATTAAACCGAGTGCACTGACCAGAGTAAGACGTTTGATGGCATTGAACTTGTCTTCCTGAGCGTAGACGGTTTTCTCAAAGTCTTCATGCTTACGCAGCAGTTCTTCCACTGCATCAATTGAGTCTCCGAGATTTGCGTCTTTCAGGACGGGTTCCCTGCCACTGAGCCACGCCTCCAGCTGCTCCATGTCTCTCTTCAACTGCTGCAGATCCAGATTCTGGTCGTACAGGACGCGTCTCTGTTCCCAAGTATCCATGAGGGAATCCAGGTTATGGTTCAGGTGGTGGATTTTGTCCTGGATCTCGTCAGAGAGGAAGTGACCGTCTGAGATGAGTTTGTGACCGGTTTGGGAGAATTTTGTGAAGTCCTTCTGCCGGGCATCGATCTCGGCTCGGTTTTCTTTGTGGCGACTGATGAGCGTTTCAGCCCCTCCGACGTCTCTCGCCAGTTCATCTGAGGTGATCCTAGCAGTCATTTCTGCGCACCATGCCCTAAGAGTTGAATGCTGTTATAAATGGATGTCGTAATAATTTCTGACTTACAGCAATTCACGGTAGTCGTTAAAGTACATCTGCAAGTGTTCAGCGCTGCTTAATCGCGCCTTTCGCTTCTGCGCCTGTTCAAGCAGAACATTCCACGCTGACACCATCTCTTCGTGCTTGGTGTGGATGTGCTCGGAGGCGTCTGGGAACTGCTGAAGCAGGTGCTCGGCTGCCTTGGTGATCGCTTCAACTTGAGCACTGATGGCCGCCAGATCTTGCTGTAAGGACAACTGTGGAGGCATCCAACACTAGAGCTATGCACTCACCTCAAAGCCTTGGTGCTTGACTATGAGAGCTTGTACGCTCTCCAAGTCATGTCCAAAGGCCTCTGACTGAGCAGACAACTCCTTCTCTTCAATCCACTCAATGGCGTCATCAGCATCACGCACGAATGCGTGCACTTTCTTGGCGCCTTCCAAACCCTCCAGTCTGGCCTGAGCCAGCTCCTTGGTCTCGCTCCACATGACGTCCACCTCAGAACACTTGGCTCTAATCAACTTATGCTCAGCATGACCGTGCGATACTAAGTTATCAGCCATGGCGTGCACTGTGCTGATACGCTCCTCACTGGCCGTCAGTGAGCGCACAAATTCTTCAAACTTGCGCTGCATAATCTGAAGATGGTACAAACAAAAGTGGACAAGGTTTCAAGCTGAGCAAGCACACTGCACCTGCACATGCTCCAAATCAGTGCCGTAGTCTTCAGAGGCGGCAATCTGCTCCTGTTCCTTGATCCATTGGCAGACGTCTTCAACCTCTCGGATGTACTCGTACCGCTCCTTGTTCTCTGTCAGCTTCTTGCGTCTGCTCATAGCAAGGTCTTGCAGCTCACGGTACTTGGCCTCAACTTCAGCCTATGTGCATTTAGTAACCGTCAACACTGGTGCTTATATTAAAGATATCAAGCCAACCTGTTGTTGCTGAATGTTGACGCTATCAAAGTGACCTCTCTGCACTAAGCCTTGACACAAGGCAGCCAGTTCTCCAATGTTGTTATTGAAATTATCAATATCCAACTCAAGAGCCTCTAACTTCTTCAACATTGACTGGTTACAAAAGAAACAAATTATCTTCTGCATCAAATACAGTCTACTGCAATACTCACGTGAACAGAATCCTCGTCTTTTCCAAGGTCCTGGCTGACAAGCAAAGGCTTCTTCTCGTTCATCCAAGACCCAGCCTCCGCAACTTCAGAGTAGAATGTCTGTGATTCCAGAGCATCCTGAAGCCTGGCTTTCCGCTGAGCAGCCAGTTCGTTCAGCTGCTGCAGCTGGGAGTTCAGATGATCGAGACGTTTCTGCACATCACTGCCTGCATAGTGACCCTTCTCCACCATGTGGTGAGCTGTGTTGGCCACGGATTCCATCAGGGGTTCGTGCGAAACGAT
The DNA here is from genome assembly GCA_000328365.1 of Capitella teleta. Classification (NCBI taxonomy): domain Eukaryota; kingdom Metazoa; phylum Annelida; class Polychaeta; family Capitellidae; genus Capitella; species Capitella teleta. The sequence continues at coordinate 121,423 of KB308745.1, read as the reverse complement.
TTCAGACTCCAAAGCTTGGTGTTTCTTGACCAGAATGTGCACGGCACTCAGATTCGTGCCAAGGTCTGTGTTGGCTGCGATCGGCCGCTTCTCTTGGATCCATGACAGCTCATCTTCGATGTCGCGGTAGAACTGGTAGAGCAAGAGGGCGTCCTCCAGGTTGTCATGTCTGATTTGGCATGGGTCAGACAACTCTTGGTACCTGTTGATGATCTTGACACTACGTTCTTCCAACTCCTTCGCCATGAAGTGCGTGGTTCGGCCAAATTGGCGACCTCTTTCGCTCATCTCCTCAACTTTGTCTTGATGCTTACCAATGTCCTCTTCCAGGAGCTGGTGCTTCTTGAGCAGAGCGTTCACCCTGGCGATATCTTTACCATGGTCTTCAGAAGAGAGTTGTGTCTCGACCTCATCCATCCAGGCGTCCAGGTCATCGCACTCCCTGTTGAAAGACAAGCCGTCGTTGGCCTCAGCCAGGCGCTGTCTCTTCTCAGCGCTGGCTGCTTCAAGAGCAGCCCAGCGGGTATTCAAACTGGCAAGTCGCTCCTTGATATCGGTTGATTCATAATGACGCTGGGTAATCAGGTCTTCACCCTCTGTGTTAACAGCTTCCACACGTCGTTTGTTAGCAACCAATTCAGCGTCAAAAGTGAGATGTTTCTGCATTTTTCCGCCCAGATTGCTTGGCTCTCGGTATGATTCATCCGTAGCAACTTGGGTCTTCTCCGCAATCCAGCTAAGAACCTCATAGACGTTTCTCAGGAATTGCTGGTAGACGTGTGATTCCTTGAGACGCAGTCTACGTGAAGCAGCCGCCTTCTTCACTCTGTCTCGACGATCCAAGACACCTTGGCAGCGAGAGCGGATCTCGTCAGCAGCGTAGTGGTCCTGAGCCAACAGGGCTTGTGCCAATCCTTCAAGGGTTGAGATCTTCTCCTCTTGAGCCACCAGCGTCTTCTCAAAGCCTTCGTGCTTCTTAGAGAGCTCATCAACAGAAGACAGTGAGTTTCCGAGATCTTCGTTGGCAAGGAATCCCTCCTTGCTTGCCAGCCATGCGTCGGCTTGCTCGGCATACTCCTCATAAACCTGGAGATCGTAGCACTGAGTCAACAACTGCTTGCGATCCTCCCACGTCTCATTGAGCAGCGTCCATTCCTTCTCCAGATCTCCTACCATAGCGCGAATATCAGCGCTGGCAAAGTGCCTCTGGCCAAGCAATCGCTGTCCATGTTCACACAATGCTCGGTAATGATGATATCGACCGTCAATCTCAACCTAAAAAGAACACAAACGTTAAGAATTCCACCATAAAAGGAAAACCCCACACCAACCTTATGTTCATTGTGTACTTCGATCATATCCTCAGCTCCGAGAACTTCCTTTGCTAATCCTCCGGATTTCATCGAAGTAACAAGTTGGTCACACCAGCCGATATGTTCACGGGACTCAGTGAGGAACTTGTGCAGTTGGTACGCGTCCTCCAAGCGGACCTTCCTCGCCTGAGCCAAGTCTTCAAGCTTCTCCCAGTTGACTTCAGCCTCTCGCATCTTAGAGCGGATATCATCAGCCATGTTGGGATACTTGCGGCACAGTTTGCCAGACAAAGACTCCTCTTTCTGCAGCTGTTGATGCAGAGCGGTCATGTCCCTCTCAACCTCCTCTTGCTTCCGCTGCAGCGCTTGCACAGCTGCCAGATCGCGACCGTAATCCTCGGCGGACACAGCATTGCTCTGAAAAGCAAAACGCAAATCAGATCCAAACTGTCATGTACATGGCAGAACTTCTGTGGAATTTGGAAGAAATATCACGGTGTTAGTGCAATAGAAAATTTAAGCTTATATCAAATACCAAAAAAGCAGCTTGACTAGTTTGACAAGCGAGAACTTGTATTTAATCTCCAAAAAACATTAGAAGGCTGGAAAAATTACAACTCAGAGAAAAGAGGCACCCGCGCTAATCCGATATTTGATAACCTCAAAGTATAGAGGATTACCATGGAAACACGAGTGTTCGGATTACCGAGGACTGACTTGCATAAGAGTAAAAAGCAAAGGGATATAAAACAGAGGTCAGAGATCAAGCCAAGGGTCAAGGGGTCACGACTCACAAACGCCTCAGAAGCCGAGAGATTTCTGCTCCGAGCAAAGGGGGAAAGAGGCTCGGAATTCCGCCCGGATGGGAGGGGACTGGTTGGGGATTTGATGCCGGGAGAGAAAGGGGTCAACATGGGAGCGGCCTAGGGAGAGAGTAGAGAGCATGCTCACTTCAACATACGACATATAGAGCTGTGAAGAGTTTCATGCATAATCACCATGCGATAATAAAACAAAGAAAAATTTCACAAAAGAAAATTTTTCTTATTATACATAAAATATCGAGACCAATGACCACTTGAGTTTAGCAATTGTTTACAAAAATACCTTTTCGTTGATGCGTTCATTGATGTCATCTATGTCGCGGTTGAAAGCGTGGACTTCCAGAGCGGCGGCTAACTTTGCTTTGTGATCCTGCAGATCTCCTTGGATCTGGTTCCAGCTGCGAAAAAATGAGCATAAATTTTTTTGTTACCAACGATTGAGTAAACTGACTCTTCGTTAAGATTGTCTCGCTTTTCACGAACACCCTCGGTGAACGTACGTCCCTGTTTGATGAGACGATCGCCTAATTGGTTGATGGCTTTCACCCTCTCCTCATCAACAGTGACACCCTAAGAATGAAAAAAAGAAAAACCACAATCGTAAATGAAACCCAGAAATAAAAAACACTCACAGCTTCAACATCGTTAACTTTCTTCTGCAGTTCCAAGCAATGTTCGTAATCTCTGCCCATATCTCCAGACGCAACCATCATCTCCTTCTCACGTATCCACGCCTGCACTTTATCAACCTCCTCGTTAAAGTGCAGAATATCCTTCGCCTCCTCCAATCCTTGCCCTCTCTCCTGCATCGCTTTGAGCAGCTCATTCCACTGTGCGATCAGATTATTCACACGCTGCTGAATTTCTGGAGAGGCCAAGTGTTTCGTTTTGATCAACTGCTCTCCGAGGGTCTTTATGGCGCGGATACGATCCGTGTTTGCCATGACTTCGGCTTCAAACGCCTGGTGTTTCTTGAGGCGTCTCATCTTATCGTGCAGGTCTTTCACTTCCCCTTTGACGCTGTCATCGCGCGCTGTCTTCAGTTTGTCTTCCATCCAACTCTCGGCTTCCGTGGCATCGCGGCAGAACTGTGTGTACAGCAGAGAATCAGACAACTGCTGCTTGCGTCTGCTGCTCAGGTGTTTGATGTTAGCACGGCTGAAACGGGGCAAAATGTAGAGAAATTTGAGGCATTATTAATAAGCAAACCAACCGATTAATAACGTCAGCCAAAGTCGCTTTAATGGCCTCCTCATCAAAATGTCGTTCGGCCATCAGCTGATTTCCGCTTTCACGAAGAGCCTCAAGCTACATGTTTAAACAAAATAAAAGAAAACCGGAATGGAGCAAAATAAAAACTAACCTTTGGTTCTTGAGAAGCCAACAGGTTCTCAAACGCCTCATGCTTCTTAATCTGCTTCTCAACATGATCAACGGTATCTCCGTAATCGGTAGATTTCAGGTACGCCTCTTGAGACGTGCTGTAATTCCTCAGCTGATTTGCATCTCTGAGGAACGCCTGCTGACTGAACAGTTGCTCCAGGTAAGCTTGACGCTCGTCCCAATTAGAGTGCAGCTTCTCTCTTTCTTCCATCAACTCATCAACTTTCTGCTGAATCTGTACAAGAAAATTTACTTGAAATCAAGATCAAACTGCTGTGATCAGACTGACGTCAGGGGCTGCAAAGTGACCTTGCTCCACCATGGTTTTCCCGATGGCCACCACACTGGCAAAGGTGTCTTCTCTCGTGTCGATCTCAGCGTGCAGCTCCTGGTGTCGTTTACGGAGGGCATCAACGCTGGCAACATCCGTCACGGTTTCGTCAGACACCATTTCGGCGCAGATTTCATTTGACCAAATGATGAGGTCACGAGCGGATGCCAGGAAGCGATAAAGGTCAAGGGCAGCCTGCAGCTCCTCTTTACGCTGCGCTGCCTTCTCCTGTAAGATGGCCCAATTCTCCACCACTACCGCCTGGTGCTGCGCTATCTGCTCAGCATTGCCTCCAGGGTACGCCTCTTGCAGGCGGGCTGCATCATCAACAAGAACTTGCAGCTGAAGCAAAACAGAAAAAAATTGAATTTTATTGTTCGTCAAAATTTATTTTATACCTGAGCTTCAAGAGCAACAAGTTCATTCTCAAATCCTTCGTGCTTCTTGATGTAAGTTTGCACAGTGCGAGTATCGCGACCAAGCTCCTCAGGGATCTCAGCGTACTTATCCTGGATGCGAGACAGCGCATCCTCAACATCTCGGTTGAAGCGATGAATCTCTCCAGCCGCAAATAACTTCTGCCGGCGACTAGCAATCTGGTTCTGCAAATCCTGCCAGGCATTCCTATTTGGAAAAAAAAGAGCCCAAAACATAAATAAACCTCTACGCAAGACCACAAAACACCGACTTGATTTGTTCTTGACGTTCCAGAACCACAGGTGAGTTTGGATTCTGTTCTTCGATCAGCCTCGCAGCGAGTTTGTCCACTCGGTTGTACTGATCCTGACCCGCCTCAACTCCGAGTTCAAATTCACCGAATCGCTTCTGAATGGTCTGCAGATGTTCGTAATCCTGTCCATATTCATCAGAAGCAGCAGTCAGCATGCGTTCGCCAATCCAAGCTTCCAGTTCTGAGCTCTCACGCATGTAAACGTGAAATTCACCGGAAGCTTCTAACAGATGTCGCCGCTGTTCACACTTCTTACGGAACTTTGCCAGAAGTTTCTCAGTCGCGGCCTGAAGGTCCAAATGAAACTCGTTAATTGAGTGCGATAGGATGTTAACGAGGGCTAACCTGTTTGTCTTTCACCTCCTTGGCTCCTTTCGGGTCATCAGCAATCAGTTTTGCTGCTTGGTCGGCCAGATTTTTGACCATGGCTTCATAAGCTCTCATATCGGTTTCCATGGTCTGTAGTACAAAACATGGTATACAGTGTGTTTATCATGTCATTACATCAATAGTACCTTGTGTTTAGCAAGTAGTTTCTCAGCTGCATTCTCCTCTCTTCCATAGTCAGCACTCGACACAACTTGCAGTTTCTCGGAAATCATTCCCTCGACGTCCGTCGCTTCAGACATGAACTGAAAATTAACGAAAAAAAAAAAATATATAGACAATAGTGAAAATCTGAACTCCAGTCGGCCACCCACCTTCTGCTTGCGCAGGTTCAAATCCAGAGCCTCTTTGCGCTGAGCAGATTTTGCGAGGAGATCCTTCCAAGCGTCCTTCACTTCCTCCTTCTTAGCAGAGATGTCATCACGAGCAAAATGCCGAGCCTGCAGGAGATTATCTCCAGCAGCCACGACTTTATCAATCATTGGCTGATGTCCGGTGAGTTCTTGTCCAAATTTCTTATGCTTGGCATGCATGTTCTGTGCGTCCACCAAATTCTTGCCATACTCAGTGGCAGTGGCGGCCGGTATATGCTCCTGCATCCAGTTCAACTCACTGTCAGCATCAAAAATGAACTGGTGCCATTTGAGAGAATCCTCCAGCTTCTGCCGTCTCTTGGCCATGGGGTCTTTGAGTGCATTGAACCTGACAACAACAAATTCCAGTTTAACAACGCGACACCCAAATGAACAAAACAAACCTGCGATCAAATTCCTCCACAGCTTTCAAAATGCTGGCGGAATCAAAATGCCCAGCCTTAGCCAATTCATGGCCCTTCTGGACGATATCTCTTAGATTCTCCGCGTTGTTTCTCATTTCATTCTCAAGCATCTGGTGACGCTTAAGCAGGTCACGAACTCCACGGAGATCTTTGCCAACATCATCAGAAGCCAGCATGCCTTCCATTTCAGTCAGTTTAGTGTTGGCATCATCGAGCGCTTGGTTGAAAAGCTCTTGCTGAGCGGCTTGTCTCAGTTTCTCTCCCTTATCCTGAGCTTTGCGGTACAGTCCGTCCCAGTCGTTGTTCAGATCCCTCAGGATTTCCTTCACTTCCGTAGTTTTTGGATGCTTCTGCTTAACGAGGCCGCCTCCCACTTCATTGATGTCATCCAAGCAATCCTTGTTGGTCTTCAGCTCAGCCTCAAAAGCCTGGTGTTTCTGCAGTTTCGGCAAAAGGTTGGTGAGCTCACGCCACGACTCATCGTTGGCTGTGATGTACTTCTCCTTAATCCAATCTGAGAGCTGGAAGAAAAGCAAGATGAAAAGACGCCAAACACGCACGCCAACAAACCTCTTCTGCATCACGTTTGAATTCTTGGAAGGCGTTGGAAGCCTGCAGCTGAGCTCGGCGTTGTTGGCATTTGTCTCGCACTTTATCTCTGCGTTCCTTCACAGCTTTGCGTCTTTGGTCAATGAGCTTGGCATCCGGGTGACCCTCGCGGATCATCCGGTCAGCCAGTTCATCAAGAGCACGGACCTTGTCCTCCATGGCAGCTAGTTTGTTCTCTAAATCCTCGTGGCGCTTAGACAAAGCGTCCACACCATCCATGGTATTCTGAAAAATGTGATTATTCATTACACAAAAAGTTCAACAAAATATTAGCTGAACACTTCAAAGGATGGGAAATACACAGAGAGGATATGAAGCTTGGGGTCAATGCAATGAACAGTTCAACACGGGTGTTATAGTTATGGGTGTGATTGTATCAGGTCTACAGGGGTCACTCAGCCATGTTGCAGCTGAGTGGTTGTACAACTGGGGGAAGTTTGTACAACGTAACATGTGGAGAGCACAACAAAAACTCCGTGCGAATCAGGAACAAAGAAACCTCAAACAGAGGAAATTTATTCACAGAAGCAGAAATTCATTTCCTACCTGATGCTGTAAAACATAAAAAAAAGAGAGAAAAAAAAAAAGAAGAAATGTATTATAAACCTGTTATTTTCTCCCACATTCACCGAGAATAAAATATAACAAATACAACAAATTTCAAACATACCCCGACATCATCAAATTCCAGGAAAGCTTCATGGCTTGCAGTCACAGAATCCAGCTGATCAGCTTCTCTGAGGAAAGCCTAAAATAAAAATAAAAATAAAAAAAGAGAGGAAAAAATAAGTTTCATTTGTGACCACAATTCAGAAACCAACAAACCTGGAGATCCTTTGCATCCTGGAGATCCTTCTGTTTCTTCAACCAATTGTTCTTGATGGCCTCCTGCTGGGCCTTCAAGGCCTTCATCAGATCAGCAACCTCTTTAGCATCTGGGTTTTTGCGGAGGATATCTTGGCCCATAGCCAAAACTTTAGCTAGCCTGAAAAAACCCCCACAGCAACATATATGATACGATGACATAACAAAACTCGCGTACTTGTCATCAGTGTCATTGATGTCATCCAGAAGATCATTGTGGTTCTTGAGCAGTTCTTCCGCTGACTTCAAATCCCTCGGGATGTCGTTCTCCTTTAATCGGCCATCAATGAGGCCAAGTAGACTCGCCTGTGTGTTCAACATCCATTATCGCACGCTCAGCACAATTAGCACACCCACCAGATCCTTGGCCTCTTGCTTGAACCTCTGCTCCTCCTCTGCGTCCGCCAACTGCTTGTGTCGCTGTTTAGCACGATCTTGCAGCGCCTTCCACATATCCATAATCTCCTTCTCCCGCTGATTGACGTATCCGGTCTCATCAGGGTAAGACTGCCTCACACTGGGAATTCAAAATATTACATAACCGCATTAATAATGAAATATCAACTTACTCATTAGCCAGGAGATTCATTCGGTTGACTTTGCCTTGCAATGGTTCTAACTCAAGCTCCAAGTTCTGTATAAATAAATATAAATGCACAATATAAGTAGCAGGCAATATTATCATACCTTATGTTTTCGCTGCAAAGCTTGCACAGAATGCAGGTCTTTGCCTAAGTCATCAACATTCAAACTGGCGTTCTTTTCAATGATCCAATCTTTCAGCTCAGCGCACATGTTTTGGAAGAGTTCAATACTGCAAGAACAGCGATAAGTGGTTGTGCATGGAGCATATCAAAGTGTATGATTACCTAGAAGCGCCTTCAAGAGTTTTCTCGCGTTCCATCTTCAGCCGATGCAGGTTCTTGAAGCTGAGAGACATTTGATGAAAACACAAATAATGAGAACACTGAAGCAAGACAAACCGGTCGTTGATGTCTTTGAGTCGCAGCTGCACCTCTCGCTTGCGGCTGTGTCCTCTCTTGATCATGCCATCAGCAAGTTTATTGATGTCATCAATGACGTACTGGTGAGCAGCCAAGTCTGTGATGAATGCCTGAGAACAAGTATATTTTGATGTTTGACTTTGATCTGAGCAGGAAACAAACCTCGTATTTGCGTTTCATGGCTTCCATGTTTTGTGATAAGCTCTCTTTTGTCTGAATGGTCATCTCCTGTTAAAGAGGTCAGGGGAGGGGTTATGAGGGGAGATGGGTCATAGGTCAAAGTTCACCTTTTCCTTCATCCAGCTGTCAATATTGTCGCACTCTGTGCAGAAGTGGAAGTACGAGATGGCATCGTCAAGATTATCCCGCCTCCTCTGTAAGTGAAGGAGACATTATGAGGAGCAGCAGCCAAACGCACATTTCCACTGTTATATACATAATAAACACATTCTCCACAAGAGAATTCAGGTCAGATTTCCATATTTGGCACTCAATGCTGATAATTAATATAAGCCCAGAGGCAACAGGGTCATTCTCTTATAGATAAAGGCTGAATTAACCAGGTCCGACAATACTAGTTACTGATGATGGGCCAAGCTTTAGTTTCGGACTTCTATGCGTCAATTTTGCTTACTCCTGCCTTAATTAGACTCTCTGGATCCTTTTGTCCAAATTCTATATTAGCCCATGAGAAATAATGATTAGCAGATTAGCAAAGGGGATGACTGACCTGAGCGTTGGAGCAGAGGTTGCTGTAGTCATTGTTGAGGGATGCTTGTCTTTGTTCCACGTTTTCTTTATCAAAATGCAGATTCCCCTGAGAGCGAACTGAAAAGCAGAGCGACTCATCAGGGAGAGTAACCAGCACTAATATGCAGTGACATGCAGGTATACATGCATTGTCAGATGAAAATAAACTGATTTTCCATTAAAAGTGTTGATGAATATGTGCACCATAGGAAGCACCACTCACGAGAAGGTGTTCTCCTAACTTTCGATGAAGACTTCTTCTTCTTCGGTTTGAGTTGTGTTTGTATTTCTTTCTTGTAGCCAGTCTTGGTGACCATGACCTTGACAGGGACAATCACTGGTTTCTTGACTTTCTTCTGCACAATTTTCGGTTCGGCTTCCTTGACGTAATTAGCCGGAACGTAGCCATCCTGGCCGTTGCTGCGGCGTACATTCCACCAGTCAGCATTGGTCTTTTGAAGGAGAACAGCAATCTGGAATGATAAGTGTACATGACAACATGAACCGAGATGCTCGTTAATAAGCTTCTTTTAAATTTGCTTGTTTGTCTATAATTTATGCAGTATCATATCAAAATTAGCATTAAATTTTTACCATCTTAAGGCAAGCATCCCCTCACGGGCCTAAGTCAGGTCTCTTGGGTTTCTACTCACTATGTGTATTATACTAATATTCACTCCCCCACCCCGAATAAACACACATTTTCTCTCTTTCTCTTGTAATATTCATTCACTTGAGTTAAAAAAATGGTCAATTTTCTTTACATACAACCTGATCATTTACATATATCTCAGATATTTCCCTCATAAACGCATCAAAGCAATGAAAAAATAAATGTGTTTGTAACATTTTGATGGAATTATTTAAAAAATAGTCCAATGGAGTCCAGTACAGAGCACTAGTACTGGCATATAATTATGTTTCTTCATGTAAAAACTGAAAAGTGTTATGATTAATACATTTATTTGACAAACACACTTTCGTGTTAATTTGCATGCACGTGCCAAGTTTTATTGCAATCAATGAATTAAAGTAGGCCTAATGGTCCCGTAAATACGTTACACGCAATCCCTTTATGGTATTTTTACATTCTGGCAAAACTTTACAAAATAAGATGATTCTGGCTCAATATTTTATTTCCCTGAGAGGGCATCATTTATTCCTTTAGTGAGATATTGAAATATCATTTTAGGAATCTAAATATTATAAAATCCATAAAATAGAGTAATATAATTATCCAGAACACAAATATTTAACATATATGGCAGAATAATTCATATAAATGACTGCATATGACTTTTTGATAGAATGATGAATAATGAGCGGGCATTTGGGATGCACCGCCCAAGCACAATTTCCGTGTTGACTTGTTTGTCGATAGAATTCCATTTAATTTTCATCGCATCAAAGCCAACACACAAGCAGTTTCCTTGATTAAAATCAGCGATCAAATGAGAAAGTGTTACCAGAGACCCACAAATCAAACGTGTGGCACCCGAAATGAGGAGGCTGTGACAGGGTCATCCGTAGACAGGCATGAGACAGAGGTTTGGCAAAAAGTACTGAAAGTCTTGCAGGGGCAGATGGGGGGGTGTCCGGAGGGAGAAATTGTAGAAGTGCGCTAAATAAAAAGATAGTTATGCCGGGGAAATAATAAAGCTACGTGTGACCTTGTGAATAGTTGCTCTATCTAACCTCCAAATTTCACGTCTCTAATACTGCACGCTCTATGTTAGGTTGATAACTTTTCAAATAACCCTTGTACAATTAAGAATAATTTAACAGAAACTCTACAAATTCCATCTTTGATCCATCTTTCTATGAGTACGGTAGTTGTCAACATAGTAATGTCCAGCAAATTTTATAATTTCAAAAGTTTTAATGTTGATCAATGCATTGCAATGTACCAAAGGAAATGGCGACTGACAAAAGTAAATTTCTCTAACTGGACGGAAAATGTACGTAGGTAAATCTGTAAAACTGGCCTTATTTCGCTGCAGCTACAAGCCAATCTGCAGACCCATGTGCCATAATTGGAGCAGCAGCCAACAGCGGCTTCTGTGCTGCATGCATAGACCATTCACCTAATGAATCTTCAATTAATCTGTGGCTGTCACGCACTGTCAAGAGACAGCAAGTTGGCACACGCAGTGTCAGTGACATTGAGAGAGGCAGTCGTATGCATGTACACCAAGGAGCTTAGGTAACACATCATGTTACATTACCAGTATATATGCTAAGATCATAAGGTACGAATGAAACACAATGTAAAACTTAAACTAATAACTTGACATAATATTCGGTAGGCACTCATTCCCGGAACGCACAGGACACACTGAGGTGCACGACAAACAATGTGATCACAGTTTCATTCTTTGAAATGCATCTACAATAACCGGGTTTTCATGTACATTGTATCACCCGTATTTACTGTTACGGGGGATTCAATTACTGTACCGCAAATGCTGCAATTATCAAGCATAATGAAGCATTCCAAATTCGGATTACACGTAGACTATTACACGTAATAGCATGTATTACATGCCGGCCTAATGCTACATGTGAAGACAACGTGCCCTGAGTGGGCGGATAATGACAGTGCTCATGGATTCCCTCAATGGTAGTGACGTCATGAATACTAGCAATATGGAGACGCACATGCAAAGAGAGCAGCAGGTCATCTTAGGGACATTACATCAAAGGCAAACCACTCGCCCGGTGGCCCACGGGCAGTGCATGTTCTGCACTCAGCTTAAATTGCATTGAACTATTTGTGGGGTGAAAGAATGGAATGTTCCTGCATGCGTGCCCTACTCGCAGCACACGCTATAATAATTACGTCAGCATCGGTACTGATGCAGTAAACAGGAAATACATGCAAGCCAAGGTAAAAAGGAAATTAATTTAACTATAAATGACACGAGGCCTCACAAAACCGTTAATTCAGGAGGGAACTGGGTGCGGTTTGGCTATTTTCAGACTTGGAGGCCTGTAAGTAAGACGTACCCCGCGAGAACCCTCTGCGACATCGTTCACGAGGGCAACGGGACCAATCACGGCAAGCCCTCAGCTAGTTTGCCTATACTTCGTAATGGAAGCCATTCTCCCATAGGCGCAATGCTAACCCCCATATTCGGAATGCATTATTTCCTTACGTTTGCATCCAGGCATGGTGTTCTTGGCACGGAATGCTATCAATTGGTGCTATGAGTCAATAGAACATCACTTAAAATTTAGTTTCCCATCCCTTTAATTGATAATGATTCGTCATTGGAGCCAATGAGACGTTGCTGAACACCGAAATCCCGATACATACAATGTAAATGCGTGCAAGTGCCTCTAGCCCTATAACCATAATAGCCCTTGTGAACATTGGGCCCACAGGGCACCTCTTGCTCAGATGAATGGGAGAAAGGGGATTTACACCAGGACTAACGATTTCGCATCTTACATATAATTAATTATGTGTCCATAGCTGGTCGATGTTGGCCTAGCTGACAGCCAGAAACCATTAGAGAGATGCCTTATTGGATGTCAGGTTGCGTAAGTAATTCGCTCTTTACTATAATGACGTTAGTCTTATTACATACTGATGCTCCCAACATGATCTACGAGCGAGAGAAATTGTGCGAAATTTTCAACAATAACCAGGAATAATAATGAACTTATTGAACTAAGAAAAGAAAAAGTGTCTCGCGCATATGAAGGAATTGTCAGTTTGCATTTTGCTATCCCAAGGAATTAATGCTGCTTTCTCAGACAGTTCTTGTCAATTTCCGGGTGTGGGGGTGGGGGGAGCACAAAGTGTCGGTCATTCAATCGCCTCGTTCACACGTCTTTATCTCATCGCGCATTGATTCATGCAACTCACTTTTAATAAACATTCGCGCAGTGACCAAACTGCAAAGAATTCCAAATGCGGCAGGACGTTTGATTTCAAAGAAACCGAAAAGAAATTCAATGATTCAGCGAGCGAACTTTTAAAAGCACTGCACTGGTGACGACGCTCCGTCTTATTTATCGTTTTTTATCAAACTGCGAAATCTATTGATCAACATTTATTAAATCAACCAACCGTATTTTTAAAATCTTACGGTGAAAGATCCAGTTTTTATGGACCAAAGTTATGGAAGTCTCTTCCGTCCTACCTTTACCATTGCGACTCTTATCTTCGTTTTTAAACGCTCCATAAAGACTCATCTTTTTAATCGCTATTTTAACCAATGATGTTTTAACCCTTTGCATTATGTTTTACGTGTTGTGCCTTTTAGGGCGCCTGTGAGCAGCAGAGCAACAGGCACACTTTTATAAAGTGAGTGAGTGATTGGGGTTTTACGGCTCCACCCAACCCATTCGGGTGATACGGGCGCCAGAACAGAAGGCCCCGGGACTGGGGTTTCCCCCTACTCTTATCGATAAATCCCAAGGGTTCTTTATCCTGCATACCACCATAGACAGAAGTACACAGCGCCCGGCCTTGTTACGCAGTTGGGCAGCACTGCAGAGTCACTGAAGAATCACAATTGTAATTCACAATCATAACGCCCGTGGCCTGATCGGGTCTCGAAACCGGGACCTCGACCCCCACGGTCGGCATAGGATTGCAGTCAGTCGGTTTAACCCACTGAGCTATTCGGTGCCCCTCACACTTTTGTAAATGAATAAATTATTATTATTTATTACCTTATTATTCTAATACAACTGACGATTATAGAATAATGGCCCCTTATGCGACATAGTCAAAACATGAGGAAGTTTATGCAATCGAGGCGCGCCCGCGCTGCAAGCACACAGGAGATGCCCAGAACGCGTGCGCGCGCATGCGTGGTCCCCTGCCACGGATGAGTGGTCAGCCCTGCGCGCAGAATCCTCACTTGTTCGTTGGATTTCAACCCTACAGGACGGATTTCTCTTTGCATTCAGTTTATTTTCTGTTTTCTCATTGAAATCAATACTCGGTCATTTTCTAAAAATAAACTATACGTCAATTTCTGCCACATACCATGTTGCTGTCTTTCCGTGCTACGTATCTTCAGCTAGATCATCAACGAGCTTCAGAACATGTACTTGGAAGTAACGACGATAATGCATAAATAATAGATCAATCAATTGGTCGCAGAGTCAACTCAGCACATTCATGAGCTCCTAATTGTCCAAAATGGTCACATATATTATTATTTAGACAGCTAGGCTGGATGAGCCCGGGAATGATCAAACAGCGGATTAAATAAAATTGCGGATGCTCGTTTCTTTCTCTCGTTATTTTCCAAAATCAGTTTGGCATTTTGCCTTATTCGAGGAACTGTCAGTAGTGATTTCCCGAGTTCGTGGATCAGTTTTAATATGTATGGGAAGAGAACGGAGTAAGATTTTTAGGAAAACCCATCACAACGCTGAGATGTGTTCTTGATGATCAACACAAGAAAAAAAAAACCACTTCGAATGCTATAAATCCGCGCCATTATTCATAAATGTTTTTTTTATTTGTGTTTTATTCGAAAAGCCAAATCAGTGGCTGATTGCACATCAGTAATTGCAGATTTAACAAACTCTCACACCATCATACAGGGCAATTACTGACGGCAATATCGTCGAAATGGCGAGAGAGCTTGGCAGCATACACAGCGATACATTCGGCATGGGAATGGGAAACGACCTGAACATGACATCGACGCACCTGATGCCCCTGAGAGACGCCGCGAGAAAAAAGCAATGCAATCGCTTTGCCGGGCGGCGAGAGTCATTTGCATAAAGCCGAGAACTGGTGACGCGAGACGCCGAATTTGCTCGCAACATGGGTCACGGCAATAATTGCAGAATTTCCAATCTACGCGACTTACAAGAGTTGCTTCCGGTATTCCGGTGTACGTATAAACAGCAGAGATATATGCTGGTGTTGGCTTCCATTGTTCAGTTGTCATATTGTGAAATTATTAATCACGGTTCACCACATAAAGATAGTCAAAAAAAAGAGATATTTTCGCCTGGATACTTTTACGTGGATTCACAGCGTAATTGAGTTCAATCGCTGGTCACAGAGAAACAGCACCAAGGAAGCAGCTCACTGGCAACAGGTAAACTTATTGCGTACTGGACATTATTCACAATATCAATTACTAATGTTATTTCCTTATTTGTCTTGGCTACCGTAGGACCTCAAGCTCAAGTTGCAGGTAGACAATAAGCACCAAGCAACATAACCTTCGTGCCGTCGCTCCTCCCTTGCCACTACTTCACAGCTTGCATGTTTTAATAATTGGGCAAATCTCCCTCCACATTAGTGAATAGGTTTTTGTGGTTGGTCGTCATTATTTCCTAACTGCACCTTCTCGCCATCCATTCTCACCATTGCTGAGCCAAGCAGCCAGCACTCGGATCCGTTCGCCGTTCGATAAATAACTTGAGTAAAAGGCATGCTTGGGATTTACGGCTCCACCCAAACCAATCGGATGATACGGGCGCCAAAACAGAAGGCCCGGGACCGGGGTTTCCCTCTACTCTTAACGATAAATCCCAAAGATTCTTTATCCTGCATACCTCCACGGACAGCTGAGTTAGATGCACGTGCTTGCATTGCGAGGAGAATGAACGAATGATTTTTAACGGCACTCTGGTGCTATAAGTATTATATTTGTGCCTCGAGCGGTGAATAGGAAACCTAAGAATTGCAGTCACAAGGAGGCTAAAAGTATCTTTACACTCATGTCATTTGTTTTTGATGGTGTTCTTGATTATTAGAAATATATCGCACTTCGTTGCTGTTATGTAATAGTCCTGAATCTTCGCAACATCTCATCGCTAAGGCATGAATGTGTTTTACGGTTCAACAGAGACAAGTGGACCAGTGAACCGAGTGCACCCGTCCAACGAACTTGAATCACTCGAATTCAAACAAAAGGCGTAAAACATTAATGGATTAACTTTTAAATTTTATAGTGCCATAATTTTCAAATAAATTGTTCAGTTGTGAACAACACGGTGGTTAATCTAAGGTCATATAATATAATATATAATATAATGGTTATAAATTAAAAAGACAACAATTATTCCACTCATTTAATTAGCTATAGTCGAAACAGAGTTAAAATTGTGATGAACAAAAACACGCAATTTTGAAGTAGATTGTGGGCGTGGAACTCAGTGCCGCCCAAACCGCGTGTAGTTAGGGTACGATACCAAATTATAAATTTCCTCATAGAATATTAATTCAAAGCAATTTCACCCCATTTGCAAACATTTCCATCCTCATTGCAATATAATTCGTTTTTACCTGACATGACATGGCATTAAAATTGGTTATACATGAAGGCCCTTTAAACCTCGCCCCAATCGGTCAAGTTATTTTGTTAAAAACCTCTGAAAGTCGAAATTTATCCATCATTATTTGCAAAACTTGAAATGAAAACACCTTAAATGACAAAAAATAGAGAAAAACCTCATCAGTCACATGCATTTTCTGGTAGCTGAGATAAAAAAAAAAAAATCTATAACAAAACTATTTATATGTTGCCAAGCTCTTGAATACACGGTAATGTCGTAAGCAATTGGATCGCGAGGGAGGACAAATTCCCTGAATAAATATACACGGATCTCACAGCGTACATATGAGAACATGCAGGTGTATATAGAAGAAAAGAGATTACATAACAAACAACAGAGGGCAACAGAACAGAAGAAAGAGAGAAAATAAGAACGATATAAAAAAGGCCAAAGCGTCATTTCAATCACATGCTGTGTGGAGATGCGACCCTTCAAAGAAGAGGAAGTAACTCATGTTGCCATGGCGACACGGGACGCTAGAGAGCTCAGCAGATTAATCCGGGTACATAAGCGTAGCACCGAGATGAGTGACCGTGCTTCAGCAATCGGCATGGTGAGCGAAGACCGACGAACAGTGTGGGAGACGGTGCTGCTCAGCGCATTGCTGTTCGCCATCGCAGCCGTCGCTCTGCTGGGAAACATGCTAGTCATCATCGCCATTCGCATGAATCACCGCTTACGAGAGCAGGCATCCAACATCTTCATCATCAACTTGTGTTTGACTGACTTGTGCAGCGCTGTCGTTGTCATGGGAACGGCGTTGTACGCACTTCTGTCCGACACGCACGATATAAACAAAATCTGGTGCAACATCGTGTGCGCCGCAAACTACTGCTTCATCATCGTGTCGATGATGACGCTGGCAGGCATCAGCGTCGAGCGACTGATCGCCATCAGAGCAGCGATGCGTTACGATGTGATGGTCACCCGGCTTCGCCTGCAGTTGGTGTGTGCGTACGTCTGGCTGCAAGGGGCCACGTTCGCCGCGTGTCCCGTGGGGCTCAATTGGATCCACTACGACTACTGGGAGGTCGTCTGCGCCATTGACTGGCAGAAGGAGCAGATCCGCGCAGTTTTTTACGTCATCGTAGCATTCTGCGTGAACTTCGCGATGCCAGGCGTCGCTATGCTCTTCTGCTACCTGGCAATCATGCAGGAAGCGCGGCGTCTGAAGAAAGTCATTCCTCGGGAGTCGAACGCGGCGACGGCTCAGCTGAAACAGAGCCAGCACCAGGTGCTCAAGACCATCACCAGCCTCCTGGTGGTCGTCGGACTATTCTTCCTCTGCATGACTCCGTTCTGCGTCACTAAACTCCTCAAAGTGGTCGTGGCGGATCCGAACTTTGTGCCAGGGTACGCCAACCTGACCGCCTCGTACTTTGGTTACGCCTCAAGTATGGTGAACCCGCTCATCTACGGAATCTTCCGCAAGGAATTCCGCTCAGCGTTCAAGCGAACTCTACACAAACTGCATGTGCCATTTTTCACCGCCAACGGTGACTCATTAGGCGATGGGATTACGATTCAACAAAGTGTGTTCAACAGGTCGTGATGATGACGCAAATGAATACATGCACATAATAACCGCACTCCTGTTAACCGAATTGCTCATCCGACCGAATTATAACAGACGATGACAACCAATTACAGAGAACACGGCTCAAGCAAGTGATGCTTCCTCCAATCACGCTAAATATTGCACGCGGGAAATAAAATGCAAAGATCGCTGAATAAACAACGTTAATTTGTCCGGTTTCTTCCCTGGATAAACAGACACCTCTTGCCTACCTAATCTGAGCCCTGATTTAAGAGAACACTCCTGGGAGTTACAATGGAGTCGCACCTGCTACTAATCGTCCCTTGAGTACGCTAGGACCTAATTTTTTATGCCATTCAAAGACATTGATGTCTAGGTTTGAGAGGGTCTACAATGGGATGAATGGGAAGCAGACGAGTGAATACGTGCCCCGATTCTGAGGAGCCATTGTGTGAATGGGACTGAAGTATGATTTGTTTGTACAGTCAGAAGTTGAAGGACAATTGACTTCTGGAGATGCTGTATTTACAGTAGTGATATACCAGTGCATAAATCTCCGTGTATTCGTGGTAGGTCATATTTGTTCCTTAATTGGACAGGTATATTCACATGAGATATTGGACTAAGTATACAGGGATATTTGTATATCAAAATATTTTAGACTTATCTCTCAACATTCTAGAAATTACGGGAACAAAATCACAATGGGTTGATGAAACGATCAGGGTGAGTGTGTATATAAATATATATGGCATAAATGGTTGCCGCTTGATCAACCCCATGAACAAATCGTGAAAGGTATGTGAAGGGTTGTCAGCTGTGATGAAGGGCAGCACGTTCAGAACTATATATGTATACGGGTATGGGTGGGCATTATTTTGTTAAAATTGTCAGATCTCCTTATATTTGTAGGCCGGATTAAAAAAAAAAAAAAAAATCTGAGCTCCTTCCTATCTCCCCTGCCTGAGCCAATGTCAAAAGTTTCTCGCAGATATTGGTCAGCCGCATTCCTTCCCAGTCGCACATTCAGTAAATGTTGCGCCATTCATAACAAAACCTCAGCATTTCTCAATGCTCCTAATTGTGGAATTGAGCAATTTTCTTGCCTGAGCCCTGAGGTGCCTCACGTGACCCGTATGGCCGCACCACCCAAAGGATTGCGCCTAATGGCATAGATCCATAAGCATCCCTTACAAGCATAGATGACTCATTCCATACACAACCCCCTTCTTATAATGGTGTATGCGTATAAGAGCAAATCTTAAATATATTTCTGACGGATTTAGCAACGAGCAAGCGGTATGATACATGATATCGGTGCCAATTTTGATCCAATCTCCCTTTCATTTAAATACAAGCACAGATTCACCCTTTTGCGTTATACTTCCACAGTCCCAAGAAAGTCAGAGTCAATCGACTACTAGTATATGTCTCATCAAGCACACAAGTCGATTCGGTTATCTTCGCCAGAGCACTTTTGTTTGCCTTCATATTTTTGTAGTGAATATTGCATATAGACGGGTCCACGTAGCATTGAATAAAGCAATGTGTACAACAGCAAGACAAACAGCCCAATGGGCAAATTGACATAATAGGCGTTGTGTTAAAAGGTAGGCTTATAGCCCCAAATGGGGTACACAGGGATTAATCTGCAATTACGTGTATTTGTGGGGCTATCTTTCGGGTGAGCAGGATGATTAACGGATGTTAGTGCATTTCTTTTTCTTAATCCGTCAGCGTTGGTGACAGATTTCCTCATTAATCCAACCGGATTCATTCTCAGGGATTACAATAGCATCAACGAGGGAGCTGGGTAAACAGATTCACCTCAAGTGGGATTTCCTCTATATAGTCTCGCTAGGATTTCCTCTATAATTATAGGCTAGCTATGAGGAGCGCTTGCTCTTTCTGAGTGTTCTCGGGAGACAGAAGAACTGATCGGATTGACCTACATTCACTGCTGTTGTGAACAATCCTACTGCACAGACATACAGTGTGTGATGTTCTTCATGTTCCCATGTTTCTCACCCTTCAACAAGCGAGTTGAATCATCAATGTCTTCCTAATGAGATCTTGCCATGAAGTTCCTAAACTTTAAAAGTCTTTCCCTCATTATTCAGAGCTTTGTTAATCCAAATCCCCTGATAACCCAACCCAATGTTCAGGGACAACAGATCTCTCACAATGCTAAATGGACTTATAGACTGAATTTTAGCAACAAAATTGAAGATATCTTCAATATTCCGCCATGATGGTACTGCCTTTGATAGTCAAATTACAGAAAAAGACACTCATTCAAAAAGCAATATTGTCCAGAATAATAGATTGATTTGTGTTACACTTAAAGCATGATTGCTGTACAGATAAAGATCTGCCTTGATCAATGTGTGAAGGGCGGCAAAAAAAAACAACCTCATCTCGCCGTTGTCGGCATGCGTTGATGTCCTTCTTCGTCTCTAATATTAACAGCATAAAAGATGAAAAGCCTTGATCAGCTCTAGTTAAAAGGGGCGAGAAACTGGATATACAAAAGAGGGCATGCACATAGGGTGAATGGCCGGACTAATTATCTACAAGGCTTTGATTACAGAGCATGAATTCCTCACTCTGTACTCATGATTATATTAGTGACTTTCATCCGTTTAAATATGTGTACCACATAATATATTCAGTTCCCCATCCCTTTTATGAAGTAAATGAAGATGAAATTGTGAGCTGACCTCTCCCTTGTCAATTGCCATGCCTTGTCCTTGGTACGCATACAGCGCCTTCACTTGCGGAACTTTGCGCTGGACGACCTGCTCCTGCACCTCCTCTTTCTCCTCCACCACCTCCTCCTGGTAGGTGTACGGCACTTCCACCTCCACCTGTTCATACTCATCCGGTTCCTCCTCAAGCACCTCTACGGTCTCTCTGGTGACTGGCACGGCCAACTGCTTCATGGTTGACTCAGGGGTGATCTGCAAAGTTCAGAAGTCACATTAGAATAGTATATAATAAATAAATAAAAATACTTATTACTATTTTTAATAGTTTTGCATTATTTTTCTAAAACCAATTAATCAGCCTGCTTACCTTGTGGGCATTGGATGCCTTAGTCATGAGCGTAGCCAGATTATCCAATCGTTTGACGTCATTCTCAAACGCTTTGATTTCTTCCTCAAGTCGTCCATGCCTCACTTGCAAATTCTAAAAAAAGAAAAGAAAAAAAAGACAGAAATCATACAAACTGAACAATAAAAATGCCAAATTCTACCTTAGCTGTTCCCTCGTCTCTGCCAAAGTCCTCGCTACACACGAGCGGCATTTTCTCTCGGATCCACGATTCTGCTTCGTTGGCATCAGCGTAGTACTGGTGAGATTCAGAGGCGTCTTCCAGACGAGTGCGTCTCTTAGCGGTCAGGTCTCTCAGTCGACGCCACGTTTCTTGTAACTTGACGATTCTGGCGCGAATGTTCTTCTTGTCAGGGTGAGAAACTGCGACAAGTTTGTCACCGACTTTGATGACATCCGTTTCACATCTTGGGTACCTAGCTTCTATTTCTCTTTCCAGGGCCTGCGTGGAGAATTAAATTCAGATTTGTGAAGAAAAATAAAAATGTATGGAAGAAATTTTGAAAAAACAGGAGAATTTTTGTTTAAACCAACCTCATGGCGTTTCAGGAGCAAGGTGCAAGAATCGAGATCCTTGCCAACCTCCTCAGACCTCGCCAAACGAATGGTCTCAACCAACCAAGCCTCCTCCTCTTCAGCATCCTGCAGGAACTGGAAGTACAGTCTGGATCCTTCAAGAGCAGACTTCCTGGCTTGGCTCTGCGTATGCACACTGAAAAATAAAAAGTTGAATTTTTTTCTTCTTCTAAAATATCTTTTTTTTTTTTCATTATATTTTTTACCTCTCGTACTGTTTGTTGAGCGACTCCAAGCGTTTAGTGAGCAGCTGGCTCTCCGGGTGTAGGGATTTCATGTACGGCTGAGCTGCTTTATTCAGATTGCGCACTCTGACTCCGATCGCGTTGATCTGGGTCTCAATGAGGAGGTGCTTATGCAATAAGTCCTCCACCCCAAATAGATGTTTGCCGTTGTCTTGAGAGAAGACGCTCGGTTCTATCTCCTTCAGTTCTCCCATCATGCTCTCAATATCTCTGAACATGGACAAGAGATCATGGAATCCTGTCAACGCTCGCTGTTTTTTCTCCAGGAGCTCCATGAGGGACTTCCATTTGGTGATAATCTGCGTTTCCCTCTTCTTGATGGAGTCTTTTCCGTGGTAATGTTCGCGATACAGCTCAGAAGCCATGTTGCTGAACGCCACAAATCGATCTTTCTGTAAATCAATAAAAATGCGCTTCATGGAATTTAAAAGAGATTTCGCAACTTACCCTTGAGGTAATGTCTGTGCTGATGGCTTCATGTTTCTTCAGAGCGGCTTCAACTTGAGACGTATTTGTGCCAAATTGCTGGTCAGATAGAATCGCCAGCATGTCATTGAGCCAGGATTCTCTCAACGCAGCCTTGCGTTCAAATTTCTCTGCTAGTTGTTCGAGTCTTTCCTGCCGGATGAGTTCTTCCCTCAAGGCGAGTTCCCGATCGTGCTCGGCTTTCTCCAGCTTATTCCACGCAGTTTCAATATCCCTGATCAGTTTGCCTTCCGGGGGAGAGTACATTCTTTGTCCTCGTGACTTCAACTTGGCTTGGATGTTGAAGAACTCCACCTCCAAGTTGCCTCTCTCATGATACCTGTTAAATAGTCATTACAAAACAATATTTCAACCGGGAAACAAAACATACTTGGCTGGTTTCTCCACGGTTCTAAAATTCTTGAATCGCAGCATTTCATGTTGAATTCCTTCCAAGCTGTTTGGGAAATGTCGATCGTTGAGATTGGTTGTTTTGGCGTAGATCCACTCGAGGAGATTGGAGACCAAGCTTTCATACGTCTGTTGCTCCTGGTGAGCGTCCATAAGACTTCCGAGAACCTAAAAGAGAAAGCGGTCAGCAAGACAGACACGGCGAGGGAGCCATGCCTACCTTTGCTATACGTTTCGTGCCAGTTTGCTCGGTCTTCATCTTGGCAAAGTAATGGTAATAGGCGGCCACGTAGGTCATGATGGATTTGTCATCAGGGCGTGGTACGTCAACATCTGAATGAGAAAACATCTTTAATATTGCGTTGTAAAAACGCCAAGATATAAACCTTCGGCATCGAGAAGTTTGGAAATGCCGAGCTTGCTCTCAGCAATGTTGAAGGCGTTGTTGAGATTGCCGATGTGATCCTTAGGGTCCAGCGCATTGTAGTCAATGATATCTGGTCGATGAGAGTGAATGAGGGCGTTGAAACCCAAACCATCCTTCCAGCTGGTGCTGAAGTTGGCAATGTTCACTCCGGGATAGCTGTTGCAGAAGAGAAATTATTATTAATAAAGTTATTTCGATCATCGATCAGCTGAGGACTGTCGCCTTTTACAGTCAACACTCAGGGAAGAAGAAGAAGAAATTCACGATATTGAAGAAAGAAAACTCGAGGCATATGAAGAAAAAACAACACTTATATAGACTGCGCTCCAACAACAACAGTATCACGGATAAAACTTTAAGCCAAAACTAAAGAAATTACCGCATTTTCCATCTTTAAAGAATTTTGTTCAAAAAAGCAAAAAAGGAATAAAAACGAAAATAGGTTAGTTTGAGTCAGTATACAGCAGAGGTGGTTAAAATGGTTTCAATAAAGAAGATAATCACAGCAGGAACATTCTTACATAAAACTGGAAGCGAACTAAACGAAATTCATGCCATTTATATTCAATTCCGTAACCTTACAAGTGTAATATTTAAAAACACAAGTTGGCCGAGAAATAATACTTTTATACTCAATAAATACATCTTTGCAATAAAATCTGCTCTATAAATCAAGTTAAACTGTTAAAGCAAATATTTAAGTACTCTGTACGACCACTGTGTTGAAAACCATAACAAATAAATATATAATGAATAAATATACGGATGCATAAATATGGTATAGTATACGGCATTCATAATACTCTTAAATAGAACTCACTCAAGAAACGATCTGCAGTCGGAAAGAGAAGCAATATTCACAAATGAAAGGGCAATAATGTCATTCTCAATGCAATAATAAAATCCAAACAATGCAGTCTTGTCAGGACGCACATATATCTGCTGCTATACTAACTGTTCATCCAAGCGATAGAACAAGACGAGATGGTAATCATTTGAGAGACACCATCAAGGCTATCAATTTAACGGGTGTGCAGGGTAATTATATTAATTGAATCATTTACACCCTGGCTATATAAAAGGATCACAGAGCTAAATAGCCATGGGTACGCGGTTAGTGGCCGGGACAAAGTTATCTCAAGGCGACAGTGGTGACGGTCTCCTATTAATTGCTCTTGAAAGCCTACTCTCACATAACAAGCATAGCTTCTGAGCATCTTCTCAAGACACATACTTGACCAAGGTCATCGTAAGATACTCAATGAGGTAGGGGGGTGGATGCCGCATTTAGAAAAGTGGCGTCAAATTTGCACGGAAAAGTGAGGGGATTAATAAAAAATATGATTGCATTCAGGGGTGAGTGTGTGTGAAAACAGGGAAAGAAACCAAAAGGTATCACAATTGAAATGTTAAAAGAATAAATATTGACTGTCATTGTTTGGATCATCAGATGAGTAGAATTAGATGAGAGATTTCTAAGAGTTGTACAAGGAGAGCGTCCGAGGGAACTCACCCTGCCGTCTTGCGTTGGCACCACAGCAGAAGCGCATCTTTCGCCGATTTCTTTTCACTGCTCTCGGACTCCTCATCCTAAAAAACACACACATCATAACGCAATTAATACAACAATCATAACGTTCCAATAAACCATAACGCACTAACACATGAAACGTAAAAGTTATAACGCACTCATTGAATTGGGTCATTGATCAGAATGTTTGTACTGCAATGTCGACTGCACACGCCGCTCTCGATAAGGTCAATAATGAATTTTTTCCACCTCCTAACAAAAAGGCCACTCGACAAGGATGACAGTGCTGGGAGGCAATATTCAATGACCCTTGAGTTACAGCAGTAACCACGTAATATTTCGTTCGGTAACAGCACTGAATAAGCAATAACAGCTATAAATCCGAAATGCTTGATAACTGGAATGTGAGTCTACTGCATTCATAGCATATAAATGTTACCATAAAGACATGGCAGAAAAAAAAAAATATACAAAGCAGTACTTGCATGAGATTCACAGAGAAAAATTCTAAGCATGAATTTCCACTTCAGAAACAATATTGCAAACAGCGATATTATTATAAATATTAAATACAGAGTGTTACAACCAGATATGCAAGGCTCCAATGTTAACGCAGGGATCTAATTTCTGACCATGAATTCGATGTCTTGGATCTGGAAGCGGAGAATGATGGTCCAAATGAGACCGAGGATGAGGCGTTTGTTGCCATCGACGATGTCTTCTGCTCCGATATTCTCAAATTGCACCTGTGTGGAAGAGATTAGATAATTACGTAATCAATAAATACACTGTGCATCGTCGGACAGTATGCACAATAGCACAGTCGCTGCAGACCAAAAGCCAGGATTATATTTAGCTCATAAATCGACGGTGAAATATGAATATCATTTCTACTGTTTACTTTTTTCCGACTGCTTAAATTGTGCCAATCAAAGTTGACGTTATGATTACAACACCACAACTCCATTCAGCTCATAAATCAAAACACTGAAGAGGAGCTAGAGAAAAAATGGGGAAAATGTTAGGAAAAAGATAGGAAATGCCAAGAGGAGTTGGGAAAACATGCGAGATAACTGATTTATCGAGCATTGACACCACGGACATTAAAATCACTCAGAAATAGAATGATTAACAAATGACAGAAATAGAGCAGCTGGAAATCCCGCATTATGACGTCACATAGGGGATTCTTCAGTCTTTACAATCGCATTATACTGATGCAAAGAGCTGTGATTTGAACTTTAACATGCAAATCTCTGATTCGGTGAGCGAGGGAGCATTCAAAACAACGTTCAAGATAGCCTGGCTACGGGTCTATCCCTCTACAGGGAATTAACCCATACGGGTCTGTAAATAGTAAATTAATGATCTGAATTTTTAGCCCACATTCCAGAGAGTGATACAAGTTCCGCTCAATGAGCTGTATTCAAGGCCGCTTAATATAACCAAAGCAAACTCATTCGAGTATATTTCAGGTGGCAATTCAACACGACCGTTGCTTTTAAATATCGGATTTTTTTTCTCCGAATTAGGAGAGGATTTGTGTGTTACACAAGTGGCTTACATGACGCAAGACTGTAAAAGTGACGACGTTACCAAAATTACATAATACATGCTAACAGTAAACATTTTGCTTGCACGTCAAGGCTGAGTATCTCTAATCATAACAACATCAATAGCACATCAGAGAAAAAAAAAAAAAAAATCATAAAAAAATCCAGACATTCATAATTACACTGGAATGATGTACATTGCCCAGATAGTTAAACACTCCTGCATACTCGTTGATATAATAAGCGAAACACAGGTAAATTATGTACAGTAATCAACGTGAAGACAGGTATACGAGAGGTCATAAATAACATAAAAGGCCGTTCACTCGTCCTCCCCAAAAGAAGCAACATTCTTCTCTCACTCCATGCCAATAACACCGAATATAAACAGCACAACTGCTGCCGCGGGCGCAATTTGAGCAATGCGGCAACTGCTTCAGTGCCGATGGCTTCAATTTTTCTTGTGTCAGTCATTACACGAGAAGCGGGTGTGATATGCGATGGTGTTCTGAATGGAGGAGGCTTTCTACACAGCTCAACTTCCTATGCGTAATTCGCAACTGTCGTATATATAATTATACAGCAGATCCATGGAAAGGCTTTTCACTTTAAAAAACGTTTGAACACTTATCTTTCAAGAATCAAGGCCGTTCAATGGTCAGTTATGCAAGCAAGAATGCTGAATCGGCGATCTGGGTCAATTGGTCAGAGACCTGGTCAACCTTGCTCACGTCCATTTTAGCTTTTAAATGGATCAAAGGGTTCTACGTGAAATAACAGGTATCGAGAGAGATGGCAGAACAGTTTAGGGCTTCAAAGACAATTAAAAGGCAGGATTGGCGGAATTTTGGAAAAATGGAACACAGTCAATAGTAAACTACTAGAGCAGGAAAGAATGATATTTCCATGCGGTTTTGCACCATGAATTTGTCAACGGTCTCATTCCACTGCATATCTTAGCAACAGGAATTTAATCAGAAAAATTATGATCATGATGCAAAGAAATTAATTTCTAAAGCCTCTAACGAAGAAATATGTAGCATAGCATTTGATCGGTGGCCTCACGCGTACCTTTGTGGCAAGAAAGACGAGACAGCGGTTGACGTTCTCCACCTTCTGAACCCTGAGGACGCCCTTGTTTGGACGACCGAGATTCTCTCCGCTGATAATCTCCAGTAACTTCATCAGCATCTTGCCATCAGCCAAGTCGGTGAACAGGTCGTTAACCTGCATGTGGGCCTGCGACAAAAACAAATAAATAAACATAAATAAAAGCCATAACTCAAATTAATCAATATTTATCATTAATTGTATCTATCATTAAGTATAACTTTTATAATTAGTATCATCCGAAATTGAATATTCATCAGAAAATATTCACAGCCAGAGAAAAGACTGCATAATAGAAAATATAGGTTTAAAAGTTGCTATAATTGATAGATCAGTTGAGGAGACGACCTTTGAAATGGATGTTGGGGAGTGGCATGTTAGCACTGAGGATCAAGAGATCAGCCAACATAGAGAGCGCTATTCTTAGAAATTGAGCAAACCCCAATGAAGTTATTTACATCACAAATTACCTTTTCGAGGAATGAGTTACACCACTTGGTGAAGGTCTTCTTCTGAATGAACACCCTCTCCTCCTGGAGAACTTGGATCCTGCCTTTCTCAAACTCTTTTGCTCCATCCTGGTTGTGGCGTTCTGCTGATCCAAACCGTTCTAGGGATTGGTAGCGCTCAGCTGACCCGTAGCGGTCATATCCACTGCGTTCGGATGACCGGCGGTCACCAGCGGCAAAGCGAGCGGATTCGTAATCCGATTGTGAATATCTGTACGACATGATGATCACAATGGCAGCCTCCTCTTAAATCTCATTTTAAGCTGTCTTCAATGATCTGAAAAAGAGAGAGGATCATAATTAATCAAAATGGATTAAATAGATTCATTCATAGGTCAGCTCAGCTTAATTGGGAGATTTATTGACCTCAAACTTAAAACACAAATCGATACATTCCACAGCACAGGTGAAAAATCCAGAATAATTACGATTTAGAATTATATGCAACTGCAGGTACCATGAATATATCATGCAAATTATGCATCTAATTAGCATAATCATTTTAAGGCTCCGTTTTGGAGCACCTTATAATATAACCTGTGCAGATCATAGTGTGCACTGCAAGTTCAAAGAGGAAATTTCAAATTGAATAAGCGGCACACAGATCACACAGAGCAATGAATTCGAAAATTTATGGAGAGGTTAAAAGCAAACAGCATCTACACGAAACCGCATCATGAAATTCAATATGCAAGAACACATGGCCCAGGCAAAGGAGAGGGGGATGTGTTATACATCCTGTGTATAATAATTGAATCATAAAATAGGTACATTTGTAGCTGTAAGCACAAACGATTAATTGCACAATCTAATTAAATAATCGTGCAGCACAACTGGGTCAACTCATTATCAGTTTATATCAGGTAAATGTAAAAATGATATGAGAAGGAAATCGCTCGGTTATCAATCGAGAAGGAGTGTAAATGAAAAAATAAATAAAATCAGAACACTTCAGTTTGAATGGTTTGACGGGGGTTCAAAGGTCAATGGCAATTATTCTGATAACAGAGGGGAATGGGGATCAAACATATTAGAACACATTCAGTGTGATATTATACATTAAGTAGGGCAATATCAAACAATTCTATCCATATTAAGTTCAGGCAAATGATAAATCAAACGATACCTGTACAGGTAGACTAAATTGTGTGGAACACCATCATTGGGAGACTAAATACACTCCATAGTGTCAGTCCCCTGCCAAAAACAGTTTCTTTTTACTCCTTCCATAAATAGTTCCACTGATGTCCCTCTGCTTTGCTCAATAAAATTATTCTTATTAAAAAAAAATGAAAAAATAGTCATTACACATGGGCCTTTAATTAAGCAATTGAAATGTGCCAGCTTGTAAGAGACCACACAAATTCCGTTGTTGGTAAAAAAATTCCTTTAAGCGGAGAACAGATAGAATCAGAATGTCAAGTGAACAGTTTTATCACACGAATAGTTGTCCGAACATGTAAAAGACGAGAGTATGAGATTTTAAGATTGACATAGTTGGCAGTTCGAATTTAACACTTTTTTTTCATTTATTTATTTTTTTTTTTTATTGAAGCCATGAAAAGAGGAAGGCCGATGTAAAAACAACAAATATTATTATTTATTTCTGAGTTATTTCTTGCCAAGAGGCGATTCTACCTGGCAGTTCAATGAATTAAAAGCGCATCAATTATTGTCCTCGGCAGACAGAAGGGCTTCGTTAAGTGAGGTTTACAAATAGTCTAAAACAGAGGTCAACTGAGTACAGAACAACAGATCGATGCCTGGACATGAACTGCTGGTCTATGGACTCTCTATTTAATGGCGATTATGTAGCTTATGTTTTTATGCTGTGTAAACAACGATAACATTCCACCCGTGAATGCCTAGTTTGGCATGAGCTCAGAGAAAAAAATATAAATAATGTAAAAATACATGTACAAAGAATTCTCATCTGGGCTTTCACTAAAAATTGCACTGTTTTCCACATTTTTCCGAATCTCAAATGTATCTAAATTCACAACTAATCAGTGATTGCACGATGACCAGGTGTGATCATGCGATGAGTAATAATCAATGGATGAAGCAAGAAAAAACCCCACACACACCCCATCACTGATACACGCACGAATCACAACGAAAGGGAATAAATCACAGCGCAAATTCACTGGCAGTTCCGCACTTCATAGCAGAAACCGAAAACCAGGAATTACAAAGTGGGGGCAAAAAAGATAACACAGCTCAACAATTAGGTATTGTTTCAGCTGAGGACACACTAATATGAGGGCGGAATTATCCGCCTGGAGGGGCTGCAATTACACCATTGCAAGGAGCAGAGCAGACGAGACACTCGGTGATGATAACGACCAAGCATCTGGATCCGAGTACTGTAAGAGGCACGACCCCTAAGGCAGGCACCAGGTGACTCACGAGCTATTAATAGCAACAAGACACGTGCCAGAGCAAAACAAAACTGGTTCACAAGGAGCCGCCCTGACCACTATCAGAGAGCATTCCGCCCATACCATGTGAATTAGGGGCTGCAAGAGCCATGAGTCATTCAGTGTTAATTGATTTACTATGTACTATTTACAAACATGTGTTCAGCATTGACACATCTTAGGTGATCAATGCTGTAGTATACACCTCTTGTTATAACGTTGTGAATAAAGGTGAAAGAGATAGACATAGCTGACCTACATATGAGCCGGGCGTGTTGTGTCTGATCCGTCACGGGCCGATTTTTCCTTCCTGTCCGTACACACAACACAGAACTTAATTAAGGTATCTACACAGCGTACAATTTCCTCATATCATACACATGCACACACACACTGAACACAGCGGAATGAAGCAGAGACAGTGGTCGCCGTCACGGGTCACTGCCCCCATCACAAGGAATGCGGTGAGCAATCGAGCGAGCAGGATGGGCATTCGGAGAGGGGGGGGGGGGTTCAGAGAAACGCCTGACGCAACAGGAACTCGGTTGTCAGAGCTTCTCTATGCCACATAATAGGTGGGCAAACACACACACGGAACTAATGCATTCACCTCATTCAGAAGGGCCGGGTAATTTGCAATATGTGTATAAGGCATGTGTTGAATCAAGCATCAAGATACATCCTCATTCCATATTAAATAATTATAGCTCACCATTTAAATGTCTTTATGCGCCCATGCTATCACCTTCAGGAGATGACACAGAAGAATGTAATCAACGGTGCTGAGGTATGCACTCGACATGCAACTGTTTTTAATTAGTCTGGGTGGATAATTAGTAAGAATAAGTAAGGTTAAAACAGAATAATTATAAAAGCAAGGTTATCTTGAATTATTAATATCTATCAACAATAAATTAATGATAAATAAAAATGAACTTTGACCTTATTCCAACACCAGGATACTTATGAATAATCATATCTTCTATTAAAAGATCAGGTTTTAATTGCAATGAAAAATTCATAAAAGTGACAAAAGGCTTGGTAATGCATTACATTCCTTGGTTAAAGTTAAACTATGGTACACAGAGGAGATTTCAACACAGCAATTTGCTTATTAAAAGTTCTGATAAATGAAGTATATAATATGTAACATATATAATAATATTACATAATAATATAAATGTAAATATTTCAAGCAACAGAAGTGAAAGATAAAAGTTCAGATTGGCTTACACTTTACAGTTGAATAATAAAAGTACAAGTTAATTATACCACAGATGTGATCATGTTATAAATGCCTCCAACATCAAATGCCACTGAGGGGTATAGATTATCAATATACTACAGCCAGGGATGAGGACACAGGTATTGACCACTGATTGTTAATCAATGAGGAGATCAATCAATGTACAAGGGTGAGCTGAATGAGCAATTGCAGCAGCACTGTTATGTAACAACCTGAGATTGATACAATTGCGTGCACTGATGTGGATGCGTTTAAAGTCAAACTTATCAACCCAAGTAGAGATATAGTTATAGTATCATAACTCATAAGTAATGTCAGGAATATACCCATATTGTAGATTAAACTCTATAGTCTATAGTATACTGTTGATTTCATGACACTTGAATTAATTTCAATTACTAGTATGTAGTACTAGATAATTAATTAAATGATTCAAATATTTCAATATAATGATTAATGAGGTTTAGTTACATCCAGACAGCTCACTAATTAACTTCCAGGAAACTTGCAAGAAACTGAAAGATTAATCAAGCTTTGCACAATTTGTTCATACCCTTATTAATAATTCAATTAAGTACATCACCTTATATAATGGAACTATTTGATCAGTATCCAGGCTTAGAATGTGTACTGTTACATTTGTCAGTGACAAATAATAAATAATAATACAATTGTGTTTTTCTACTCACACTTAGTGACACTAGTCACAGGAGAAAACAACATTTATGACACTTTTATGATACTTTTTATCAGATCTATCGTTCTATGTCAGTATACCGGGTATATGCTACTGGTGATAATTCGCCTCAAACAATTGAGTTAACACAGCAAACAGAGAAAGATATGGATCGCACACAGTAATCCAAATGGCGATATGCGTGTCGAACTTCGATACTTATCCTTACTACTTACAATTTGCATCCACAAACCGGAAAATTCTTGGATTACGAGAAACTTAGACTTACTAAATTACTTTAGTAGTATAGAATTATAATAGACTATAGTATAGTTCAACCCAGGCCACTGGAACTCAACTGCCAACTGCTTTTAAGTTTCTGAAGTTTCTCTCCACTTCTCCCGAGGGAAAAAGTTATACAAATTTTCCCGCTTCTTTCCGAGCTCTCTCCGAAGTACTTCAAACTTCTCAACACGAGGTTCGCACACGTTTTCCGTAGAACTTTCATTTATAAAAAAGTGAAATATTTTTTCTTCCGAGACGGAAAAAAAATCTCAACTCTCGAAACTCGGGCTAAGCGAGGGACGCAGTGAAAACTTTCCCGGCGTTCAACCGACAAATGACGAAGACGGGGATATACAGAACCTAAAAGATGAATGGAGAATTCCCTTATGGAGCTCCAAGTATGAGTATACTTACTGTAATGGAGTGACAGCAGTGGAAACAAAGCATAAATATCCAGTTGTATAGAAAGGTGATGCGAGTTGATTGCTGGCAATATGGCTGAGTGAGGGAAGCCAGTGGCGCCACCAAGCGAATGTCTGAGTAATCATAACGCACTTCTAGGCCAGAATTCATAGCGCATTTCTACCTTCTTTTCGAAACCATCGGTGCATGATAAAGCGCCGTTCACATAATTATGTGCGTGCGGTCCGTGCGTGCGAGCCCATATTTCTCATTCGAGTTGTAGTTTCTGCGCTGACAACACTGGCTATCGTCGATAGAGAGAAACAAACATTAATTAAAAAAAGCGGCGTTTGACCATAAATAAACGACGCTTATTTCAGCAGGAGGCTGGGATTGCCTTCCTGTTAGGAGATTCAGAAAAACGTCCCGAGACATTTTGCTGTTCATCCCAACAAGAGGGATGAGCATGGATTCAATGGTGGCAGAACTGGACGACCACCCGGCCAGATAAATACAGAGAACACAGCAGTCAGAGAACACATTGAGAATGCCTCGAGTCGGTTCAAGAATACGTTACACTGAGATACGTGTATACCTTTAAATAATCTATTAGCTATCCCTGTCTCCCATTCCTGTACTCGCTTAATTGCTTATTGTTATCAATCCATACACATTAAATTCGATTATCCTTTTTAATACTACACATTTGTATAGATGGTATCACACTATATATAATAGAGATAATTACTGCTCATTAATCAATAATGATCTTAGGTTAATTGTCAGTAACATATAACCCAGTACATATAACATATGCACCAAGGCGCAATTTGACCCTCCATATATAATTGAGAAAACGGCATATTCGGGAAACACACATGTTTATTAAAACTGGACAATGACACAATAATTTGACACTTTGTATAGACCTAATTATCAAATGGACGTAATGAGTTCAATAAATGATATGAAATGAACATAAACATTCAAAAAGTATCATAATTATATGTCCGCGGCTTGCATTGCCATGCAGGGCTATGACACTGTGCTCTGTCCCTTGATTACTGTGGTCTGGGAAACATACCTCCGAGAGATGCTCTCAGGACGCGGAAGGTACGCCACACACTCTACAGTGGCTGATAATGGGCCAAACACTTCAGAAACCAATCCTGGTGGAGACATGCATACGGAAGACGCTCGCACTTTGCTCAAGCCCGACGACGGCAAACAGAGCTCCGAAAAGTTGGGAGGAAAAAGAAGAAGGAATTAAAGAAAAAAGAAGACCAAAATACAGAATTTAAAACCATCGTACACATTAGAAGAAATATTACAGCAATTTGATTTACATCAACTAGCTGCTGGAGCATCTGGAACAAGACTAAACGAGCTAAGATCGCTGGACTGGTAAAACAACACAGACCAGACATCTTGATCGTAGGAGAAACGTGGCTTAACGCAACTCCCTGCATCACCTGCATCAGTAGCCTTGGAAGGCTATGCAGTGCTGGCCCGTAAGGACCGCACCACTGGACACACAAAAGGAGGTGGTGTGATAGCGTATGTGAGAGAAGAGCTTGAAGTAACCGCCAATGCCAAGATCCTGGAGAAGCAGACATATTATTCGTATCAATACTATCAACAACTGGAAGCCATCTCATCGACGGAAACTATAGACCTCCACAAAGCACACTGGTGGAGACTTACCTATAGAGACTACCCTGCCAGAATTGATAAGAAGTACCAATTACCTTAGTGTATCCTTGCTTGGAAACTTCAATGACCATTCATTGCACAGAATATAAGACATGACCCGAACACTTGGCCTCAAACAACGCATCAAGGGCGCCACGCATACAAAAGGAAGAATGCTAGATCTGATATTCACAAATAACTCCGATGCAACAACAAAGACCATCTAAGACCCAATACTACTGACAATACCAGATGATCTCGTGATTAATTAAGATCCCAAACGAACCTTTTGGGACCACAAACGAACAGACTGGAGGGGTCTAAGGCGCTATGTACGCAAACACACCAGCCTCAGACTACTATCTACTCTGAACATAGACGCTGCAGTGAAATACATGGACAAAACCATCAATAAAGGAATGGAACATTATATACCATCTGATGTGAGCAATATAAAATCAACATCAGTACCCTGGTTCGACGACGGATGCTATGAATCAATGCCAGCGTTTTAAAGAGGAGAAGTGAGCACTACAACCTACCACCTGAAACTCGAACAGAAGAAGATAGCATACAAGATCCAGACCCGCAAAAAATACGAGCGCTTAACATCAAATCCATCAAAGACAATTTTAGAGAATCACCCGTGATATCCAAGGCAGTACACGTGACTACACCAGCAGGATCCCCCGATGAAGAAAAAGGACGGAACTCTGATCACAGACACAAAAGCCCAATGTACAGAATTTGCAAAGGCATTTATTACAAAAGCTGAATTCCCGGCTGGTGGTCAGTTTGTCCCACGCCAAGAAGTTTGCACAGAAATTCCCCTATTCAAATTCACAACTAAGGATGTGTGGAAGTGGTTGAAACAACTCAATCCGAACAAAGCAGCAGGGCCAAACAGCATATCTTTAAGGGTACACCAGAGACTCTCACCAGTCCTTGCAGTCCCTCTGTATCTTGTCTATACCCGTATTTTTCGAAGAGGACACTGGCCCAAACAAGGGAGGCACTCTGCCATCTGCCATCTGCCCGATCTACAAAAAGAAAGATCTAGCGTTGTTCTCCAATTATAGACCGAGCTCTCTGCTAGACGTGCTGTGGAAATCAATAGAAACAAGAATTGCTCGACATATAACACACAACATCACATAAAACGGATATCTTCCAGATGGCCAATACGGATTTCGTAACAGCCACTCATGCTCGGATCTGGCATACTCCGTCATCGGATCGGCAATGGCAGCCAACAACAACCGTCAAGTTCTCTATCTCCTCCAGACTGACATTGCTGGCGCTTTTGATAGAGTAAATAGGAACCAGCTCACAGGATTGAAAGGAAAGCTTTTTCAGCTCATCAAAAGCTACCTGACAGACCGAACTTTCAATGTAAGGATAAACGAGTACAGTCGGATGATCACCCACTTGACAATGGAGTCGTACAAGGAAGTGGTCTTGGACCAATCACGTGGAACGTGTATTTCGCCCCCATCTTTGACGCTGCAGGAAACAAAGCTTTAGGATTCGCCGATGACCTGAATCTACTCGCAACTAACAAAAAAGACCTAGAGGACGCTCGAACGCAATTCTACGATTCTGTCAAGACGCTCGCATCACTATGGAGCCTTCGAAAGAACAACAGACGGCATTCTATCCACCAAGACATCCTGAACGAACACCACAAGAAAAAACACGGCTAGTAGGCATTAACCTCGGTCAAGACCCCAACATGGGAGATCACATCAAGAAGATCCTTAACAACGCTCGCACAGCACGAACACAGCTTATTCGTCTCAAACCTTACTGCTCAACACAACAATTACGCAGCATGAATAAGACGCTGATCTGGTCTTCACTAGAGATAGGCTGCGTTTGTGTTGCCCACGCCGGAGAAAATAGTCTGAGCAAGCTCGACAAATTTCAAAATACAACAAAGAATTCTCCGGCTTGGTACAGACAGCAGCCTAGCTACGAGAAGGAAGACAGGTCATGCGACAATGCTCTACAAGCAAGTTGTGCTAGAGGAAGAGCCTAAGTACATCAGGAAAACATTGCCTATTGTCACCAAAGATCCAAGGTCACATCTCAGAAGAGGCCCAACAAGAAAACACCAGATGACATTAACCTGAAATAGAAACAATCTTCAAACATTCGATAAATTTTGTGCTTCTATAAAAACTTTTAATAATCTCCCCCCAAGAATATTCCCAGATCCCTCCAACTTGGACACCTTCAAAAAGAACTCATACATGTATTTTTCTGATTAAAAAAAAAAGAAAAAAAAAAAAAAAGAAAAAAAAAGAAAAAAGAGAGAAGCTTAATTGGGGAGAAGGTGCGCGAGTTACTGAAGTATGGGCATCCGGAGTTCGCACTTCAAATAGAGCCGCCTCTGCCTCATGGAAGGGCTCCATAATCCGTAGTTGTAGAAGGCTGTTTTGCTCAGGTTGCATTCTCTGAATTCGTCCGACGCATGCTCAGAAGAAATGGTCTTTCGGATCGTCACCAGTAGCCATCAACTGCCTCCTTGACTCCCTGTGGGCCTCGAGTTGGCTTGGCACACGATGATCTGGGCCGCTTACTCCGGAATGCCTGCGCTGGCTCTTATCCAGAGCAGGTTCCTCTGCACCACGATCTGTTTCAAGGCTGAAAAGGAAGATAAGAGGTATTACAATGCAATATAAACATCGTTGTTGACTAGATAATAACGTTATGATTGTATTTAACGTTATGATTACTGACTGCGATCTCCGGCAATCATAAAATATTAATTATTGTTGCTTATTCTTCGCTAGAAGCGTGGTAAGCGAGAATTACAGAGTGAAAAAGAAAGATTGAAAATTTGGCTCGAAATTGCAGACAATCTTAGTATGGAAAACGAAAGTGATGTCGATTTTCACGACTTTTATGAAAGCCTAGATTATCAGCGTCTTCTCAGATATATTTTGACTAAAATAAGGGAAATTTAAACGACAGTCCATTTAACAATTGTTAATGTGTACTGAAACATTCATTCATTAAAATTTACAATGAGTAGGAAATTAAAATCGCACCTACCATCACTCCCAAGGTCTTCCGCAATTTGACTCCATATTATATTCTCTGTTAGTCCAGTATCTTTCCCCCCATCTTCTACAATCGTACAAGTTCAATAATCGCCTCCACTGGATCCTTTTCCTTGATCGCTCATCCTCAGCCGGATGTTTCCTCTATGAATTCCAATCGCAGAATGCAGTTGCGCATGCGCAGATCACGCCGCCCGCATTCTATTTTTCAAACCGAACTGAATCCGTGCGTTTCCCGCACGCAGAAACGCAGCCGCTAATGTGAATGCGCAAACGTAAAATAATGAGATGGAAAATACTGCGTGCGTGCGTTTGGGAAACGGACGCACGCACATATGTGAACAGCGCTTAAAGATTTTTTTTTTTCCAAATTGGAGAACAATAATTACCTCTGAGTTATTTATGAGTTTGATCCATACAATTATCACTACGACCGGTTAGGAATACATTATACATGTACAATTAATGTGTAGGCCTAAAGTTTAAATTTATCATGTAACCGTCTGGGCCCGATTCATGAACGTAGTTTAGCTCGGGTTAACCCAGCTGAGAAGATGTCGATTCGGAATTCTTAAAGAGGCAGCCTCATTGCCGTTACATGTACCTTGATGATAGAAGTGTCACATGGTGTCATGCGAACATATAAAAGTCGCAAACTTCCTTTATTCATCATTGCTTTGGTCTGCAAACGGTTGCTGTCCAATTGACGCAATT
The DNA here is from genome assembly GCA_000328365.1 of Capitella teleta. Lineage (NCBI taxonomy): Eukaryota > Metazoa > Annelida > Polychaeta > Capitellidae > Capitella > Capitella teleta. Next base: position 83,152 of record KB308745.1, on the reverse strand, counting down.
GGTGTTTCCCACTGAGATATGTCATTTAGGATTTATGCTAATTTTGATCGCAGTTTTGGTGTATATTTCCGGTGCTACTGGTCGTCATCTCACAGGGTAGGTCCATACGCCAATCACTCTTCAGTATAGTGTTATTGTGTGAGGCTGTGGCCCTGACTGAAAACATTGAAAATATTTATGCCGAGATTCAACACCGGAATCAGAAATGCAACAACTGCCGTTGACGTCGATTCATTGCATCTTCTACCAGAGAGCGTTGCAAGAAACAACGTGGCGAGTCAACAAATAAAACAATTTACTGCTCTTGTTTCCAATGAATTCACGATATTAATTTTGTGCATTTCTTCTGTGCTGGGGTATATTTATTATTTTACGGAATTTATTCACTTTCTGTGGAAATTCCAAAATCGATTTTCGCTGCGACAAATGATATTTGGAAGACTGTTACCGTCTTTTGTTAGTATGTCAACTACATGTGTGTAATTATATATAATTATGGGATGGGGGGATTTGCTAAGCGATGATTTGATTTCTGTGTACTTGAATTTTATAATAAATTACCACTATTACAGATGTCAATTGGATTTCCGTTTAATGTCTAGAATTTGATAAATTGAATCAATTTTAATGTCATGTAAATTCATGTTTTACGTTTATAATTCGATGAGAGTTTTTATTCATCATGTGAAGTAATGATTGCGTGTTATACAAATTGGCCTCACGTGAGGAGACCATGTTGGTTATAAAACCCAAGCGAACCCAGCGGAGCATCATTCAAAATGATTGCAACTTACCTGCTTCTCGTTCTCATCATCTCTGAGGTCAAAGGTCAGTCTCAATAATCAGTGTCAATTGTCAACAATTCACCACAGAGTCCTGAGTAGCGCGATGATTTAATATGGATTATAGAATATTTGTCATTCATAATCATTATTGATATTATTTTCAGGAACTTATCACAGTATATAATTTTATGCCAAAATAACTTTGTAATTATATTGAACAGCAAATGAAAAACAACACAGCAAACATCGTGAATTAATTCAAAACAGTTCCAGAGGCAGATTGTGGCGGCTTCGAAATCGGCATGTATATGTATGTCAATTTCATTCTACAATATAGAGAGCAACAACTGTTGTTTTTTTTACCCCAAATCACCCAAACAATGGACGTGCCGAATTCATTTTATGAATGAGTAATCTGTATCCATGCTTCGACCCTTTTCCATCTTGATTTTTGTGGTGCTACCTTGAACAACGTCTCAGCAATGTGAGGCAATTGGGATGCCGCAGGCGGGAATGGGCGCCATCAGGTCTCTCATCATTTGGCGTCCACCCCTCAACGAAAACGCTTTTTTTTTGCGATTGCTTGGATCGGGTGTTGTCGTCGAGACAGAGCAATATGTCAGGCAAAGCGAGAGGTGGTGGCTGAGGGTTAACGTGCTCGCCTCGAAAGGGCTTGGCGCTGGCCACTGGAGGTTCGAAGCCAGCCACCAACCTTGTGTCCTTGGGTAAGGCACTTAACTCCTGCTTACCTCCTCGGACCACATAAGCCTTAGTTGCTTCAGGATTCAAAGGTTAAATAAGCCCCCCCCCCCAAAAAAAACCCCAAAAAAACAAAGAGAAAAATCATCATTATCATCATCATCATCATCGTCATCGTCGTTTGTTGCGCGAAATTGATTCTCCGGTCAAACGTCAACACGAATTATACCCCAGAACAGAACAATGACCGACTCGGTCAATGTTCTGTGTTATAACCATGCATGTTTGCTCAATTTTAGGAGATGCGAGCTTGTGCGATGAGCTGATCAGAGAAAAGATAGCGTATGATGGACCAAAGGTAGTCGACCAGGTCATCTTCGATCTTGATTTCGACAACACGCAAATGATTTATGCTCGAATTCCCTTCACGGCCGATGGCGAAGAATTCATGGTGATCCCGCGCAAATATGGACCCTCATCCAGACTGCTTGTCCTCCAGGTGGGTTCAATAATGACTTTGATGATTAATAAATTATGCAACTTTTACCAATATAGTTAAAGATAAGGCTTTTAATCAACAATATCGCACCCATTAAATCGTTCCACCGAAACTATCATTATTGTAATGATAAAATAAATAAAATAAATAAAATTTTATTATTATTATTATTATTATTATTATTATTATTATTATTATTATTATTATTATTATTATTATTATTATTATTATTATTATTATTATTATTATTATTATTATTATTATTATTATTATTGTGTTCCGTCTTTTAGGGGTACGTAGACGCCGGAAATGCAGGGAATCGCTACATCGCGGAACCTCTGTCTCCGGACGGAATCCGGATCGACATCGTGAACAACGTTCTCACGATTTTCAATGGGACATCCGTGGACAGTGCGGCTGCGTTCACCCATGCGACTCCATCGGTCAGCGGAAACTTCTCTCTCCACGACATCCAGACCTACTTAAGCAACATGACGATACATGGACGGCTACTAAATAATTACAAATTGATTGCTGTTAAGGTACCAGGGTGATTTCAATTATTGAAATGAAAATGAAAAATGAAAATTTATTTTATAAAGCGTCGCTTCCATAAAAATGCTCAGAACGCTAATACAATTTGAAAATAAAAAGGGGGAACAGGTAAACATCAGGTAAGAAAACAGTTATGAAATAAATGCGTTTTTAAAAGTCGTTTAAAAATTGGAACACTTTCCGCCTGCCTGATGTTGATCGGCACACACAATAAAATTAACGAACCGTCCCTATCCGTTATAAAACACCAACGAAGCACCCATTTACCGCGCAGTCATCCGGTAAGGGTGTATAAAAAAAAAAAAAAAAAAAAAAAAAAAAAAAACAAAACCGCCAATGAAAAACGCGTTTGCCATACTGTCTTCCGATAGGGGTGTATTGTCATAATTAGGCCTACACAACGATAATAACATAACTTGGTTATAACTTCGCTTCTTCACTCCTCTTCTCTCTATATATATACTCTGGAGAATCTCTTCTGGTGGTCCAGCGCAGAGAATTAAAGCCTCTAAAATGAGTTGAAGGTTCGTCATCAAGTATTGTAGCTTGAGCCATTACAATTGAAATCACGGCACATATAAATTTACGGTGGCCGGGATAGGACATGTGGAGTTTATTTATATCTCGTGCGCACGACATGGTAACTCGTGGCCACGAGTTAGCTATTTGATGCGAACGAGATATAGCTAAGTTCGGGTTATGCTGGCAACGCTGAAAGACGCTCCGTTACCATGGCGACGCACGTGGGTGATGAAAATTCAAAGCAATATTCAATCGCGTTTACCCATTGTCAAACGAGCAGACGACGGCCACACCACTAGTTGGAGCATCCAACTGGGCGTTACACAATGCACGTTTACATCGCGATGGTTGTATCGTTCAAATGCTCATAACTTCTTAACAAGAAGAGGTTTTTTTTTTGTACATCATATCAAAGGTAATTGGCAGCTCTTTATGAATATACCAAAAGATAAGAAGTTTTATTTAGCGACTTCAGACTGATATCGTCGTGGAGGGTCACATATTGTTTCTTTCTACTGCATGTCCTATCCCGGCCGACGTATTCCACACATATTATATTTTATAATTGATAATCTCTTAACGATCGCAGTGTTTTCAACATTGTCTCCTTTATGACTTACATGTAGGTGGAAGTTTGGTGCTCTAAATTGCTCCGAGAAGAGCACTTCTCGGCATGGCTTCTTGGAATATTGGTTGCATGATATTCTTAGAAGCATGCTGATCGAGATAATTTATATTTGATTTCATTCTTCCAATTCTGAAAAAATAAAATAAAACTAATGCATGGCCCAAAATGTATTCTACCGCAGTACATTTTCAGCTAAAAATTTCGAATCTTTTTGTAGGCATGCATTATATTCTCTTACTCCGAATGCTGACAGACATGCGTGCATAATTGCATATGTAAGTAAACAGTATTTTCTTGAGAATTCCACTTGAATCAATCAAGATTAAGCGATTGTTCCATGCTAATTAATATGAAGGGTGCGATATTTAGATATTTTAAAAGAATACTCATTTTTAGAAATTACTGAATAATCCAAAATAGGTTACCTACCCACAGAAGCACATCCAGGCCTATACATTAATTCACACAAAATACAAAACGTTGATCACACGAACTTCCTCGGCATCATCATTGACAAACACCTTTCATTCAAACCTCACATAAACAAAGTCAACACAAAAATATCACAAATCACAGGCATCCTCAATAGACTCAAGCACCAATTTCCACAACACATCCTTCTAACAATTTATCAATCTCTCATCATCCCACACATCACATACGGCGCTCTCACCTGGTCAAAAAGTCACCACATACACACATTAATAAAACAACAACAAAAAAAAGCAATCAGAACAATCACAAAATCTAAATATAACGCACACACAGAACCTCTATTCAAACAAACAAATCTTCTTAAAATTGAGGATCTGCGAAAGCTCTTTGAATTAAAATTCTATTATAAGTGAAAGAGTGGAGTACTTTCGAATTATTTCAGCACTTTTATCAGTGCTGGACAAGGAGATGATCGGTTGCGGGTCCCGTTACATCGACACCAATTCTTCCAACTGGGTCTCCGATATTCAATTACCAACACCGTCAACCCATTCCCACGCCATCTTCTCTCATATTCATCAACTCATTCAATAGCCTCATTTTCAAAAAGAATCAAATCTCATTTCATCAATCAATATTCATATCAATGTTTAATAGAAAACTGCTATGTCTGCAATAACCAAAATTAATATCCTATCAATAGTTCTCTCTCCCTCTCATGCTCGTCTCATATCATTATCACCATGAATATCGTTATCATTTCATCATCCCCCGGGGTGGCCAGCGCAAAAACGGACACTTGTTGTGCCTTAGCCTGGTCTCCCTGCATCATCATACTATCATCATCATCATTACTACCATTAGTCTGCACCCGGAAGAAGAAGAAGAAAAAAAAAAAAAAAAAAAAAAAAATCTTTTAATTTATTATCATTTTTTTTTCTCTCCGTTTAATTCACATTGATTTCTCTCTCTCTCTCTCCCATTGATTGTCACAACGGAAGTGAAACCCAACAGTGTTATTGTTAGTATTGTTCAGAATTGTTTTTATTGTTTATTATTATTATTATTATTATTATTATTATTATTATTATTATTATTATTATTATTATTATTATTATTATTATTATTATTATTATTATTATTATTATTATTATTATTATTATTATTATTATTATTATTATTATTATTATTATTATTATTATTATTATTATTATTATTATTATTGTTGTTGTTGTTGTTGTTGTAATTGTCATCGTTATCATTTTTATTTAATTTATTTTTTTATTATTAGTTTATTTTTTTCGTTGTTGTTGTTGTTATTAGGGCGACGGTATTTTGCCGAGCACTTAGCCATACATCCTCTGTGGCTATTTGGCCAAGCACAGTGAAATGAATGCTTTATACCCAGTATGGTAAGATCGATAATGCAAGAAACAGAAAACTAAATCAAACATTAGCAGCAATATAGCATCATCATGATTATGTCATGACTCGTGAGTATCGGTGAGTATGCATATGATCATGATGATGTCACAAAAGTGACATCATCATGATCTCGGTATAGGTTATGAAGTCAATTGAAAAAGAGCTATTGGGAAGGTTGTTAATGTAGATGAGGAAGAGGAAAGGGCCAAGAATGGAACCTTGGAGGACGCCGGTGTTGATGTTTAGGTGGTTCGATGTTGTGTTTTGTAGAGTGATATATTGTTGTCTGTGTGTTAAGTAGTTCTTGCAGAGTGCGATGGCTTTGTCTTGGAGGTTGTAGTGTTTGAGTTTGTGTATGAGAATGTTGTGGTTGAGACAGTCAAATGCTTTGGTCAAGTCTATAAAGATTGATGTCGGGCAGTCATTTTTATCCATGGAGGTTAGTAGGCGGTCGGTCAGTTCCAGTAGTGCGTGTTCCGTTGAGTGTTTGTGGCTGAAACCGTATTGACTTTTGTAGTAGAGGTTATTGGTTGTAAAGTGGTGGTCGAGTTGTTTAAGTATGTTTTTTTTTTCTAGTATTTTGGATATTGCAGGTAGTAATGATATTGGTCTGTAGTTTTCGCATAGATGTCTGCTTCCTTTCTTGTATAGAGGTTTTATTTTGGGGCGGGGAGGGAATTGAATGTCCAAAAGGGGGTAATGAATTGATCTTAAATTTTCAAGTCTCTTGAACTTCTTGGAATTTGCAATTGGGGAGGATGGAACGAAGTGGATGCTTTCCGGGGGGGGGGAGCGGGGGTCAGGTGGGGCTGCAGGGAATAGTTATTGGATGGTGTTCGGGCCGCGATGTAATATCGTCTGCTTGTGTATCATTGCAGCGAGGGCTGTCTTCCTGCGGGTTTCCATGGAGCTGATGTTGTTGTTCTCTATTCGCAGCATGCGGATCGTACTTTGCTGGAAGCTTGGATTTTAAACTATAAGCTTTCCAGCAAAGTACGGTGAACCTGTGACCAGTGAACCAGTTTTCCATGCCAGTGAACCCCTCCAACGCAAATCCTAAAAATAATGCAGATTATGAAATATAATTTCAGTACATGTCTTTTGTGCACATAAAATACAGAAATTATTAATGTTACTGTTATGAATTGACCAAAGACTTGCCTGTTGCATGAGGAGCCCAGACCAAAGCGATCGGCTTTCGTCATCTGTCATTATCTGCCAGAAGTGTACAAGAGGTCTCTCTACAACCGAATTGTGTCCTTTCTTGAATTACATAATACCCTCTCACAATCACAATTTGGTTTTCGAATGGCATTGTCGCCTGTTGTAGATCTTGTAACATCTGTTTGCAACACTGGTAATAATACGATAGGTGTATTCATCGATCTGTTCAAGGCTTTTGACAATGTAAATCATGAATTTGTGCTCAGAACACTCGATCGAACACCACGGTCTAAGGCCTTCTAGGTCAACGGATGAGTCATTATTTAACCGAGTTAAGTCGGGTGTTCTTAGACCACTATTGCTTATCTTGTACATATATGGCTTTTCGTATGTTGTACCCTCGCTCGAAACAGTTCTGTATGCAGATGACATTTCTTTTGCAGTGGGTTTAATTGGTTTGAGGTTGTCATCAAGCTAAATGAATATTTAATGTACGTTCTGTTAAATGGTTGAATTTGAACAGATAGTCACTGAATATACAAAAAGAACCCACACTGTATCAATTACACCTCGTTTCGAATGTAACATGACAGACTGGCGCCCGTATCACCCGAACGGGTTGGGTGGAGCCGTAAAACCCCAATCACTCAACATGACAGTTTACAGCGTTTTATTAAATAATGGCACAGTGGAAATTGCTTATACAAGGGACAGATGTTAATGCTAATGGTAAAGTATAGGAGAATCGTCGGGACTTCGAAAAAACTTCGACACAGGGAGACATTCGAGGGACGGGTGTTCGACACATCGAGGTTTCATGGTAGCACAAATTTCCTCGGCATAATTTTCGGTTCCATCTTCAATGGCGCCTTTAAATCTTGTTTCATCAAGGGATAGGCATCGTTATCATTTGTAAATTAAAGCATAGATTTCATTATCGCACATTGCTCATTGCATATAATTCATTTGTTTATCCTCATTTACACTATGGAAATCTTGTGTAGGGACATGCGGCCAATGTATTTATCGACAGACTTTCTAAACTTCCAAAAAGATTAATTAGAATTATTTCAAATGCTAGATACTTAGCTCATGCCTTTTGTGTTTTCTCGGTACTGTTCTCTCTAGTTTCAATTCAATCCATGATGCACGTCATGAACCCATTTTATTGTCTGCATTTCATTCGCGTTATCGCTGGGCAACAGCAAAAAATATGCTCGCTTTTCAGTCATTGAACTGTTTATTTTGAATAAATGATTTGATTTAAAAAAAAAAAAAAGAAAAAAAGAAGAAGATGTTGAAGGCCTAGAGATGATCGACGCTGATAAATAGCCCCAAAGCAGCACATACGTTTCGCTTCGACGAAAACAGAATAACAATAAAGGAAAGTCAAAGTACAAGATCAAATAATGACTCATTTTTTTCTTCTGGAACATAAAATTTGGAGTACATGCATGTATACCACCACGGCCCACAAATCTTATTTCGAAAGGCTCCTTGGCCAATTCCCTTGTTGTTCAATCGTTCTGCATACAAAGCTCACTTTATGTTACAACTCGTTCAATATGTATGGTCAGTGTATGCAGGCGTGTTCGATACTCTTAGAGTCTGCCATAACTGGCACCTGATGAGATCCGTGGCTGCTTGGAAATATAATATGAAGCAACAGCCACAAGAATAATTCCAGCCACGACTGCAATCACGATGAATGGAACTAGGTAGGAGTGCGACGGCCCACTTTCCGGAAGGCATCCACTGGCTTAAACACAACAGCATGTAAGAGCAAGAAAATCCGCACAAAGCAGACATACCAGGATAGACATAGTTGTCTGGAAGGGCAATCTGAGGACATGTGCTGTCTTGCCAGATGATCTGTGGTTTAGTATCTTCATCAGTGAAGCCGGCGTCCAGTAACCAACCGATAACATCAACTTCATCGTTGTCTTGGAAACTTCGCACGTCTTTGGCAAATACGACGAGATACAGCAGGTTGGGGTCTGTGATCACGACGTAGGAGAGCTGGCCTTCACCTTCGCTTGTACCGCTTGTTTGGCCAACCTTTATGACCCATTCTGTGGGTATACAAAGTAGCATTGTCAGTGTGACGTAACGGAATTTTGTGTGTGGAGATGAATGATCGAAGAAAAGCTTTACTGACGTCGAATGACGTCATGATAAAAAACACTCTTGGGGACTATTATGTACATGTGGGTTTCCGACAAATTTTTTTTTCCTTTATTCAACCCAATTCATATTATGCAGAATTTTGTTCAGCACTCAGACTATGAAGTCAGAGAAACGACATTCTCAGCCTCGAGATCACTCTCTCACACTTGAGTGTCGAGACCTGGAATGATATTCAATTAATTGAAACTACAAAAATAACCAACCAAGGCCTCTTGGGATGTCTTGCAGAGTAATGTTTAAGACGCCGGAGTCGTCTACCTGAGCGGCTTTTCCAGTCTCGTATTCCTCGTCACGAGAATCTCTGACCCAGTGCTGCTCATACAAAGATATCGCGGAATCACTGATTTGACAGACTATGAAAAAAAGAAAAAAAAAGAAAAAAAAAAAGAAAAAAAGAAAAAAAAAAGAAGAAGACAGATATTATATTTCCCAGTTCATCAAAGCAAGGACTCACAAGTAGCTATGTTGCAAACGGTGTCGCCACTCATCCCGAGTTTAACACTAGCAGTTCGTGTGTTTTCATTGGTTAGTACCTGGGATAGATAAGAACCAGTACAGTTTATGGTTGGCGTCTTGAAGAGATCTACACACCTGGTACCATCGACCCAACAGGTTGTTAAGATTCAAAGCTGGTATTGGTCCAACTGTTGGTGTTTCCGTAGTAGGATTATCAACGAGAGGACTAAATGTATATGCTTCCACGGATGATTTCGGATATGGACATTCGTCGCCCTGAAGGACACCAACGGGTTCAGCAAGTTCATCCTGCTCTAGAAACTGTAAGATCTCGTCCGTGTGGTTTGTGCCGAGGGAGCTACACAAGACGTACAAGTGACGTACGGCACCCTCTTCCACAGGCCTTGATTGCAGAATAAGGTATTCGTACATAGAGGTCGAAGGGTCCAAGTCACCGATCTTGATGACGTCATCTGTGAAGGAATGAATGAGTTAAATAGTGAACTAGCGTCGGCGGATAAACTCTTGCTTGTTTCGCTGACGTTCTCTGTCGTGAATGCGATGACGTCTGTGTACGGGACACCATTGTGGACAGCGTAGCCGTCAAATGTGAGGTTCGTGGCGTTCTGTTGCAGCCAAATGGTCACGTTCAATGTCGTCTCTCCGGTTCTCTGCGCTGTGAAAGAACGATGATAAAGAAAATGGGTGAGCTGTATTCGTGAGAGTTGCTCTGTTCTTGTTTTTATGGTCATTCAATGATTAATTAATTATCAATGTAGATTTGTGAATGCTTAGTGTGACGTGGCAATGGCATCAACGTTCTGCACGCCTACAATTATTATTTGGCAATGTTGATGACCTGCACGAAAGAAAGATATAACTATTTCCTTGAATACACATTTGAAGAATAGTTTGAGTTTCAATGTACACTGAATTACCTATATATTCGCACTTTTGGCTGTTTGTATCAGAACGGTAGGGCTGTGCAATAAGTCAATGCAAACGCACATACTGATATCAACCAGCATTAGCACGGTTAAGCGTGATATCAACCTATGTGTAAGGCCTATACATTGGGGCTTACAAACCCCAACCAGGACTCGCTGGTGATTCGTACAAGGTGGTCATTCATTGGTCATTTCGTCCATTGAATAAGTCATCGCATTATCCACAACGTCACTGACTAAGCTTCTAAAGAATGCACTGAACTTAACGATGTTTACCTGTGTGACCTGTCTGTATTCGACACAGAAAAAAGAAAAACGCATTTCAAATACGCGGTGGTGCTGGTATCGAGCGTATACACGTTGATCAGTCATCAATAAATGGTAATTATAAGATGATTAATTAGGCCAATGACTCACCGTCAGCAATGACGCAAGAGATATTTCCATTCAATGAAATCAACGTGGCTTCATCAACATACATCTGAAATCGACAAGAAATAATGTCTGAGTTTAAGTTGATTAATAGCATCAACGATGATTGCGCCTCACCGACCCAAACATAAAAGTTGACCTCGTGTTATAGAACAAAAATACACATTTATAATGTACACATATCTTGAAGCATTACCCAAGGACACCTTAAAGTGTTTAGCGCTATTTACCAAGTAAATAGTACTCGGCAGCAATTAAATCAATAATTTAACACATTTACCGCAAATCGGCACAAGTCACACCTGTACAGTTCATACCTCGTTAATCCACCCCTTGGTTTCCGCACAAAAACGGTCGGTTGAGCGAAAAGAGTCGGATTACATAACCGCACATGGCACAAGGAAAAATTATCATTCTCAAAGCCAGAAAGTCATTGTTGCTTAACTTTTCTCAGATTAACTTTCTATACGATAGTATTTGCCATGTTAATTCTGGAAAAAAAGAGTAGATGGTATGGTAGACAATAAAGAACTGACCAGGTACCATCTGCCAACCACAGAATCCAGGTCCAGGGATCCAGCCTGGATCCCATATCCAGAGATACAAATGAAGACCAGGATCTTGAAGAGCTCACAGTAATCCATATTGTACGTGTTTCCTTATCACATAATGTGTATACTCCGCCGTATATATGGCTGTTTATACCGACGAAGATGCAGGCGTAGTGTTGAAACATGGGTAATATACGGGATATATTAAAATGCTATGCATATAACACACTGCTCACGTGCGACGGAAATGCACAAGCATGTAAATTACTTGGCTGTCATTAGATCAACACAAATAACGAGATAATAATTATTGCATTAATGCCATGTGATCCACTACCCTCTGTGTGCATTATGCCTCGTGTCGGAATTCGTGCGTGAATTTTAATTGCTGCCATCAATTGACAACGGATTTCCATATTACAATAACAAGATTGCTCAATGCTCATGCATGACATAAACTCATAGAGCCGACTATATTCGCGTCCCTTCCATGATGATGCAAAGAAGAAAATATTGTAAATAAAAATATCGAAAATACGTGTACCGTCTCCGTTCTATATAATTCATCTGTCATCCCAAAATACCAGAATGCGACAGGCAGGCGGAATTTTACCCAAATAAGTTAAAGCATGTTATTCATCTTAGCTGTGGTAACATTTAGATGCACCAAACGTATTGATAAATTGATACCCGGAAACGTGACTACACACACAAAACCTCTCTCATACGTTTACCCGTATTCCAATGCATAAAAACATAGATCTGTGAATGAATAAACTGGTTATTTCCCCAACTGATAATTTATTTGCTGTCACCGTAGATCGGTAAATGTACTTGAAGCTCGGGTTATTTGCTTTAATAACTACTCACACGAGCACATTTGGCTGAAGGTGAGGTTGGCCCACGGCACGGAGGTGAGGGCCAGAGGACCTCCGAGGCACGCAACCTCATCCGTGGGCACCATTCGCTTTCTGATCTCTCGCCAGACAGGGGAGAAGAGCCACTCCCAGCGGCAGTCGCATTTCAAAGGGTTGCCACTCAACTTCAACGACAGACTCGACGTCTGTGTCCATGCTGGAAGCTATGTATATGAAATGAACATGAGCTTATTAACCATTGTGACTGTCTATATACTTATACATTACCCCAGTCACTTGCATGATGGCGTTGTTGGACAGATTCAGGGTCTGCAGTTGTGTCAGTTTTTCAATGGAAGTTGGATTTAAAGTGCTGATCATATTAGACTTTAGATCCAGGTGAGTCAGTGTATGAGCTATGCAGCTTAAATCCGGGAATAGTGTGATTCTATTTCTATTTAATTTAAAGTTGCGAATGGTTGTATCATTGATCTCCTCACAGCGAACGCTGACATTCAGTCCATTACCAGCGAGAACCAAAAAGCTCAATTTCTTGAACCCGCTGAATATCCCTGGCTCCAAGAAGTCTATTCCATTATCAGATATATGAAGATGTTCAAGAGCTGATTGTCTCTTAATGGGATCAACCAATAGGGCTGATTCGCTGCCTCGGTTGCCATGGAGACGTTTAATCTTGTTATACTGTAATGCTAAAGTATCTATTTTGGAAACTCTCTCCAGGAACCGAAACAGATCGAAGTCTTGGAATCCATTATGTGCCGCGTGGAGTTCACGAAGTGTATCCTGGTAGAAGTATGGAAATTCTGTAATTTGGTTGGTGCTGATAACAATTTTGTTTATGGACGAATTAACAAAGGCATCGTTATCAATCGACGTCAGGGTGTTGAAACTCAGGTCAATAAGTTCCAGGGCGTCAAACCCGGAGAAGGCTCCAGCTTCAATAGTCGTGATTAAGTTATGACTTAATAAAACTTCGGTTTCATTGCGGGCAATGTCTGCTGGAACATGCACCAAGTCGCTCTGGCTCAAATCAACGCCGTGACACAACGGTAGTAAGAGTAGAATCCAAAGGAAATTCGTCATGACTGTTTTTTTTTTTTTTAATATTGATCGCACCTACAAGTGAGATTATATTTTGTGGCAGATATAATGACACAAAATAACTATGTATACCTTATACCTTAAGTTTCTACTGGAGACACCACCAAATATATCGCACTTGGCTTCCAGATCTGCCGTCGAATGAACCTCCTTGTATATTCTGCTAGTAATTATATGCATCAGCTCAATGATTCCCTCGAGAACCATTACTTGTCTGCCCATTCTGTGATTCCCAAGAAGTAAAACCAGCGCATTCAATGGTAAGCCGCGAGGCCTTTGTTCCATAGTCAATATGCGTCAGGCTCCACAATCAATACGTAATGCTAAGCGCACACAAACTGCCCATGAAAGCAGCCTATCAAACTCGTTTATCACATGCACAACTATGACACATGAAAAATTGGGTTTTCACGGGTTTTCATTATTTTGTATACAAACAATGACAAGCGGAGAATCGAGTGTCTCGGTGATTGTCATTCTACTCAAAACTATTCGAAGAAACCAGAACAAGGGGAGCGAAACAGTGAATCAGTGAATACAATTTTTCCCCAAGTTCTTTACAGCGGAAACATGTTCTGACGTCGTTCATTATGGCATTCTAAATTAAGACACAATTGTGATTGCTATGGAGTTAATAACCAGGCATTAAAGCTTATTGGTTGCCACGCAGTTCAGTGCAGAGTTGATAAAACATTCAAAATCCTATATCTCACGACCGGATTAAGTAATTTTGATAATGCTCGTTCATAAAAATGTGTGGAGTAAGATAAGCTCTTATACAGCAGAATAATAACAAGAATCAATCAGAGATGTGACCAAGGAAAATTTTTAATTAAGTAATTGATTAACCTTGATCAAGGAAACATGAACATAATCTCAGCAATATTAGTTCATGATGCTAAACTATAGTATATGCTTCAATTTATGATTTACAGCAGAATTGAGCAACCAATAAGCAAGATATGCATTTCTATCTGACATGACTTTACATTATCATTTAATGCATGATGAAATCTAATGTAATCCAACAATCAAAAGGATTGTTAATACTACAGCATATAGGCTGTGCAGAACCATCGAATGTGCCAGATGGTCTGACTCAATCTGCATGTTGACAGAAGTTGACATATTTATGGCTCTATCAGGGGGTCAGCTGGGCTCAGCCCAGTATACTTGGTATGTGCACTAGATTGATTATATTGCACTAAGCTAAACCAATTATCATTGCAGTATACCACCAAAGAGTGGTATGTCACAATTGGCCAAATTTGATGGCAAAAAAAGTTTAATGATCAAAATCAAAATAATAACCAATTATGCAATTAAAATGCTTTAATGTCCACAATGATTTAGAATTTCAAGCAACTTCATTTAAAATCAGGATTTCGTAAGAGGTCTATGCGTGGCATATACTCTGCGAATTTCAAGTCCACAACTTATATAACCATTGATTTATCGGCATTTGAAAAAGTCATAATTGCTATTATGCAAGATTACGCAAGAACGGTGCACCTAGAAGCAGAAATACTTCCGAGCTTTATTTTACATATTGATGCACTGAATCACTTGATGCCAGTTACAAGCCTCCAGCCTTACTAGTCAATGAGTTATTGGCGATAGAGTTTTCAACTTTGAAAAATCACTGCGACCTTGACCTGAAACTTTTGACCTTCAAACCTTCAGTGTTAATCCGAAATGACTTGCTTCATTAACAAGTGCAACTTACTAATTGACAGACATGAGCGAATTCAAAATATTCAATACCAAACTTTGTTCAACGGAATACCGAAGCAATGAAATTGGCTAAGTGTTGCCTAATATATGTGTTCCGACTGAAAACACACAATTATTCTGAATTATCACATTTCCTTCTAAGACTCGACAGCACACGTAGTATGCAACTCAGAAAAGTTACAAAATTCACAACATTCGAAATAATCATCAATTCATGCAATTAAATGCTTTAATTACCACAATGACCTTGACCTTGGTGCAACCTAATTTAAACTTATAATTTCATAAGATGGCTATACCAGCAATATACTCTGCAAATTTCAATGCCACAACCCGTTTAACAACCGAGATATTTGCATTTGAAAAAGTCGTAATTACTATTATGCAAGATTACGCAAGAAAGGTGCATCTGAGTGCATTATTAGCGCCATGCATTGTTGTACATAATGATGTGCTGGATCGATTGATGTTTGTTGCGGGACTCATGCTTAATTAATGAATGAGCTAGAAGCGATCCAATTTGAGACTTTGAAAAATCGCTGTGACCTTGACCTTTGACCTTTAACCTACAAATTTGAATCAGACTCGCAAAATTCAATGTGTGAATTTTGCTGAATTATACTTCACGGAGTTCCACGAAACGGCGCATAAAAATTCGCTCACGGACTTACAAAAAAAAACACGTAAGTAACATAAGGGAAATTTTTAATTTAAAATTTTCCTTAAAAAAGGACAAAGCGGTGAAATGGAAATTAGAGCGTCTCAAGATGTCAGCGTACGTATCGTGCAAAAGGGCGGGCATCTCTTCCGTGCTGATGTATGCATAGGAAATTAGACGGAGTGGCAAAACCTCCACCGTCAAATGTTCTTCAATCTCTCCGACACCTTTGAATAATATAATACAGACAGACGGAGCTTCCCTGCAAAATAAGCTGAATAATACTGTCGTATAATGGCAATATTTATACAATAATTAGTCAAAATAGATTAATAAGTAAGTAAACTTGGAAATCTTATTTTCACATGGAGTTGCCAGTCACACAAAACACATGATTTACGGTCTCACTTATGCCAGTGGTAATACTATTTGATGAAAGTGATGCCAAGTTAAATTGATATGGTGTACTGGTTCCAGCACGCCGTTTCCACGTGGCGCATAATTATTTGCCAGCGGGCGTTATGAGCTTATGAGCTATGATTGGATGCACCCCGATTGAATAGCGATGCAATGCGGTTGCATCATAACGCAGTCTACAACTCTACATCTGACTTGTCCACGCTTCACGGGTGTCACTTATGTGACATACGTTTGGACGTTCATGACCTTTCTTCGCAATGCATTTCAACCATCGTGGGCAAACATAATTTCCGAGGGAGGGAGCTCTGCTTCCTTTTGCGAGGGCGGATGCGCACGATCCTTTTGTAGAAAATTAGCTGACCTACAGACGCCGTACCGGTATACCACGGGTCGGAACTACATAATAACCAGCCCCTGGTTCGAATTTTAAATTTTATGCCCTTGAAGTCATCGAAACTTAATCTCTCGTTGTTCAGTAGTTGCATATGTCACGTCTACAATTAATGACCTGATTAGCGCCGCACATCATAAAAATCCAACCTTTAGAAAAGTTCCAGCGTTATATCAATCAATCTTAACCAATTGCAACCACCGCAGGGTTCACACATTTTCCAATTGTACGGTTGACAGAATTTCATAACCATGATCATAATTATTGTCTATAATTAGTATTAATTACTCATCTGTAAGTACTAATTACATCAAGTAACTATTATTAAATTCTCAATAGAGAAAGTTGATTGGCATCTGATTATGATATAACCACACATGGTTATGATATAACCACAAAAATTGAGCATCCGAAGCGTCTGTAGTATTAGACAACCCAATCTTTCAATTGTGACCCAGGATTTATACATTACTTTGTTACTACTGCGCATGATCGATGATTACTGTGTGGAACGTCAAATCCAAAACCAAAACCGCTTGCAGCGTCTCCACAATCGGTTATGTAGCTCTGAGAAAATAGGAAAATGACTGAACATCGATTGACCAAAAGTTTTTATTTATTTCTAGAATCTGTTATTCAGTGATGTCATATCTTGACAGGTCAAAATGTGCAAATTATTTCAGAAACAAATGCGCGAGTGGCATGTAAGAGGGCGAATTGCGGAGAAATGTTGTGAAAGATGAAATGTCCGGAAGAGAATGAAATGCAGATGGAATGAAGTCCGAAGATGAAAGGTGAACGGTCCAAAAGGCGAAGGCACAGGTGAGTCACATATGGGACACACAAAACATAGTTCCGCGTATTATATGGGTTGATATGTGGCCCTGGTTTATATTTGGAAAGTTTGCGCGGGAGACGGTTGTTATATAGCTTGAACATAAAGCAGGCGAGGGCGAAATTTCGGCGATGTCCTAGTGATGTGATGTGAGGGCTGCGTAGTCAGCGTCCGTGATGTGATGAGTTTGAGGGACGGTGAGAGTGATCCGCATGGCTCTGCGTTGCAGGCTTTCTAATAGCCCAGTCTGTGTGGCTGTGAGAGCGGCTCAAACAGGAAAGGCGTATTCGAGATGCGGCCTCACATACACTTTGTAAATTTTTAATAGCAGGTCATGGTTTCTGACTTTTTATATGATAGCCGTCGGAGAAGAAACACCTCTGTTGCTCCCTTCCCAGTCAGCGCATTGACGTGGGCATGTAGGCTGAGGGCGCTGTCTAGAATGAAGCCAGATGACGGTGCTCATGGCTGTACTCGAGAGTGGAGCCGGCAAATGGAATGAGCGGTGGAGTGGTGGTGGTGTGGGAGATGAATTAACATGGCCACTGTTTTGCTTGCATTGAAGCGCATTCCCCAAATTTCTGCCCATTTGGCTGCAATTAGCAGGTCTTCTTCGATAGTAGTGCAGATAAGAGCTGGGTCCTTTCCAGTGCGATAAAACATCTTATCATCTGCATAAACAAGTGCTTCAGGTTGACAGTCAGGGTGAGAGAGGCTCGTATTTGCAGAGAGGCTGTGGCACAAGTCATTGATGAAGAGAGAATAGAGTTGGGGCAATAAGCTTCCCTATAGCACACCTGAGTTGACTTGGGCTATTGGTGACGAGGACTTGTCGGCAACGACATACTGGGTACTGCAACTAAGGTAAGATTCAATCCAGCGGAATAATCGTCCACGCACGCCATAAGCAGGCAATTTCTGTCGGATTGCTGGGTGTGGCATGGAGTCGAATGCGGCTGAGAGATCTAAGAAGCAGGCAGCTACAGATTTCTGTGTTGTGGTCGCTGCTAGGAGCTCGTGCAGAAGCAGAGCAATTTGGTCCGTTGTGGAGTGATGAGGAAAAAAGCCGAACTGGTTCTCAACGATGAGTTCGTTGCCCATCAGGTGCTGGAGGAGGGCATCATTAATAATTTTGTCATTTCCTTCCCGACACAAGATGTCAGGGAGATGGGCCTGTACTGGTTGGGGTCTGTGCGTTAGCCTTTATTCTTGTAAACAGGAACAACGGCAGCCAGCTCGCACTCTGTCGGAAAGACTCTTTCTGTGAAACTTTGGCAAAGAGGATAGCCAGAAGGACATAGAGACTGTCTCAGCAGTTCTTTAAAGTGCTCGGTTGTAATTTGAAATTTGAAATTTGAAATCATGAATCTATAGGGTTTTGAAATACTGCTGTTTTATCCATTAGTCACCACACCCGGGAAGGCGAAGATAATTCAAAATGTGCAAAGCATTTGTAGTTGGCTCATTGTCCAAATAAGACACACCAGACAATCTGAGCACATCCCATTCCATGCAATGTCTAAAAATATCATATTTAAACTTGAAGAGCTAGTTGATGGAAGCATGGCACACACAGTATTAGCATATATGCTCTGTGTGAAACAGTCGCAATACACTCACGATTATAACATTGGTGGCGCTCAGTAGGTGAAGTGCCTGGTTACGAAGAACGAAGGCCTCAACCTGGAAGCCACGAATGCACAATTAAGAACATCAACACGGAAGCTGTGAACAGGAAGCGAGAGTTTCCTTTGCTTCAATTATCAACCAGATCATGTCTGCATTGTCGGTGTAGTATTTCCGCATCTGTACTTCGATATCGTTGGTACCATGAGGATTGCATAACTTGTCCTTATTCACAACCATTCTTTGTAGACACATTACGGTGTATATCTGACAGTCTTATCAGGAAATAAAGCGAGATTCTCTTGAAATATGGAAGCCATGTCGCTGGAGGTAAGTCAATAAGTGAAGTAGATGTGTGCAGATGGTGTACACGTACGGCATAATTATATACAGGTGAAATCGGTATGACCTATTGAAGGAATTTTGTTCTACGTACAGACATACATCAGTTGGAGGTTTAAGATTGTACAGGCACACTGTACCACAAAAAAATATATATGTATATATTGATATATTGTAATAGCCAGACCCCATGTCATCTGACACTAAATTGCCGTATCGTCTGCTCTACTCGATTACCAATGTCCTTATATATGTCTGGAATGTCTTCCCAGACTTAATTGATCACTCGACAATACCCGCGATACATGTAACTAGAATGCGAAATATGCATGGTGATTGGCGCAAACATATATTAACACCAACGGGGAATCAATATTCAGTCTTACCGAGTAAGAAATTGCTAATGGGCTCATCAAAATTGAGATCTAAATTAACTGATACACAATACGAGACCTTACTCTAATCCTATGCGTTTTCCTTGAAAAAAAAATTACATTCTATATTTCACATTGCAAGTGGAATGTTGGATCAACTGAGTCTGAAAAGGAATGATTTCCGCATGCAATGAGTTTAGTCAAAACTGGATTGTTGAAGTACAGTTTCAACTCATCAATAAACATGACGTTATCAATGCAGATGGTGTTTAGATGGTGCTAATAATAATTATCACCCTCGATGACCCTGTATACAGTATTAAACTTATGAACAAAGTTCTGCAATGAATGTTGATACTGTATTCGCAATGAAGCTGCCTCAATGCGTGGAGCAATTCATTTACAATTGTTGCGCGAGCTAAGCAGTCAGCCTCAATACGTGACTGAGTAACGAAATGGCTTTCCCGAAAGGGGTCCCCGTGGATCCCTGCATAGGGAAAAGGGGCGCTCCCCTCCCTCTCTCCGCATATAAAGGGAGTGGCAGCAGACTGAGCAGAGGCAGCTCGACAATCACTCGAAACAGCGTCGCAAAGCAAACAATTGTGACAATTTGTCCCCGAAGAATCCAGTCAGACACCCACACGGATTATACGGTGTATTGGTCAGAAGGTGAGTCTGTATTTCATTGTATACAAGGGATTGGCTGATTATGCGGTAAGAAATACCATCACATATTTATAATTGATGCGACTTTAAGATTAATTCTGAATTAAAATTCAGTAACTTTATTATTGTCTGAATACTAGTATTAATTATTTTATGAGTGATTCATATTGCACCGTCATTATGCAATAGCCCCATATGTTTATTTTTTGTTTTCCTTACCTGACCTGGTTATACCTCAGATTCCTTGAAAACACCAATAGCCTGGCATGGTACAATTGCTGATAAATCATCACTTTAATTGGGTTTGTTTTATCCTCCCAAGCGCTTTTTTGTTTTACAGATTAGCAACTAATCTGTAAAAGGATTAAAATTAATCATACGATTGATTTCTTATGGGAAAATATACAAGTCCTGGTAGACAGCATGGTCTTCAATTGTCTTCACAAAGTAAAGAAGAAAGGGGTACCACGAGACCGAAAGGGCAGAAGAAGTTGATTAGGACATTCCTCCAGGGTTCCTTAACACTGTCGATCACAGAGCAGATACCATTGCTGTTCTAATTAGATTGTCTTTCTCTTGCAATCCTCTTGCCAACACTGGTTAAAAATTCAATGCCGTTGTGACAGATATGTTAACGTACTCTAGTATATAATAATGTTCTGCATAATGTAACAACTGTAATTCTTGCTTTCAAAGCAGTTGCATTGTCCCCGAGGCCGCGTGTACGTCATCAGTTTACTTGTCACATTAGCTTTACTAACAAGGGATCAAAACAAGCTAGTGACGTCATAATAAGTGACCCAATTGGCAACGTCATAGGAAACATTGCATAATACACAGAATTGCCCTTGATTTTGACACAGCCCCTTGCATTGTTGATAAGACTTGTTGATCTGTGTCACACCTTTGATACCTTAACAGAACGATGGACCTGTGTGATATGAAGTTTTCTGATATTATCCTTTATAAAACAATAGCTCACAATCCAAGCTGCCTTTAGCTAAGAGAGCAAGTTGAATACTTGTAATACTTGAATACTTGTAATTAGCAACAATTCCACTGACTTTGATGTGGTACTCTTGAACATAATAATTCAGAACGCGAGGGCATTTAGAAGTAGGTGGTTAATATTACATAAATATATCTGCATTCGTGAATAGCTTACCACTTGTTCAGTTGTTGTGGTTTATATAACTCATAGCAGCGAGTGGGAATGTTCTCCAACAAATGAAGATAATTTAGGTTCTCCCTTGGGAACCCACTTTGGTTTAAACTGTGTGCGTTAAACTTTTGTCTCAAATTCACTCTCTGTTGCTTTGCATCTACATGAGCATGCAGTGACAAAGAGGTTTTAGATTATGTCATATATAAATGCTTTTGGACACACATACAATTGAGTATATTTGAGTCACGAGGAAAGGGTATAACCGTTATCTCAAGAATTGGCAGTGATGGTGGCTGCATGATGAATCATTAACATGTAAACCAGTGTACAGAACATGGGACGCGCCCATTCGGCTTGATTTCCAAATGTGTTAATTTGGGCACACCAGCTAGTTTTTGTCCAATCTGCATGCGAGAATGTTGATCTATTGTAGATATATAACCACATTAAAGGGAGGGAGAACTGGTTAAAAATGGACTTTGAGTCGTTATTTGATGCACCAAAGTGATTCCTATGCCTGGCCCACACAAGGAATATCATTCCTAACGATTTCGCGGGAAATATATTGCTAATTAGGCGTGACGTCAGTCGCTGTGATGAAACACCGAGTTCCCCATCTTTTACAATGGGCCTCGTCATATCAGCGTGTCCTGTGACTAAACCCCTGGATATTTTTTTTATTTTCTTTTCGGAAATAGATAGAATAATCATTTTGCCACCAGTCAGGCGCGAAAAAAAAAATATTTTTTGCTATTTTTCTTATTTTAAGAAGCGATTTTCTAAGACACCTACCATGTTTCTCATCCTGCAACAGTAAAAAGGTCAGCCAGAGTGCACCACGCATGCGCTTTCGTTTCGTAAACAACAAAAATGTCCTTTTATGGCGAAGATGATCTGCTCTGATTGGCTGAAATCGATAGCTTCACGAGGGGAACGGGACCAATCACGGCAAGCCCTCAGCTGACGTTTGCCTCCTATACTTTGTAATGGAAGCCATTCTCCCATAGGCCCAATGCTAACCCCGATATTCGAAATGCATTATTTCCTTACGCTTGCATCCAGGCATGGTGTTTTTGGCACGGAATGCTTTCAATTGGTGCTATGAGTCAATAGAACATCACTTAAAATTAAGTTCCCCATCCCTTTAACGTCCTGTTGATATCATTGGAAGAGTGCCATGCGGAGCAGGTGCCTAATACCGCCGAGGCAGGTGGGCCCCAACACTTGTATAGTTCACCACCAAAAAGTGCGTTCAAGTGCCTCCTCATAAGCGGCACAGCCTATATGTTGCTATAATATTTGACTGATCATCTCGACACAGTGGATTTTTGCTTTGCTTTGATATAATATGATATAGATTATTTAATTCGTGCATAGAACCAAATAGCTTCGCACCTGCGTGTCAATGTCTTTGGTGACCTGAACAGGCTTCTCTGTTGACTTCCTTTGTCCCTTTCGCCCTTTCCCGGTACAGCAGTCCTCTTAAAAGGGGCGTGGCTTAGCTCCATCCGGTCCCTTAATCCAAAGCCTTTCATGTCATGAGCCTTCGGGCATCACATCTAATGAAGGATCTGACACAATAGTTGGATCGTCTTTATACTGTACACTAATAATAGGTATACGACAGACTAAAGGTATTTACAGTTAATAACAGCTAATCATATCCGCTTAGACTCGAATGTGGTTTCATCTGACATAGACAAAACTAAGATTAAATTACTTATTTTGTTGAAGTGATTGATCATATATTATTATGTAATAATTTATATTTTTAATTTAGCATACTTTTATACCGAATATAAGCAATACTAATCGACTAACTTAGTTGGCACGAATGACAATTTGAATGGTAATGTAGGCATAAGCAGACAGACAGAATGCCGTCTGAATATTCTCATAATGTGCATGAAATATGAATGTGAATCAAGCAACCGATGAGGGGGTTTTAGTCAGCACTAAGCAGCATAATCGGTATTCCCAATGGCGCTTCGATAATCGCTGCTATTTCACTTAACTCGGCTTTCACCCCATTTTATTAGTACATCCCGCGGTAACAACCACACAACAGTCAACGTTCAATAATACAACAACTCTATTGAACTATGGAAACCATGCCATGATGTTGTTGTCCAGATAATAGAAATCACTCAATTATTGTTGCACCAATGCATCACACGTGTATCCGTGAGCGAGGCATGTATAGGATCAATTGATCAGCGTGACATTCATTATAATACACAGTGGTATCATCAAGAAGCCAGCACCTACGCACAGCGGCCGGACTCTATGTCTATGGTCTGAGAGCGATACAAATAGCAGGTATTGGCGGAATATGGCATCGTGGAGGCCGTCATTGAGTTGGGGATAAATGTACTTAATAAAGATAAAGATAAAGATAACTTTATTGGACCCGAAGGGATGGTTTTGGCGAATGGCAATGATGAGGTGATGGATGATTAACTTGAGTTTATGAGTCGAATTCGAAGTCGAAGTCGCCTTCGAATTCCACCACGCCTTCCTCTTCTCCTTCTGATACAGAACTTGTTCACACTGCACTGATAGAAGATAGGCGGCGAACTCCTGGTTGGATGTATGAACTCCAGGTTGCACATAGCGGTTGAACTTGTCCTAATGTTCAAGATTTCTTCTCATGAATAGTGGATCATGTTAATGATGATTGATGATTGATGATGACAATGAGACAATGGTAGAATATAGCCACAGCCTTGTCGCCGACGAGCAGCGCCAAACACACAAAGTTGCACACGACGGACCGTACGATTTTGAGATCATCGGATTCGTCGTGAAGAGACACACACGATGATTATTACGACAGGTTCAGGTGATCTCAAATGCCTGAACAGTCCTTCCAAAAACAACAAATCGGACTCTTGTAAAATTTGAAATCCGCCTTTCCTGTCCGTCGTCATAGCAACCAAAATTAATTAAATTAATTAACAAAATTAATTTACAGGTAATTGAAAGTGCAATCGCGATAACATATTGAATTTAGCTGCCAATGTACAAACATATCCAATGACACATTCAGTCATAATTCATGGCTTTGAGTGCTCAGTCTGCAAGTGATCATGCGCTCAAGTGGTTGCTGAGCGGGGAAGAAAATTGACAAGCATACCACTGATATCAATACTGCGTATTACTACTATTCACAGTAAACCACTTCAATGAAACTCTTTGGTTTATTCACCATACTAAATTAATAATTGCAGTGGCTTGCGTATGGCCATCCCCTATGTTGTTATATAATACAACCATAATTAAGAGCCATTCAACTTATTCGCTAACTCAGAAGTTCGCTAAAAAAGCGTACTGCATGAACCGACAAACCGGATCAGCAACCATCGATTCGGAGTCGCTCTCCGTGGTGAGCTAATTGCGTGAGATCATTAATGGCGCCAACAGGTAATTGTATCGCAACGCTTGGAGGCATCAGGCCTGGCTTCAATGGCTACAGCAACTACAGGCTAATGCTTTCATATAAATGCATTAACAGTTCAGAAGTGTTGTTGTTGCGGCGAATCGGTCTTGTCATAATATTTTCTGAGTGAAATCATTTGTGTGCGTTTGGCTGCGTGATCTTACTGGACAACTGATGCAACATTGCAAGCCCAATATGATCATGTTTGAAGAAGCAGGATATACCTAATCTACTGGTATATTCTATATGGTATGATATTTCTATGGACTATATTCCTCGATTCATAAGTTGAGCTTGGGATTGGTTACCGTTGACGTTTTCTGCTAGAATTAGTATCTTTTGAATGATTGTGTGTTGTTATCTTGAGAGAAGGCAGCAGTAGTAAGCATTGTAAATAATGCACAGCAAGGAAAGCAGGACTATTTTGGTGTTAGACACTGATAACCATTAACCAGGCCATGATTATTCACGTCCAATAGCGTGGAAGCACAATCATATCCTAGCACCGAGAGAAAGGAATTATTCAGCAGTCTATATTGTGCTATTGTATCACATAAAACAAATGGTCCAAAATGGGATCGTTTTCTTATTACGATTGCTTGATAATAAAAAAGAGGCTCATTCATTACCTTTTTACCTTCTCTCATATTACTATGCATATATATATTTCCAGATGAGGACAGCTTTCATTCTCTGTCTTGCCCTGGGAACTCTCGTCCTTGGAGCGCCTTCTCAGTCGGATGGGGAAATCCTGGGTGATGATATCATCAAGGATGAACTCAAGGAGTTAGTGGCCGAGGATGACGAGCAGCCTGCCATGGAGACGCAGAGCAAAACCGCTCCATCAACTGCAGAATTCGGATTCAACCCTCTCACTTTTAAACTGATTGCAACACTAGTAGAACAAGCAGAGGTTGCAGCAGAACGAGAATATGCTGCCCAGTTGCTGCAAGCAGTTGAACGAAATCGACAGGAAGATGAACTGCAAACTCAGACAACACCAGAGAAGACCACCACCTCCACCAGTGCCCCACCATCAGAACCAGTCATGTCTCTGGCGGAACAGGAAGCCCACAAGGACGCAGTGCATCAGAAGTACGAGAACAGATTAAAAGCGTTCCTCCAGCACCTCCCGTTCCCTCTCAGCGAACGAGAGGCACCATTAAAAACGGAGGACAATGATCAATAACTATATTGACTTATAGTGGCCGCTTTTCCTGATCAGATCTGTCAAGAATGTTGGTGTCAGTGTTTATTGGATAACGTGCCTAGCAACCGGAAGCTTGTACGTTGAAAGAGGTAAAAAATGCAAAAGAACACAGCAGATGAACAGGAAGGAAACCCCCTTTTCACCCTTTTGAATTATGTACACATTTTGGAATGAATTTCACGGAAAATCGGTGCCTCTGGTCCGGGATTTTGTGTGTGTTGTTACTCTTGAATGAAAAATATATTGAACGTAATGAGAAAAATCAGGGAAGCCCTCATTCACTATTTGCATAATCTGCGTGTATTTCTTTCATGCAGACATAATCTCAATAGAACAGAGCTTGTGTAATAGAGAATGCTTGTGTCGGTTTTGATGGCCTCGTTGAAGGCGTGTGTAGATCTGTGAATCAGTTTAGAAGTGAAAACTGCTGCATATCCCTTTGTGCTCTTCGTGGGATGCTGCATGTGAGGTGCCACTCAACCCCGCAGCTATACAAATTTTGGACCAAGGCCGGCCGCCATCTTCAATTTTTCATTAGCTTTGTCAGAAATGAGTTAATTGCAGTACCGTGCTCACTCAGCCACACACACCCTGCATGACCTTCACGTACTTATAAATTATAAACTGAAGGAATAGCATTCTGTGTTAGAAAATCGATTGAACCAGTATACTGTCAATCATTCATCGTGACATCTTGATAATTACCGGTGTGGTATGACTCTTAGATTCTCCAAATTCAGACACTTAATAATTGGTGATTCAAAGAGCACCTCTATATCTGTAAAAGGTAAACCACATGCTAATAACTAGAATATACTAGACTACTAGTGCATTACACTGTTGTATCACCACAAAACAACCATTCAATCAAAGAAACTCTGTCCGCACCCAGCAGCAATCGCCCACCGCAAACGGATAATATAAGGAAGGAAATTGGATTATTGCTGGTGCGTCTTAAATGCCACAGTTTGCGAGAGCATTAATGCACATACATGTATATGGCTTCTTAAATCCGGAGATGAAAATGCATGAAGCACATTGTTAGCCCAGGATGAGAGCAACCCGCATTGCTTATTGGAGTAGCCGAGACATAAGAGTGGTGCTTTAGCATGCATATATTTAAACGCACAGCGATAATTATACATCACCGGGTCTTCTGTAACCACATAGATTGCACAGGTATGCTTAAGTGTAGATATGCATCCAACTAGCGTGCGAATAGAGTGCCAATCTCCATGCAATGCAGAATTAGACACCGAGGCACACGCCACATCCTCACTTTGTTTCAGCAATTTCCGTTGTCGCTCGGGCCGCCATGTTTGGCTTTAAACTTGCATTGTTCCCGATCAGTGTTCAATGCGCCGACACATATTAGAACTAAAATTATGCAAAGTTTTATGGATTCCATGAAAACCATGAATGAATGAACTCCATGAAAACCATGAATAAATGGACTCAATGAAAACCATGAATGAATAGACGCCATGAAAACCATGAATGAATGGACTCAATGAAAACAACGAATGAATGGACGCCATGAAAACCATGAATGAAGATACAAGTGATACAAGAGGTGAGCAAATGGGTGCAAAGGTAAAGGTTGGGGGAACATGTAGATCCCACACAATGATCACAAAGAAGACGATTTGTGTAAACAGGTAAGTAAATGATGAATTGCAAAATCCGGGTATGAAATTACATTGCACATCCATCAAATGGTGACACGTGAAACGACTAATAGGCCGGCAATCTACCAGGAAATTGACAGATAAACAAGGCGACACTATAGGTTATGGGAATTGCGTGCATTATAGCACCTGTTGATACTTTAATCGTATAATGGGTCGCTCCGTTTCCTTGGCATCATTCGAAGTCACAAGGGCACCACACAGAGATATGACGACTGTCGATGTCAACTACAAGCGGACCAAACCCAGGCCCTCAGCATGTGCTCCATTTTTACGACGGAGGGGTCAGCAAAGATGTCACTTTGTGGTGTTTGGGGAGAATGTGTTTTAAGTTTGTGTTATATTTTATCGTTTAGCTTGCGTACACATGCATAGGTGCATGGAGAATGGGCTGAATCCGCCTCTTTGGTTGTGCCAACCAATGATATGGACTCTACATTGTTACTCTACATCATTGGTGCCAACACACGCGAACATTCGTGGTATCCGTGCACGGACACAACTTCTCGTCTGTTATAATTTAAACCACACGGTCTGTTAATAGCATTCACCAACTGCACATGCAGGTAATTTGGCTGCCTTGAACCAGTCCTGGAACTGAGCTCGCCGGATTTATCAATCAGTTCTGTCGGTTTGGTGTCACTGTAAGCCTATAAGGCATCCAAAATGGGGTTAATCAACGGTAGATATGGTTTCTTCTGCTTGGAGACGCAGTTTTCGTGTGATTGATACAATTTTGATTTGGCGGTTTGTGATCCTTGGATCAACTCCGCGCTCCAGAATGCTCCTGGATCTCACCCTTCCCAGAGTGCAGATTATACTTTAGTCTGAATTTGGGCGAGTGAAACACTCGTTAGAGTGTTTCACTCGTTGTCAATTTCAATGGCTATCAGAGTCCTCTTATTGTAGGAGTACTATAGTACTCAAAATAATGCTTACCGAAGTTTATGGATTGATTGTGTAATTAAGATATTCCATTTTGGATCGCAGACGGTATAAAAATAACGAGAAAAGACTTAAGCACTACGTGTGCATGTAAGATATACTGCAGTGCCAAATATAGATTAATGTAATTATCAAGCCATTGAGAGATCACCAGATCGGTGCGTTTCTTTAGCGAGCATGTTTATGAATAAAGCTCTTTAATGTTTATGAATAAAGTTACTTAATGTTTATGAATAAAGCTCTTTAATGTGAGACTTGTTAATATCTTGGCAGAAAGAATTATAAACTGTGGGAAAAAAATACATTGGTTCTAAAGATAATACATTATGCCGGATTATAGCTGTGAAGTTGTTACTTAGCAGTCGACAGAAGTATATAATTATATTTATTGGAGCAATTGTCCAGAAATCGATGCTTTTCCGCATTTCATCTGTGATTGTTTCATCATCCAGAAATGTCCGCCCAAAAGGTCAGAAAGTCGTGTAGCTTGAAGGGATATTGCAGAGAAGACAGCACTCATTATAGATTTGGCATCTAATACACTCTCTATACTCTATAATAAGCGTTGGTATGGCTTCCTATGCAGTACCAATACGGCTTCAAGTGTAGGCCTACAAGAGTATTAAACCCAAACCGGATGTCCTTTCCTCCACTCAAAGAACAATTCTTTGAGGCATACACTTATAACAGTTCGGTCACGAAGCATTTTCCAAAGAAAGTAATTTCGCTATTAGTTATGGAAGAAGCCCTTCACAGTATCATCAAACGTAGTGAATAATTCATCATTTCTTCTTTCAACTCTGCTTTTATATTTTCTCTGTTGTCAATTCTAGGGAGCCATTATTTTTGTGGGTTCTCTCGTACTATAAAGGCAATAAAATGATAACAAAGTCAGACAACAGAGACATAAACTCACATTATGGACTATATACGGGCAGGGTGCCCCGATAACACATACCCAATCGAATAATTACTTTAATTAGGTAAGGGTATATACATGTAGACTAGAAGGTACTTGGAATTAAATATTTGTGTCATATATATGCATGCTATATTCTTGGGGTGAAAGAATCGCCCAAGTTAAACGATAATATTAATGACCATGCATTGAGCATATTGCATGGCCACCAAATATGGAACCTCGCTAGCGGTACGTGTGCATAAACTGCGTTAAGAAGAAGTTATGACATCATCTGACTTTTAGGTGGTTTGATTGAAGCAAACAACACTAATGGGGTCAATTTTCAAAGTCACAAAGCCACAAATGAGAGTGATATTCTCACGTGTCGACTCGCTTTTAGAGCACTCGTGTTGCCCTGAATCACCAGCCGAGAGATCTGCCGCCGAATATCGGATCGCTTTGCTGACCCAGATGTCTGCTCCACACAACGATCATGTTCGAGGCAAAGCAAGGCATAACACTTTGTCCTGGGAAAGCCATCGTCGAATTATGATTTATACATGTATATCATTTTATTAGAAATGACGCTGCCGCAGATTTTTGAGCTTCTAAAGCCATGATGCTCATGGACTCTGCGATAATCATTCAAATATTATCTGTTGGCTTTAAGTGTGTGTGATATAATTGTGATCCAAATGTATCTTAGCTGTTTGCACAATTCTAAAACCCATGCTTTTATCAGTCCTTGGTCCACTCAGTACGGTTGGTGGAGCACTTTTCTTCTTCTATGGCTGCCCAATTCACTCTATCATCCATTTCAGATGAAGCCATTAATTATTAATACACGAGTAAAATCGACACCGTGAGAAATTTCAACGATCAAGAACTCCTCAAAATACCGAGGTTCGGGGTATTCGTATCAGCATTGTGTACATGCAGTAGACCCATGCAGGCACCCAGTAGACCCATGTGCAGTAGACCCATGCAGGCACCCAGTAGACCCATGCAGGTACCCAGTAGACCCATGCAGGCACCCAGTAGACCCATGCAGGCACCCAGTAGACCCATGTGCAGTAGACCCATGCAGGCACCCAGTAGACCCATGTGCAGTAGACCCATGCAGGCACCCAGTAGACCCATGCAGGCACCCAGTAGAGCCATGCAGGCACCCAGTAGACCCATGTGCAGTAGACCCATGCAGGCACCCATTAGACCCATGCAGGCACCCATTAGACCCATGCAGGCACCCAGTAGACCCATGCAGGCACCCAGTAGACCCATGCAGGCACGTATATTTGTTATATGTTAACAACCGTCACAATAACTGCCTTCTTGGATGCTGTGACCATTGACCTGTGATCTGTATTTTGTTAAGTTTTTTTTTTCTAGCTTAGCACAGGTTCTCTCTCTCTCACTCGTTGTATAGCACAGCCTAGTTTCACATTTGGATTACTGTATGCACTTATATTTACCATTACCTTTATCGTTTTTGTTTTTCTTTATCCGTTCATTTTTCCTGTACATGTTTTTGTACGAAATAAATTATTTTTATTATTATATTAAAAAAAAAAAAAAAAAAAAAAAAAAAAAAAACTAAAGCGCATGGTATCCGATCACAATTAGCTGCACATCCAAGAACCAAGAGCACAATTCACATTTGGCTTTCCATGGCGGGTTCTTCTGGGACATCTCGTGGGTCTAATGATGCTCATTTGAGTAAACAACACGAACTGACCAAAGGTGACCATGCTTGCGCTACTCTTAATTAGAACTGAACTCACAGATCAACGTTTGTATTATCATATTCCAGATGCTCAGGTGTGACAAAGGTGAGCAAAACTACTAGTATCCAGTTCTAGTACATGTAGTACCATAGTAACTAGTCACTGCAGAGCAGTCTAATTTCTGCCTAATTCCGATTGAATTGGGGAGATGAATTGGTCTTGACCCATCATCCTGGTAGAAGAAATCTCCGCTCTGAATCGATCCCGGGGCTGAGGAAGTTTAATCCGCAACACTTCTAGCCGTCCTAAATGGGCAACCAGGTGTGGAGCCCATCTCTCAAATTCTTGTGTGTATCATGTCGGAGAGATGCAGAGATTTATCCATCGACAACACATTGGGGATTGGCAGCAAATGAAAACATTTGCTGTCACAATTATACGCTTGTCAGGCAATGTTAATCCAGCATTATGTCATCTGGTTTTTAATCTCATCCAGCTTGAATTCTACCATCTTCTTGGTACTAATGTCGTCTGAAAACATTTAATCTGTCCTTTTGAGTCAGTCGAAGACAATAAAATGCTTGGGTGAGATAGCATACTGTATATATAGTAAAGGGCAGGGCTCAACTGAGAACAAAAAATGAAGACACAAAAGAAAACAAAAATCCCCCCACTAAAAGTAACGTAGAAAAATAAGAAATAAAATATGATGCATGATTTAATTTAATCACAATTCATAAAATCCGATACAAATGAATGGCATCAAGTTCATCTGAATCGGGGTCATCATACAGCCGCTTATACGCTTTCTCTCGTTGTTGCTGAGTGTCAATTTCGTCCACCCATCCATCCATGATATTGACAAGCTAGAGGAGAGTACGAATAAACATATTGCCAAAAGGCATCACGGTCCACTTTCTACCTCTAGAGGTTGCAGGCTTTCAGGAAGACCAGGGCAGGTGAGAAGTACACTTCCTGTTTTAGTTAAACTCTGCCGCAAAAATTTCCAAACACTGTAACAGAAGAAGTCTTTTTGTTAACCTCTCCGTGAGAAGGAAATTGCTCAATAAAAATGTCACAGGCTAATTCAGTGGCAGACATCTCATTCCACAGGTAACAGAATTTTTACGCCTGTTTTATAAATTGGTTTCGTTCGACCAGATTTCAGCCCAAGATTAAGTTCACAGAGTGCAAACTAACAACAAAGGAACAAGACACAATCATAATGCATGAGCAATGGCGTTAAATGTATGGGTGCATTATGATCTGCATCAACATGATTATCTCTGAAGACTGAGTTCAACAAGTGCTGAGTACGAGGCTGCTGGTGCAAAAAGTGCATCTTAGGATTTCAAATTTACAATTAAGCCACGCTAATTAAGCTCGAATAATCAGGTAATACAGTCGTTTCTATGGGAACTGAGGAGAATAAATTACCAAACTCTTGATGACTATATTACTCTGACCTAAGTGTTTTCTAATTATTCTATGTGACCTAGTTAAACATCTTGCTAGGAATATCTAAAAAGATGAATGTTTAAATAAAAGTTCCAGCTTACTTTTTCTGGGTGTCAGTATTCAAGAAAAATTCAAAAACGTTGTTCATAATAACAACATCAGCTGTAAAGAATAGAAATATTGAATAAAATAAATAATTCAAATATTCTATAGAACAAACCTTGCTTTAATAACTGTTCCTGGGCACAAATATCACCATGGATGACCTGCAAAAGCACCCACAAGTGAATAACCTCACAACCGTCATCGTACAAATATACCTTCACTCGTTCCTGCATACCAAACTTTTCAACGATACTTTGCTGAAGTCGACAGAAATCTGCATTCAATTCCACGCCAAAAATGTTGCTCGCATCAGAATATGTGAACGCCTGTGTATGATCAAAGAACAAATTTCAGCAAATAGTACCTGAACTATGAATTCCAAAAACAAGGTTTTCAGATAAAACAATCTCGTGTACCCCATAAAGAACAGCACCAGTGCGAGAACCAACATCTAAGAGAGTTTTTCTGCGGAGATCCGGCATAACATATTGCATAATGTATTTCAGTTGCTTGAGAGTCATCGAGTGAGAAATAAAATCTGAGAAAATAAACAAAACGCAAAATTAAAAAAGAAAAGAGGTGTATATTCTCTCACTGAGTGGTGACACTTGTCGGCAGCCACATTGAGTGCAGTAATTCCGACTCATCTTTCCTTGGTCGCATAATTCATCCACAGTGTCATCGTCATACAAGAAACCATCAACATGAACAGTTGTTGCTTGGTCGCAGTCATGATTCTGGAAAAAATCAAATAAATATTTTGTTGAGATTTACAATAACCTCTTCTTAATATCATACCTGCCCAGCCGGGGATTGGAATTGCTCTGAGGGCAGTAGGGCATC
This sequence comes from Capitella teleta, assembly GCA_000328365.1. Taxonomy (NCBI): domain Eukaryota; kingdom Metazoa; phylum Annelida; class Polychaeta; family Capitellidae; genus Capitella; species Capitella teleta. The sequence goes on along the minus strand of KB308745.1, from coordinate 49,364 downwards.
AGTGGGAAGAACGCTTCGGATACTGTCCTGAATTTCTTGGATGAATACATCTGAATTTGTGGTTTGCGAGAGGGCATCTCCTGAAAACAATCTTGAATTGATTCTTAGAAGTAAAAAACACACATGAATCCAATATATCAATGGAAATCCTTCACTTCCTTAGAAACGTTATGATTTGGAAATAGGAGGAACGTTATGACTGCAGATGTTTGAGATTGGCATGAATTACGATTACCTGCTAATTCACGGACTCTGATTAGAAAGTCGGGTATAATGTCAGTGGAAATGTTGGCCAAAATGGACTTGAAAGCCTCTTCAGCCTGATTCAGATCCAGCATATTGATGCGTAGGTTAATAAACCTAGGAAAAACTCTATCTCCGATCGGAACTCACGTTGCGAAGAAATTCCCTATTCTTGGGAAAGCCCTTCTATGACGTCATTCTCGACCTTATTTATATCCCAGTTGTGAGCTTTGTGTGGTTATATATAATGATGACTATGATGGTTATATAAACTGCTTCAGTATGAGGATGAGCGAATTATCAGAATCCGGTGTCCGGCCGGAATGACAAAACGTTTTGAATTTCAGATATCCTGAAATTTAATCTCCGGATTCAGATAGTGAATTTTCTTATATTTTAATGATGCTATTTTCTTTCAATAACACACCCTTTGATAGTATATAATTATATGCTTCGATCTTTGTACACAATTCCATGCACATAATCTAAAATTTAAACGATGCCTGTAAGTTGAAGTTTGATTGGGATTCTACCTTCCATAAACCGATCGGCGGAGCCATATTTACTATACTACAACAGTAATTTGGCGATACTACTAGTACTTCTATACGTGTCCTGTGAACCCTGACCCACTCGCTACACTGGGTATTGGACTCACTGTAAATCCAATCATCGCATAATCAGCATAATCAGCTGGATTACACGGAGCCTTGATTACACACTAATTGTGAAAGTGGATGGTTGCGTCATCAAGCAGCTTCAGGGTGCATGACGTCAGTTATCAACCCATTGTCTCGCATCTTCTGAAGAGATGTAAGCAATGTCTTTGAGTATGATGCCATCTTCAATTTGAGAGGAGATACTTTAAGAAAGGTTTTCGCATGTGCATGTAGTGAATTTAGGATAACGGGTGTAGAACTTCAACAAATACGACATCACGGCTTAGCCAATAATATTACAACATGTATTCATTTTGAGCAACACTCAAAACGCAAATATTAAACTGAATGAAGAGCTGTGATTGTTATCCATTCAATCAAAACGTCTGCACGGAGAGTTTCACATCGGTGTTTAGAGCGAAAGCACCGCTCAAAGTAGGCCAAATTGTCAAACCGTGTGGCGTGTGCCCATACAAGTTTTACAAAAATGTCCATTAATACATGTGCCTCTTCTCGCTATATGGACAAGCATGTCAGGAAACAATCAAATGAAGCATGCATAGGCGAATGAAGACCCGCAAAGGTGAGTCTTAATTTGCTTATATGCTTGCACCGAGCTTTGCCTGTAAACACAATAATATGATAGTAAAAAATATTAAGATCAGTGTAAATGAACTTATTTTAATGATAGTTCAGAACTTCAGACACGAGGAATACTTCTATACAATTATACTTATAGTATATGGCTAGAAATTAGCTAGAATTATACCTCTTGTTCCGGTCGGATTTTCTAGTTCGATCAGCACTGTCTCTGCTGTCAAACAATTTTTCTTCGATCACTTTCGATGTATTCGGTGCACAAACAGAAACAAAAATCGATGCATCGAAACCTTATTTAATGCAAGTGTTAACGGGCACCAAGCTACCATAACAACAGTGCTAATCATGGTTCTATATTATGCATATATATATATATAGCATATATTGTCTACCAGGCCAATAGTGGAACACCTTGCCTATATACAGATTATGAAGCATAATCTTCTCCTTCCAAGTAAATTCTTGGATTGATTTAAAATTATTGCTTTTATCAATTAAATAATTAATGACGCTAAAATTTTCACTTGATCAAATCCTTTTATAATTTCATGCAAACAGTCTGATATAATATATATGTTACTTCTGGAACATCAAATTAGTTTCAACGACAACTCCATTGGTAGGTTACCAGGTTACAGATTCAGTGATAAATTACAAAAACCGCAACTTGGAAGACTTTCAAATGCTTGCACGCAGCCTTGTAGGATAATCTTAGCAGCCGGTATCTTAATTATGGTACTTAATTATGGAGTGCGTTAATCGGGGAAATCCCCTACTTTGCACTTAGTGCATAATTATACGCATTGACCAAAACTTTATCTTGCTTCAAGAGCCACTCGGTCAAAGGTTTTAGCTGTGAGTCTATACTCTCACTAATTATTATACTGCGAGGTCGAATGCATCATGTTTGCATCTCACAATCAAGGTAAGCACTGGTCATGAATAATCACGACCTATTTTTGTGTTAAAACTGTTACTGTTAGGCTGCTTAAATTGATTGAGGCCTGTTTGTTGACTTTGCCAGCTTGCAGTGAATAGTGATTTTCTACTAAATTCTAGTGAATCTCAATTTGCTACAGCCTTAGCTGACATACTACAGCGAGCCCTATGGGTCTACAGACCTCGCCCGAGAAACTGTGCTACTACAGCCTACACTTACACTGTTACAGTAGTACACCAGCTGGCAGTTGGCAATGTTTATTCAATCATTAAAATCAATCATTCAATGTACTGTAGCCCTATAGGCTATACTATGGCTGATTCTGATTGCCTGTGGATCAGCCCAACTGCATCAGGCCTAAAATGAGACCACACTAACTTCTACTAAGTAAAATTTTAGGCTTCCAGGTAGCATAGATAAATTGGACGAGGTCTCACTGTAGTATGTCAGCTAGCATTATGGCTAGCTTCCAGGTTACCTTACAATTTTCACGCAAATAATCCGCCAAATATAACATTGTCCATGCTCTACGTAGCCTGCAATTTTGCAAAGGGCCACAAAAACCGATCCAGTTTTGGATTTACTGCTGAACTCTTTTTCATATCACCAACGTTTTACTTTTACTAAGAAAAATGCTGGCAGCTGCGAACGTTACGCAACGTAAACATTCGCCAGCAGCGCGTTGCTCGGATTGAAATTTCGCGCCTTTCTTGAAAATCAGGGCTGTGTTGTCCAAAAAGGTTGAAAACTCGATATTTTTTTAGAAGAATCAACAACTATTGATGTGAGATATGATTAGAATGGATGTTTTGTGATGTATTCATGAGAAAATTAGTAGGCTATTGTATAGTATTATTGTTGACGAAAGGCGATTTTTCATAAGGATAGGCGAGCTTTGTATGGTAGACCATATGCCGCATATTTATGCGGCATTTGATAGGCCTATTGGCAATGTACAATCATACAATGCATGCATTGTATGGGGTGGTCCAAATGGTATGGGATTATCGTGTTCCGAAATTCATAGAACGCTACTGTAGAGCAGGAAATTTCCGCGGATGCAAATTTTGTGGTTTTGTGGTTTAAGCCTTTATTGCATCACCAATTATTAGTCAAGGGTAGGGTCATAAGATCGCCCAGAATTAAGGATTCTGTGGGCTTCTAATTTTCGCGATCGATCGTGACGGAGAATTTAGCGGAAATTTCACATGGTAGGAAAATTTCCTGTTCTACAGTATATATTTCTATACCCCAAAATATTCAAAGCATCCTGTATGTGTGTATTAATGAATATACTTTTGTCTTTCAGAATGAGTGCAGCTGAGACGCTAATCTCTGCTCTCCAGGCGCTGGAAATTGGAATTGAGAATGTTATTGAGAAGGCTAAATGTGTACTGCAAGGTATTTGGTCATTTGGTTAATTTCAGTACATGGTGATATCAAAAAAAGAACTGACATACCAGTTAGTGAGCCTATGTTTGTCAGCCAGAAACCATATTTAAATGATACTTTAGTTTTATTTTTTTATTATTTGTAATTGTTTTTTTCCTTTTAACAGAACACTCTGCCAATGAATTTGCAAAAAGCAAGGCTGGAGTACTCGGACCAATGATTGGATTATATGCAGATTGTTTCAAAAGGTAATGACTTCAGAAAAGCCTTAATAATCTTCCAGTACCTCATTTATTAACTGCAATATATTCATTACATGATTAATTAATGAATTAATTACCAATTCATTACTAAGCAGAGTGTAATCATACTCTCATAGCCAAATATATATTACAGAGTTGACGTCAACAACAAAGATGAATTGGAATCAAAGATTCAGAAGAATTTCCGGTAAGTTTAATTAAATTAATCATCAATGCATAATTATGAAGTATAACCCATCCAGATCTATAGACCTCCAGGAACAGTTTACATCCTTTGAAGAAACAGAGGTAAGTTTTGCCGAGAAGAATCAAACTTAAAATCATTTCAAGATTTCCATAGAGAATTTACAACCACTTCTTAACTGACATTGACCGGCAACTTGCAGCTGATACCGCCGTCCCTCTGAAGAACGGCGATGCGCTACCTCTAGATGTCAATCTGCAGCGTGTACAGGATCACCAACAGCTGAACCTCCGAAGCTACCTGCAAGAGCGAGGGTGTTCCCTAGTTCTTGTTATGATACGTCACTTTGCCTGACTACCGTGACGTGACCATGTTGCTGCGATAAGTGAGCGTAAAGTAAGCCTCTTGTTTTCCCTTTGTAGCGGCGTTGGATTATTTAAATTTTATTTTTCCAGGCGGAATTTGTCGCGGCTGGTGGTCACGTGGTTGTTGTGTCTTTCGGGGTGATGGAGGGCGCGGAGAAATGGTTGCAAGAAGTGAACTGTCCGTTTGAAATTTTGCTTGATCCTGAGAGAAAGGTTGGTGGACATTTTTATCAATCAAGTTTAATTATATGCGATATAACACAGATCATTCAATTCATAATTAATATTTTCATTTCAGTTATACTTGTCTATTGGATTAGGTCGTTCGCTGTCCAAGGTAAGAATACTCGATAAGCCTTCAATTTTATGATACTAACCATCATTATGCTTACAATTCAACAGGTTTGGAACACAGAAACCATATCTTACTATGGGTCACAAGTGAAAAGTCAGCGTAAATTACCTCAAGCGTACAAAGACATTATTGACGATCCTCACCAGGTGAGCGTTTTAATTCAAATGTTAATTTTTTTATATCAATGTGAAATGTTCCTGCAGATGGGGGGAGACATTGTTCTGAATGCCTCCGGTGTCATCAAGATGGCGTACCCCAGTCAGAAAGCACAAGATCGCCCGTCTGTGCAATCTTTGCTTGATGCGCTCTCAGTGTAAAACGCAATAATGTTTTGGTAATTATCCCAATTCATTCCATCTAATATGATACAGGGTGCTTCAAAAGCATATTTACAAGTAATGCAGATTTTTTAACCTTGTGTAAATTGTTACAAAAATACTCTTTTTTTTTTTTTTTCTCTATGTACCCCAATATAATTATAATAGAGTTGCAGTAGCTCATAATAAAATAAATTAGGCCTTTTACCAGGTCATTTTATAGCAAATATTTCAGAGATGCTACATTAACGAAGTCGCTTAGAAGCGCGCATTCATCGTTTGGCTCATAGCATCAGAGACCACGAACAAACATGCGTACACAGCCGCGCTATATATTACACAGTGTTGTATACAACACAGTGTTATATATACTACACAGTGTTATATACTACACACTGTTATATATACTACACAGTGTTATATACTACACAGTGTTATATATACTACACAGTGTTATATACTACACACTGTTATATACTACACACTGTTATATACTACACAGTGTTATATACTACACACTGTTATATACTACACACTGTTATATACTACACAGTGTTATATACTACACACTGTTATATACTACACAGTGTTATATACTACACAGTGTTATATACTACACAGTGTTATATACTACACAGTGTTATATACTACACAGTGTTATATACTACACACTGTTATATACTACACACTGTTATATACTACACACTGTTATATACTACACAGTGTTATATACTACACAGTGTTATATACTACACAGTGTTATATACTACACAGTGTTATATATACTACACAGTGTTATATACTACACACTGTTATATACTACACACTGTTATATACTACACAGTGTTATATACTACACACTGTTATATACTACACACTGTTATATACTACACAGTGTTATATACTACACACTGTTATATACTACACAGTGTTATATACTACACAGTGTTATATACTACACAGTGTTATATACTACACAGTGTTATATATACTACACAGTGTTATATACTACACAGTGTTATATACTACACAGTGTTATATACTACACACTGTTATATACTACACACTGTTATATACTACACAGTGTTATATACTACACACTGTTATATACTACACACTGTTATAT
>KB308745.1:32229-42870 GCA_000328365.1 Capitella teleta | reverse complement strand
CTACACAGTGTTATATATACTACACAGTGTTATATACTACACACTGTTATATACTACACAGTGTTATATACTACACAGTGTTATATACTACACAGTGTTATATATACTACACAGAGTTATATACTACACACTGTTTTATACTACACAGTGTTATATATCCTACACAGTGTTATATATACTACACAGTGTTATATATACTACACAGTGTTATATATACTACACACTGTTATATACTACACACTGTTATATGCTACACAGTGTTATATACTACACAGTGTTATATATACTACAGTGTTATATATACTACACAGTGTTATATACTACACAGTGTTATATACTGCAGAGGGTCTTCTTGTTTCAATGATAAATTATCTCATCTGCATGACCATAGGAGTCTTTGATGCAAATTTCGATGAATATTGGTTTATGTGATCAGTTGATGATTAACTAATGTGACCCAGACTAGTATCTATTGATTGCATATAATAATCAAATGCTACAGTGAAAAAGAAGAGATATACAAAATTATTTTATACTGTTTAAAACGATGAGGACTCATTCCTTTTATTTCGGCTCAGAGAAGCAGAGGCTGCAAACAAACAGGCGTGCACAATGGCACTATCAAATTTGCAACTTCAAATCAAACCCTATCTGTGATACTCTATATCACTATTTAGTAAATATCCACAAATTCTTTCATGAGAAGAAAATAAGCCACATGAGTTATTTACCACAGAGTGTCTTTGCATTAATGTTATTATTTGAACTCCCCTCTGCATTCTCATAGGAGACCATGGTGTAAAACTTTGTTTATGTAAGCAATCTTGTGACCAATACATGCATGTACTATGTAGTATTATTTATTTCGTGGTATTTTGTTCACTATGGAATGATCCGGACTCTCACGCAAGATAATTAGCATGTGCTGTAATTAATTGCTGCAACGCTGATTGTGTTAAGAAGGAAGTGTAGAGAATAAATGTGTAATTATTAACTTATGATATTAACAAAACATCCGCACATCTTTTCTTCAGAATAACAGTGAATACAGATAATTTAATCAAATTGAACATCGATCATTTAATAATGTTGAAATAATTATGTTATTGGCATCTCGCCAGCTCGCCAAAAAAATCCTTCCGCAGGGATGCATTGTTATTGTAAACAAAGTTTTGCGCAACATTTCATCAAATGCTTATTAGTTAAAAATATCTGAATATCTTATGACAAACCACAAAAATGATCATTATTCCAGCAATATAAAGTAAGATAAACAATGCTCATCACGGGCGGTGAATGCCCCTGATTGCGAAGATCATGAATGAAAATTAAGCGATTTATGACGCTGTGTCGTAATTTCATAATTATCAAATTATTTGAGGAAAACACCAAAATAAAAGACATAATTGTCAAGATAAGAGGCTATCTTTACTATAAATGATAATTATATTTGGGTACATAGCCCGGTTCTAGAGAAAAGAGCATTTTTGTAACATATTATGCAAGGTTGAAAAATCCCCACTTCTTGTAAATATACTTTTGAAATTCCCTGTATTTGTCAAATTCATGAAATTCACTTTAATATCTTTCAGAAAAGTATGATTATCACAGAAGATGGATATCATGATAGCTGAGAATGAAACCATTGGAATTTTCATGCTGGAGAATTAATTCCGTATTTCTGGTGAAATCAGAATATTCAACTGTTATTGCTGTTTTTTGATGAATTATTACATGCCATATTGCTATGCAGGTATAAATGAGGCTGAATTTAATCAAAATATATTCATGATGAGTTATGTGTTCAAACAAAATAAAGAAATTGACCAAATTATTGTTCAGATATCTTTTGCTGTTTCTTCTTGGCTCAAATTTAAAAATAAATCTGTTTCTTGAAGTGCATTCCTTATCCAAAACATTCATTTGATATAATTTACTTAAGTGCGCTTCTTTGGTTGTGCCATCACCACATACATGTGCATCCTATAGCCACAGAGAAGATTTTTCATGTGTTATAAAAAAGGATATAAGCCACTTACATACATAGGACAATTTGCAGAAAAATGGGAGGAAACATAGACGAGCGACTTTTCTCTATTTTGTTTTCCTTGAGAAGTCTGCAAGGACCGCAATGCCAGTGAGCATTTTTTGCTGAAATACCCAGATCTCCGAATATTCGTAAACCAGGATTGGCTGGGTATTGAAATCTGAGCCCCCTATTTGAGCCGAAGTAAAAGGTTTCTGTGTAGATAACGGCCAGTCGTTTTGCTCCCCTGTCTCACATGCCGTTAATAGATGCATGGCTACTTGGACCATGCAGTCCTGCTCGGAAGCTCCTCGGGATTCTGTGCTGTCACACTGGGGGATCCAGAACTGGGTCAATCCACCATGCATGATCATTTCTTCTGGGCCCTCCCTCGTATACATACGATACAGGAAAGGGTGGGGGGCGGGGGACGGTAGACACCTGATTGTCCTGAACATTATTCTCTTGCGCATTATAAAATTGCAGCACGTACTATTTATTGAACTTAAAGACTTATGCTATACCGTTTCCTGCTCCGAATGTTTCATTTCAGCACTGGTTTAAGCGAATCTCATTCGTCGTGGTCGTCTCTGGGCCTTTCTGACAGGATTCTGGTTTGCAGATCCGCGAAAGATCACGACGAAATGTCTTATCAATGATAAGATAGACAAAGAAATTGACAAAAGTGTTGCACCAACGAACGATTTCAGACAAGACGATCGCGACGCCTTGAACTTCCGATGTCGCCACGGAAGTGCCGTTGATGACGACGCTCAATGAGTATGACGTCGCAGGGATCTGGGTGATGACAAAGACAATGGTGACGCCGAGGGTCATCCCCAGGCACTGGACACCTTGCTGACCACCTTGGTCGGAATTCTGCTTTCGGAATTTGATGCTTTTTGTGATTTCGTAGATGGTCCAAGAATTTGTGATGACCATCATGGTTAGTGGTATGCCTTGCTGTAAGATGAGCCTCGTGTACATGATTATCTTGTTGATGTTGCGATCTTGACCAATTTCAGTGTAGCTTATGACCGGAAGGTCACAGAGGTCATCAGGGACCAAAACAACATGCAGACGAACGAGCATGTGGCTGTTGATTCCGACACAGAGCAGAAGTAAGAGAACGCTGCATATCATGGCCCGACGAGATGTACACCAGAGCACACGGTGCATTGGATGTCGGATGGCAAGTAGTCGGTCCAAACTCAGCGCGTTCAAAAGGTAAGTGGCAGCGTTGTCCAGTGTGTATCTGACGTAATAGCATGGCAGGTGAGCCCTGGTGGTCATTTCCCTCAGCCATTGGTGTTGACGCAAGAGTTGTTTGTTGACCATCATAGTGTTTCCGATGATGCAAATGCCTGCTATGAAGTTACACATCGCAAGGGCTATCATGTAGACATGGGGAGACATGGTTTGCTGGCGATTGAACACCCACACATTCAAACCGTTGCACACCACAGAAAGTACCCCAACCATCGTGAAACCGTAGAAGGTAATGTCCGCTGTCCACCGACCCCAGTAGATGCTCCCACGAGGATGGTCAGACTGACCAGGGGCAGTTGTTGTCCACTCGGCCACTGATATATTGTCTGCTGTAGTGGATAAGACAGTGGTCAACACGATGACCGCACCCAGTTGCCAGCCCGATGTCTGCATTTCCACACCGATCTTCCCCCTTCTGAGCTTGGAACACGTTACCGTTTTCCCCATTGGGCTTTGCTTTATAAACCTTTGCCAGCGCCAGCTCACATCGCGGTTGGAGAGCTCACAAGTGACAAAACACGACTCAATTTCAAAGCCCTCATAGGAGATGGTAAACCTAGAGTCTTGGATTGAAGACAAGATCGTGAAAAGGAATTCACTCTCTGCAATTTCGAGAGTGATATTAAGCGAAAAATAAGATCAAGGGAAAGACAGCAGTGTAACGGTATTACACGTAGATGCAAGTAATGATTCAACAAAATATAATTTACTTTAAGTCTAAGCAATAAGGAAATATAACAGGTATTTGAACTAAAGGGTTGGCGTTAAGTGAAAGCATTTTAGGAATACAAATGAATAAGATCAGGACACATAACGAAACATCATATTTTATTCCAAATAAATTTAATACAGTAGGACGAAATTAAATTGAGGAAGATTAAAAAAAAAAAAAAAAAAAAAAAAAATACATATTTAGTTTGCATACAAATTGAACATGAGAGATTTCTGAAGTTAATCATCAAAAAATATTATAAACATAAATTTCCATATATGCATGGGATGAAAGAAAACAAGATAGTTTGCAAAAGCCAAAAAATAAAGAAAAAAAAAATTATTGATCAATGGAAGTAATTGCATGCATATTAACAGTCAAATCCAATTAAGTTGCTACACATGAATTGAATAATTAAGATTTTTTTTATCATAAGCGATAGAAGTGTAAAGGAGAACAAAATATATATATAAAGCGGAATTGGTGGAAATTTTAATAAATGTTTAATTACTAGCTAATAAATGGCAAATTACAAATGCATTAGACAGAATATCTTAGCATTAGGATCAGTAATTGATTAGAATGAAAGTTGAAAGGCGAAAAAAGAGAAAGATTTATTTCAAATTGAACAGAGAATACCCAAGCAAATTTTGTGACCATGAACCAGTGATACAAGAAATCCCTCAAAAGATTATTTTCTTTAAACTAACTGACAAAAAGAGAGAGAGAAAAAAAAAGAGAGAGTCAAATACGGCTGAACCAGAAGGCCAGGGTGTGAGCAAACAAATCATATACATTACTGTAAACACACTGAAGGCTCATACATACGGTAACTTTTATTGAATGTAAAATATTTGGATCAAATTGGCTGAGACACACTGATGACAGCGATTGGCTGATAGCGGCTGGCCGACGGCACCAATCGACGTCGGCTCTCGGGTCTACTGCCAGCAAGAGTAAGTTATCCTCATGTCAACTCTCGTCACATTGCATCCTATAAAGTAAAATATGACATTTCGTGTTTTACACAGGATATGCATGTGCATTCACTTACGGATTGTCCAAATCTTGTAAATCTGGGTAGATCTCCTCATCCGCTGTCCACTGAATATCCGCTTCCGAGGTTGCTATCAATAAATCTGCTGAATATTTAAACTGCATTAAATACAAACTTCACCATTTAGCGTCAGAGAAGGAGCCAGAGCCTGCTGTGCCCATTCCATTGACTCGAAAGCGTTGACACTACGTTCATCTGTGGAAATTATACTTGGTGAATAGGACGGGTGAAAAAAAAAAAAATGCTGATCGTTTGTTATGAATTATTGAAATCAATTAACTGACCGGCTTTGTGATTCACAAGGTCCGCCCGCTGATTGTCATGATACCTGGACAACAAATATACTATTCCATGAAAATTGAAGTTATGCCCACATTTCAGCATCCTGATCTTCTGACAACAAAGGATCAGCGCTCGCCTCTCTCAACTGGGGAACTTCAGCTGTGCTGCAGATAGTATCGCCGTGGCTGGCTTGGTCAGAAGGGTGGTCGATCAACTGAAACAGAAACAACAGATATCTGGGAGCTCTATTTACCAGAAACTGGATCGGATTCCGGATATTGTACATTATTTTACATTTATAGACATAATTGAATATTCAATTAGTTGCACGTATTCAATCACTCACAATTATGTAGATTTTGTACCCATATTATGCATGTATCATTACCAACCGGTTCCATACTTGCATATTGCTGGTGCATTATATTTTAATGCGAACTAACAGTAATGTGATAACGACCCCTTCAAGTGCATACAGGTTTTTGATCAGCATAGGTACAACCAAACCAACAGGGCTGTCAGCAACAAAGCATCCATTGTACATGGCACATACCGGATTACCGTAACGTATAATTGAGCTATTACTAATATATTGACTTCTGACGAATACGGTGAAGTAGGGAACGACGTTTGATCTCAAGTGAAGCACGAGCTTCATTTAATATCTTTGAGTCAGTTATCAGGCAACGTCACTTTAACAAATTCAATGAATCAATGAATACGTGAATAACAAAAGAACAATAATGCTTACCGAATTGTTTGGGCACAAAAACTTAAACAACGACAAGCAATAAAAATGCGTGCGTCCTCACGGACATCGCTCAGCAGTATGCCGGCGCATTCGAAACAGCATTGAAATCACTCAAGAAATAAATACTCAAAATAGACCTGACAAATCAAGATTCATAAGGACATTAGAACATGCGTTATGATCAATAGAATACGGTAATACAACTAATATATTAACTGCAAACGTATGGTCACGCTTGCTGCCATGTAATGCAAAATGGGACTAGCCTGGTTTATGGCCTGTATTGATGGATTTACAAGCTATAGCATAAAAATTACATCAAAAATGAGACTAAAAGTCATAGATGTTTATCAGACATAAAACACATTGATTTATCTCAGAACTTTTAAATTACAATTACATTTTTTTTTTCATTCGGAGCGGCATTATTTAGGAGCTTACATCAGGTTTATTACATACCTGATTAGGTGATGTTTCACAACATGCCTCGTTGGAAAAAAATTCTAAAAATGAAAATTAATAATTCAACCAAAATTACAATTGTATTTTCTTTACTATTATTTCCTAATATTCTTAAATTCTTAAGACTCATAATATTAAAAAGATTTCGATTACATGTGTGCTTATTAGTTTTTCTTTATATAAATAATACTAAATAATATAATGATATATAATTATAATAATACATATCATAACAATAATGTAACATAAAATCCAAAAGATCTCGACACGCTACAACGGAATATACAATCCAGTCAAGACGAGTAGCTGCGGAAAATGGCATGAATTGCATGGAATAATAATGGACTCGGAATATGAAATGACTCCAATTGACAACTTTTAAAACTGTTAAAAGAGTCTGCACTTCTCCAACAGTCATGTAAAGTGTCCCATGCGTGTGATGGTACAAAAAGCACGGTCGTGAATTTTAAAGCAGACGCGCTGCATGAACATGAATTAAGTGATCAATACAAATGCCATTGTTGGGATCTCAACTCTTGGAGTGAGCTTCATTGGCAGAATACTTCCAATCACACTAACCTTGCCATGGATATTGTGTCTCGTCAGCACACTTTTCACTTCTTTGAAGGAATTCAAGTAAACTTCAAAATCACAATTATTACACAATCATTCAAACACTTCATGCAGGAAAAAAATAGCACACTTACTCAATGTTCTCCTCTTGTGCTTTGTGCTGCATAAAGGAATAAATCATCAAACTCATCATCACCATGATCATCATTATCATCACCATCATAAATGACTAGAATCGTGTTATTTGCTTTTTGCTTACAACATAGATGTTCCACATGATAGGCCCAAGCCAATTACCAGCACAACGGTCCCTTGGAAGTTAGACACTTGCCGGCCTATAGGGTACTACATAGTTTATGAAGGAATCTTGACGCTTTTGCTACGATTAAATACACACTAGGAACTTGAAAGAAATATCCAAATGAGACATCTGCTGATTTCACAGTTGATATGGCATATCATATATAAATATATACATGTATTTATATATATATTTATTTTATTTTTTTTTCTTATATTGAATATTGATATTGAGACTGAAAGTTAAGACATATCACACCAAACTATTGACGTCAGAACTTACATTTAAATTCCATTCGTCTTTCTCGGAGCGGCAATCGTTCAGACGTGCATCGTCAGGTATACAACACACCTGACTGTTTGTTTCAACACATACGTCGTCAGAATAGAAACCTTAAAAATGCATATAAATAATTCAACCAATATGAAAATTAGGTTTATTTTCCTTGAGAGTTTTAGCTTGAATTTTGGTAGAATAGCTGAAAATGCACTCACCATCAAATGGAAGTGCCACTGCTGGTTGCTGACCCAGCGCATCCTTAATGCTTGCTCCGCGAACACTTTAATGACATAAATATCATCATTCAATTCTTGGTTGAGCATTAAGTACCCTTACTCAAAATTGATCCGCTCTTCTTTTGATCCCTGATTGATTATCGATTTCTGAGGTTTCTTTTGGCGTTCTTGAATATTTGAATATTCACTCTCAGAGCTGTCCATTAGCTTGTTATTATCGGTAGCCGTGTCTTGCATGTAATGCAAAGGCTCTGTCTGCTTGAGTAGCTGCGTCAATGGGTGGTTTCGTTCCTTGCCTCTGTGTTTTTCGAGCAGCTGGACCATCTTTTCGTGCAGTTTCAACCTTTCAAAAAGTTCAACTAGCATTTGGATTAGTTGCCTTTTGTTTGGCTTGCTTTGGTCTATCAAAAGAAAGCAGTCAGATAAAATTTAAACATAATTGAGTATTTTACTTTGCTTTCCATTGTTGGGGTCGCCAAAATATACATCGTCTGGCCAGTCAGCAGGTTTGGTCCATTTGATCTTAGCTGGATACCCGATCCTGGTTAGTATCATTCAATGGTGAGTTGTATGAACACTTACTGCCCTTGTAATGTGCCAAGTGGAACGTCTTCGTATTACTACATTGGCGGGATGCCAAGCTAAACGCCATCTTAGCCAAGTGTCGTAGCTCCTCAACTGTCGTCTTCTTGAAAAGGTGATATGGACATGTCTCATTTGTGTCTATGAACAGAAGGAAGGTCAATTCGCAGTGGTGTGTATATATAAGTGGCTATTTCCAGAGTTAGCTTTGCCAAGCGACACATGGCGAATTTTGGGGTGGCATTAACCTAAAACGACCCATGTGTCTACATTGGGCTATAAGAGAGCCTAAATTAATAGGGCACGCCCCCCTCAAGCATTGTTGAACCAAAGAGAGCGCAAATACATGCTATAATTTATCAAACACATGAGATCAGCTCGATAGGCGAAATTATAAAATGAACTGACACTCAAAGGTTAAAGAGGACGTCTGTTCATTTAATTCGGAACCTTTTTTAACCGGTTCTATGGGCTTTATTTAGTGACGAGAGACCGTTTTTGAAAAAAATTGTTCAACTGTGAATGATATTCAAGACAAATTAAAATACGAATTTCCTGCTCAGGCAGAATATAGCTTGGAATGAGATGAGTGCGAGATTTCTTTTATGAGAACAGCTGAAAGATCTGCTCACTCGACGGCTCCCATTGTTAACAATAGGAGGATTACTTTTATGCCATCACGACGGTATGACATCAAACGCGTGAAGAAAGCGAGATTTTAAACCTCTCAAAATCGATGTATCTAGGAATTAGCCCACAGCAAGTGTATTGTCTAAAAATATGTCAGTCAAAAGGCGTATTAGTCTTTTGGGATGCATCCTCTATCATCTGTTACTAGTTCAAAACAACCAGAGGCCGGCCCTCTTTAAGCTTCAGTACGATTATAAGTGCTACAGCAACTAGCTCAGTCGATTTCGCTACAGTGTCAACTAATTAACATAAATTGACACAAAGACGCCGTTTCGATACGAAGACCCATAAAATTATTATGGTGACCTACTAAGTTTGTAGGTCACCATAAAATATGCAGAAGATTAGCATTAATCTAAACCTTTTGGAAACTTATGATGAGATTATGCGCAATTAGCTGCATGTCTTTGATCACCGATCGAAGCCAGATTACAAACTAAGCGTATTAACTTACTGGGTGTGGCATTTTCTTCCAGAACAGTCTCAAACACAGGAGATGGGTCTGTCGAATGCTTTGGACATCCTTCCTATGAAAAAAAAAAAAAAGAAAAAAAAACAAAAAAACAAAAAAACAAACCCCCACCTTATGAGGCAATAACAAGAAGTATACCTCTCAAATAATGATCGGAATAAATTTCGGTTCTTTCTGTTGTTACTTGTTTTGATATTTGCGTTTTATTTTCATATTCATATAATTACAAGTATTACATGGGTATTATCTTTATAAGTGTCTCTTACAAGTACCTATCTACATAGTATCATGCATAGTTATGTGTATATATTCATTCGTGACAAAAGTCCCTTATTTGCATATGGTTAAAGCCGTTTGAGCTTCCTTGAAAGTTTGCTATTAAATTGATTTGTATCATCTATTGGCTTTTGAAATATTTCAGTTCATTTCAATTAGTAAAAAATCCATATAAAATGCCTCAATAAATCCCTATAATTATTTGCTATTACATAATAAATTATAAGCAATGGTATGAAAGTTAATGGCGTTAGTTTGTCAGTAAATCGGTCCCCAAATTTATTATAATTGGATAGCATGTCTTAATTTATTATCATACAAGAACAAGTTAGTATACATTACATCAATTTCTCAAAACAAAAAGCGAATAATGATATCGTTTTCTGACAACATATATATCAGTAATTATATTCTCTAATCTCAGAGGTGTATGATGCACTAAAATATTGCTTTCTAAAATAATAATGAGGAATTCGTAATGAATTTCAAAACCATAAAAACTGAATATGTATTGTGTAGGCCTACCTGGTAGCTCCCTTTGCCTTGTATTTCGTGCAACTGATAAGAGGAAGCCTGGTTCATTCCACTGGCACTGTTAACATCCATAATTAGGGTATGAAATATAATCCAATCTAATATATAATAACTATTATATCTGCAGAGCTACAACAGC
>KB308745.1:0-13610 GCA_000328365.1 Capitella teleta | reverse complement strand
ACTTGAATATTCTGTCAAATTCAATAGCACCAAAAGTCACGTTGTCCTGTTTAATAACTCTTCAATAACTCATTGTTGTCAACCATTTTATCTCCACGGCGAACCCATAGAATATGTCACTAATGCTTTACATTTAGGAACTTTAATTGGAAAAGATACACATGCTAAAAATCTGTCTAAATTATCTAAGGATATGATTATAAAAACTAATGTTTTGTACTCTCATTACAAGCACTGTTCACCTGATGTTCTATGTTCATTATTCAAATCCTATTGCACAAGTTTTTATGGTTCTCCTCTTTGGTCGCTAAGTAATATAAATGATTTCATTGTTTGTTATAAAAAAATGTATTAAGCGATTACTTAATTTGAATCTACGCACGAGATCAAAATATGTTTACCTGTTAATGCACCAACCAGACTTAGATACACAGCTTATGTACAGATTTTCTTCTTTTTGGAATAATTTTTTTTAAAGTGATAATGTTTTGATTCAATTGTGTGCAAACTTATCTCTTACTTCTAATTCTATTGTGGCTAAAAATTAAAAAAAACAACATCAGTATTCTTACAATGTGATCAGCAAAATTTAGTCATGCCGAAAAACTGTTTGAAAAATGTACTTTTCGCAAACTATTTTAGCGCCATTTCAGAGCACGATATTGCAAATGTTACTGTTTTAAAAGAATTACTTGAAGCTCGGTGCGGCTCAATAGACTGCATATTGAGTCATACCGAAATTAATGCACTACTTTATTATTTATGTATTACCTAATTAAGTACTGTTTGCAGTTCTGTTAAACTTACTGTTTTTTCTTTTTCGTATAAAATGTACAAACATGAGTTTGTGAATAAAATGATATATATATTATTGATTTGCTAGGAATTCGTGACAACATTGATACGTAACCCACTGAATGCCTTAAAAGGTGAAGCTTTGCTTGTTAGGAATACACTCTGCAATGTTATGCTATTGCGGTCAAGCTCGTGTTTTTTTTTTTTTCATTTTTTTTTTCATTATGACAATATGCTTTGCAATGTTTTGATAGTTTGTTTCTGTTGTGACCTAAATCAGGATTTTCAGTGTTCAGAAAAGTGATTAATGAACATAATTATCATGCAGTGATTTCATATACGATGGCATATTCTATCAATATTATTTTTAGGTTCTGTTGATCAGTATAACTTGCTGCTTTATCCATCTTATATCTCTTCCAACGTTTCACCGCCATGCTCTTAATTGGTGCAGCTGCACTTTAGAACTCATCTGTGACAGCTAACAAATGATACGCAAGATCTGTTACAACTATTTAAACCACGTTGTAGTGCTATATATATGGACAAACATATTCAAATCGTTCTTTTCTTTGTGGTTGTAGCGTCAATCATTATGAGATGAAATGGACATGCTATTATATCTAACGACATTCCCCAAAATTAATCAAACTAAAGTTATGGACAATGTAAAAATATATCATACAATTATAGTTTTATTCACCTACAGAAAATTATCAGAATGATCAATCGTCATTTGAATCTCCAGAACACGCACACACTCCATTCAGAGTTCTGTTTAGTATAATTTAAAATATTCTAATAAGTGTACATCAATTAAGAAGAGTGGGAGACCAGCTCAAACCCAGTTGGGGTGAAGTCATCAGTGGCAGAGAGCGCGAGTCCAAGTTGCGCTGCGTAGTAGAGCGCAATGGCCACGAGACGGCCATGTTGCCATTCGGCAATCTGCCAGTGATGAAGAAGGACGAAATCAGAAGCCAGGAAACACAGGGACCCAATGAACGCCAAGAAATTCACTAATGAGGGAGCTGTCTGGAAACGGACCGTACAACGCCACGTCACAGTACTCAGTAGAAACACGTAGAAAGTGGCGAATGCGCCGTCGACGCCGTGTAATCCGGGTGACAGGAAAAGTAGAATGCTGAACGCTGTGACGATGAAGGTGGCTAAGGTGGCAGGGGCACCAAAGGGCTTGAAACCAAGGGCTCTGAGGTAGTACAGGTGTGCAATACAGAAGAGGAAGCCACCGGTCACGCGAGATATATGGTCTTGGTAGACAAGCACAATGTCACCGCAAATTGATAAGAACAGTCCGTGGCCAATGTTGTTCTTGTAATGCTTGTATGCTGGTTCAATGCTGTTGGAACTGAGCACAATGAACAGACATTGCACCACTGGCATGCAGCAGTAGAGAGCTGTTGTGAGGTTTTCGTCTGTGTCGGTGGGGAGGCCATTTGTAGCACTGTAAAACAGAGCCAGGTAAAGACTCAAGCCGACGAGTTTCCAGAATGGCAACATATTCTTGCAGGATGAGTCCGTGATCGAGTTGAATGGCTAAGAAACACAATGAATATCCCCAACTGTTGTCTTAGAAGTGAAATGCAGAGAAGATAAAGGCTTTGGTTTTTAACCTCACACATTGTACCTTGATCTTTTAACTCAGTTTAGGTGCATGTGTACTTTCGCAGCTGCACTCGCTGTGCGTACTGGTAAAATATCTCGTTCAATTTAAGTATATGGCGATGCATTATGTGGGCCAACGAGGCATATTCAATGTTTGCCGAAGGTCAATGGGCTGTAGTTCATTGTAATGCTAATTGTTAAGATGTTATGATTGACAGAGAGGCTTGTCTTTGTTTGTTGAATGACCTAAGTAAACGTGAAATTAGACACGCAACAGAAAACAGATTTGATGCACTAAGATTTTATAGTTTGGTGCACATGTTTTATTCACCCGACTCCTATTTGTTCCAAAATGATATTTTGTTGTTGTTGTTGCTTCCTATTTTTCGTGCAAGATGAGACCTCGGCCGATCTCTCCATTGTGAAAAAATGGTCATACACTGTTCCCAAGCTGAACCAATCGTTGAGTCAATGCAGAGAAGATCAAACTAGGTCCCATTTGTTGAAAGCTTATTAATTTGTGCAAAATTTGAGCCCTTTTGGTTTGTCGAAATCGGAATCTGCAATAACAGAGTGGATGGATAAAAGAGTTGCCATGGACAACGGTGGCGCGTGAGGATCACTTTGCATTAGCGATGTCTCATCCTGTATACGAATAGGTAGCTCGTCTCCATATCTATACGAATATATCAGTCCTTGGCAGTGAATGTGCTAACAATATAATGAACAACCGAATTAGACGCTATCTTTTTTTTTCTATTGATCTATTTTGAGCAGTCTACCGAGAACCGAGTATAATCCGACATGGGTTAGTTATGTAACACCCGTATGATCTATAAAATGCTCATCGCATCATGACCGGGGTCAAGCTCAACACAAAGATACTCCATTTAGGTAAATGGTGTATCTTTGCATGATTAGTTCGGAGCTTTCTGACTCTCTCTCCCTAACTGTCTATCCTTCGTCTCTGGCGTGGTAATTAAATCGGCTGACTTCACAACATTAACTCTGCTTAACTAATAAATAAATCATTGACTATATTAATCATTCCCCTTTTGTTTGCGTTAGCAACTGCTCTACCATCCTTTAAGGTAGTACATAAATACAATTACATGTAAGATACATTGCAAGTTTGATCAATATTACACCTAAGAATTCGTAAACATATTTATATTTCTATTACAACAAATGGTGTTAGCCAGTTATCATATTTAACAATAACATGAACAAACACAAATAGACACATGCGTGGATATATCACCTGTTGACATTACATTTTCCATTCCATATTGCCTCATATTCTTTTCCCGATGGTGCGTTCCTATATATGATGACCTAAAGATACACCTAAATTATTTGATTTTGTTTTGCTTCGTTAATTGCAATTTGATTTTGTTTTGCTTCGTTAATTGCAATTTGATTTTGTTTTGCTTCGTTCACTGCAATTTGATTTTGTTTTGCTTTGTTCATTGCAATTTGATTTTGTTTTGCTTCGTTCATTGCAATTTGATTTTGCTTTGCTTCGTTCACTGCAATTTGATTTTGTTTTGCTTTGTTCATTGCAATTTGATTTTGTTTTGCTTCGTTCATTGCAATTTGATTTTGTTTTGCTTCGTTCATTGCAATTTGATTTTGTTTTGCTTCGTTCATTGCAATTTGATTTTGCTTTGCTTCGTTCACTGCAATTTGATTTTGTTTTGCTTCGTTCACTGCAATTTGATTTTGCTTTGTTTTGTTCATTGCAATTTGATTTTGTTTTACTTTTGTTCATTGCAATTTGATATTGTTTTACTTTTGTTCATTGCAATTTGATTTTGTTTTGCTTTGTTCATTGCAATTTGATTTTGTTTTACTTTTGTTCATTGCAATTTGATTTTGTTTTGCTTTGTTCATTGCAATTTGATTTTGTTTTGCTTCGTCCATTGCAATTTGATTTTGTTCTGCTTCGTCCATTGCAATTTGATTTTGCTTTGCTTCGTTCACTGCAATTTGATTTTGTTTTGCTTTGTTCATTGCAATTTGATTTTGTTTTGCTTGGTTCATTGCAATTTGATTTTATTTTACTTTGTTCATTGCAATTTGATTTTGTTTTGCTTCGTTCATTGCAATTTGATTTTGTTTTGCTTCGTTCACTGCAATTTGATTTTGTTTTACTTTGTTCGTTTCAAATTGTTTTTGTTTTGCCTCATTCATTGCAATTTGATTTTGTTTTACTTTTGTTCATTGCAATTTGATTTTGTTTTGCTTCGTTCATTGCAATTTGATTTTGTTTTGCTTCGTTCACTGCAATTTGATTTTGCTTAGATAAGATAGATAATTTATTATTTTATTATTTCCAAAAAAGGTAACAACACAGAAAAGTGGTAGCTGACCCAGAATTGGGTATATGCTACAAATAAAAAAAGAAAAATTAATACTAACTCACTTTCCGTGTTGTCTGTGGTAGAATTGTGAAGAAAAAAAGGATGCAAGATGCAATGTGCAGGGTAGTAAAATTCCTGCTTATTTATTTACAATTCCTAAACTAACCTGACGCTATTTACAATACCTACACACACACAAAAAAAAACAAAAGAAAAACAAAAACAAAGAAGATGATAATTGACATAAAAAAAGCATGTATAGGAAAACAAAAAAGATTTTTTTTTTTAAACTGGACAGGATAATGAAAATGCTTAGATATACAGATTTGCTTTGCTTCGTTCACTGCAATTTCATTTTGTTTTGCTTCGTTCATTGCAATTTCATTTTGTTTTGCTTCGTTAATTGCAATTTGTATTCTAATATTTAATGTTCAGATTTGCAGAAAAAAAAAAGAGAAAAAAAAGAAGGAAAGAATATAATGGCATGAACAGATTTATTTAAGATATAATTTTACAAAAAGTAACTAAACTAAATCCACTTCAACTTTATAGGCAGGGCATGATAACCACATATAACACGGGATTTATTGAAACACTTGCACTTATATTACACCTTAAAATCACATTCATGATTGATGCCAAGAGCTGGTTTTACAATCAGTGATATACACACTGAGGTTGTCATTCACGTGTCTATTTCGTTCATGTTGATCTCGTTGCTGGATTTCGAGACCGGGAGAGGATGAGCCAAATCCGGGTTAAGAATATCCGAATATCATAAAAGTTCAGCAAAATAATGCTCAACCATACCTTGCTATGGTCATCACAGAAGGAAAATGAAGTCACAGCATTGTCATGGTTGGCACAACCCCCAATTTTTCGCCAAATGAACACTTATGGGATAAACTGAAGTTAGTAATTCCTCACCGCCTCCCGTCTCTCCACAGTAGCAGAGAGCTGATTCAGGGCTGTACCAACAGTTCACATGACAGGGTTGAGTCTCATCGAGACATTCGGCCCAAAAATTCTCTCATGTGTTATTGGCGTGTGAGAGAACTTTGAATGTCTGACCATGAAAACAGAACGTTTTTATTTTGACCACTAGTCAATTGTTCCTCCAATTAATCCAGCTTAATTCATATTGATTTCTTTGAATTTCCCAGAATATTCGCGCAAGTGGTTTAACTTAATACACACATAAAAATTCGTGTCTATGCAATGGACACTCCGAATGTTATGGTGGCATAATCAAATAATGTTTTTTTTTTTTTTTTTTTTTTTTTTTTTATCTAAGTATATGTTACCGTCGCACATTCATATCAAGCGTAGATCTTTGGATGCAGAAATCCCTTGATTAATGATTATAGAGCTTAGAAGAAACGTATAGCATGCTGTGCAAGCTAGATTTATACAACGCAAGGGTCATGGTGCTGATCAAAACAATTGAACTATACTTATCACTACATTCCAATCAAAATTTTGATTGCCAATGCAATAAAGCTATGCCTTTGAAATTAGCAATGCACGAATGCAACATGCGATATTTTAATGTACAGCTATACCAACCAAACATTTCCAAGTACGACAACAACCTTAGATTATTGCTCAACTATCGTTTACGTATTCTGAATATTAAAAGCAATAGACTTGTAGGCCTACCATTAGATATACAAAGTAAAATATATATAAGGACATTGAACTTCAATTCTATATTATTGGAAAGTGACAATTTTACACGGTTTTGGCTTGCCACAATATAATTATGAATTGTATATGGCGGTAATTTGCCTGAACATTATTATTGCACTATACCTTAATATTCAAAATCGCGTTGTAAGCCAAACAACTCCCAGGAGCAGAATGCATTGAGAACTGTAATATTTTGCTCTTATAGATAACATACCTTACATATCAGGAATTGCCCTAATCTGAATGTGTATGCTGCCTAATCTAGAGTGGAGTTATCCTGCAGGCCAACAGTTTTCTGGAAAGCTCTTCTGAATTCGCGAATTTTCCAAGCGTAGATCATTGGATTTAGGGATCCACTGATTGTGTTTAAGATTTTAGATGATTCCAAAAGCAAGATAAACCACCCAGGTATAATTCCTCCCAGTACGGTCTTCACTCCAAAAAGAGCAATCAGGTTCAGAATGATGTACGGCATCCAGCAAGCATAGAAAACACCGACTACCACCAGAAGCATCTTGGTCAGTTTGTACTGCGATTTCATCTGCAACTGCTGTGTTTCGGTGCCACTCGGGTGGATCTTCCTCTTGCTGATGACCACAGCACAAATGACGAGGTTCAGAACACCAACCAGAATGACAATGATGAACGAAGTGAGGAGGAAAAAGTTGATGAAGTAAATTTTGGGGAAAGCGGTGAACGCTGAGCAGGCTTGATCTGGCTTCCAGTTGTTGAGCCCGAGTAAAGGGAGGCTGACTATTCCTACCATTGAAATCCACAGAGCAATTGCGAAGCGTTTGACGAGAGGTTCAGTCACCAACCTTGCGTAGTGGAAAGGAAATCGGATGTTGATCATTCGGTCAAAACTGAGCGACAGCAAAGTAAAGAGTGAAGCCCAAAGCGAGAGAACTATTGCACACAGTGTCACGAGACAAAGGTACTTGTATTTTGACGCCAACTCTCTCCCGACTTCAGTGTGGCTTAGTGAATAATAAATGGGAGCCAGCCCACATGTTATTAAGTCAGCTATGCTCTGATTGATCAAAAGAAGGTTTGCTGGATTCTGGAGCTCCGGATGTTTGATGTATGTCAGCAAAAGCAGCAAATTGGTGAGTACTCCAAACACACTGACCACACAGCCAACTGTGATCAGAACAATACGAGCTGCGGAATCTCCAACAGGAACGTCCCCAGTTGTCGCGTATTCCGTGGTTGCTTCCATTGTGTCATTGACTAAGCGCCCAGCATCCTCAGTGCTTATATATGCTGCCATATATCGAATGGGACCTGTCTTCATTACGTTGACGTGAACTCAAAATGTAATTCGTGTGTTGTTGCACTGTACCGACAGGATTCAAACCCGTGAATTGACATAATTTCAACAGTACCAACCCACCCCACCAGAAAAAAAAAAAAAAAAAAAAAAAAAGGAGAAGACGATACACTCACCCAGAGAACGTCTAAATTTTTGGTTACATAATCGATGTCTGGCTCAATCGATGAAACCTCCGGATCGTGAGTGATTCCAGATCAAAATATGATCACAAACAGAAATATCAAGTTCTATACATTAATCGAAGTTAAAAGAAAAATCTAATAAAGAAATATACTAGGAAGTATCAACAGTAAACTTTAAAGGTTTCTATGCGTGACCGTTATAGTTATACTGATTTCATTGCTGATGAGTAGGACTTTCCCACTTAATTGCGAGAGTTCGAATCGATGAAATACACGTGCCATGGAAACACGCATCTCCAATTACGTCGTTCTTATATTCAGTCTTCTTTGGAAATTGCTCGTATGTATTCCGACAATTCACCGTAGTACGTAGTGTGCTTTGAATAATGCACTGATTGCTTCACAACTTTTCGTATAACCATCTTCTTTCTCCGTGTGTGACTATTCCGGATAGTCTATTGTATCCTATGTTAATTTTCATTACCAAGGCGTGTGCAGATGTCTGAGATCTTAATGATGTTTATAGATCACGAAAGAGGGTAGTTGTGGGGCTAAGTGGTGGGTGTTGAGGTTCCAAGGGGTGATGCAGTAATGAAGACTTCATGTTCAAGTCAAGTATGATTATATAAACTTTGGCATTGTGTTCAACTATTGAGCAGAGAGAACGCGAAAATACATTCATCGCTGATGTTTAACAAGTAAATTGTATCAAATGGTCAATATATTTGCAAACAGTCGCGCCAAAGATAACCGATAACAGATAACCTGATAAACAGAGACCTCATCATTTGCACGATTCATTCCAAGGTAATATCAAAGCCATTGTGAAGTAAGCATGCGTCGTCTTCTTTTCGTCGAATCCATTTAGAATTATTTTACCAACCCCAAGGATTGACGTGGAGTTGGAGTCACATCAATGTTTTTGAAAATGAATTCAACTGCAATTTCTGTCGTAGAAAAAATCTGTTGAGATGCGCAGTGTTCAATGCCCAGGATCCGGTTCTGGAGGTCAGGGTGTGTGATCAATCAGTACAAGATACGCAGCATACCTTTGTTAACTATTTTCTCTCTCGACTCTTTATTCATTATTTTTGTTGATTTTTATTATTCTTCGAAAAAAGGTTTGAACCAATTGTGGATAATGGTCATGCAAATATGCTAAGTGAAACAATTAAGATCTTTTATTGTAATGGAAATGAAATATGCATTATAGATGTATAGAGCGACTCGAACACGCAGATGTTCAAGAGAATAAGGAATCCTTGTTTCTTTGTTTCTTTGTGAAATAAACAAAAACGAAATCGATACATTCGGCCGTCACTGCGGGGGCGTCATGGCTTAATTCCCCTGGGGAAAAACGGGATGGTGGGCGGATAATCTAAGGTCCGTTCGTTCACGGATCGTTCAACATGAAGGTTTGCCGGCTTCACCCGATCGACCGACCAGAGATACTCTATAGCATGGATTGATCGCTCACTGAAAAAGCCGCTCGAAGTTCGCTAAATTCATAACACATCAAATAAGGAGATTATTTATTTCCGGTTGATAGAATTTACATTCAATAACATTGGCAACGAACAGCTGATCGTTAATGCGGAATAAAAAACCTTTCATTCTTCTGAACTTCTGATGCGTCCCTATTATCATGGCATGAAAAGTTGAGCAGGTCATCAGATTCAAACGATCTCTGGTGTTTGTACACTTAGAGCTTTGAAACTTTGTCACAATGTGCATTTAATATAGACGCAGGTCTGAAAAAAAGTTTTAAATCAATTAGGTCAATGTCAAGGTCACACGAAGCAATTAAGTGCAAAATCTACTCATGCTCATAACTTCGTGAATACAGCTCGGTTTTCAATAAAGTTTTCACCATTCAATGCACATTAACATAAGGGCACAAGTTTTGTATTTGAACCTAGTGTGTAAGATCATTATAGTTACAGTAATGAGTTAATTACTCAATAATTAGCACTTAATTATACACTATGGGAAGTTCTCTGAACCAAATGTCAGATACATCATGTCATCCTGCTTCACCAATTTTTTCGGAGAGATCACATAAAGGTCAAGGTCACAGTCGTCTGTTGAATGTTGCTTCTTAGTGGGACTGTAGCTTTGCAGGTAATTGTCATAAAACTACGAAAATCAGGATTGGCAAAGCCAGGACACCATGCTTCATAGTGGCACAAGTCCCGTTGTCTAATTAGGAAATTTATTTTTCAACTAATCACAGCTCGTTAACTATAAACTTTTACGAGTAAAAACTTTTCGCTATTAGATGCGTATAAATGTGACCTACAACTTTGATGCCCACAAGTTTTTGGTTATCACCAGTAGTTAATGAGTTATATGACTAACTAATAATTACTTCTGTTAACTGCTAAAAATCCTCAAACAGCACCGGCTTCCAGCATCCTACTTCATGGCAGAGTGGTAGAGTGGTGAACTATCATTGAGACATCCAGGGTCGAATCTCGATATAGAATTTTTTTTCTCTTGGTTTAATTTCAAATATTAACTAATTAAGCTCACGGATTGCAGTTAAAAATCCTCACACTTACACTTAACTTACAATCACACTTGCACTCACACTTTCACTTACACGTGCTCTCTCGTACGTTCACTCCTTCTCACACTCACACTCACACTCACACCTAGCTACAATTGTATTCGTACTTGCATTCGTAATTGTACTTGCACTTGCACTGGTATTTTAGGTCTTAGGTCACATGAGCAAGATACGTTTTTTATGCTCTTCGATTTTGTGAATTTTTATCCTTCCACTTATCGGATTTTCATTAGACCTTTCGACCTGCAATCGCATTGGAACTCTTCTCGTCTTCCCAGGCATCTTCAATGAGTTGATTCCCTTTTTTGACCCGGGAAGGGAGTTTTTCTGCTTGTGTAATGCTGCATTGGTGAAATGGACATTTTCTCTCTACATTCAGTGAGTGTGTTGTGAACCAGGTCAGCTGTCACACTTCAGTGCTTCCGATTATCAACGGACCGGTGCCTCTTCTTCATCTTTTTTGTTTAAACGTTGCATGTGGACACGTAGGCTCTCCTCATCTCTAATTATGAACCCCACAGAATTTACCCGCGCTTTACTCTTGTCATTTCAACAAGATGAGGTCATGGATGCCATAGCCCTTAAGATGTGCGAGGTACTCAAGTCAGAAATAATTCCTCTCCATGCATCCTTCGAAGCAATGAGAAAAGAGATGGCGTCTGGAGCCGCTATGGCTGAGCTGCAGTCAACTGTAAACTCATTGAGGGGGATCATCAAACAAAGAGACCAGAAGATCGCTAGTCTAGAGGAGAAGGTCGCTGCATTGGAAACAACTGCCGATGATCTCGAGCAATACACCCGTCGTAACAGCCTGAGGCTCCAAGGTGTGCCTGAGGATACTGGTGAGGACACTGCAGAGGTGGCCTTGAGCATCATCAACGAAAATATGCAGCTCTCTCCTCCTGTGTCTGTACACGAGCTGGACAGAATTCACCGAGTGGGCGCAAGAGACCTGAACAACAAAAAACCAAGAACCATCTTGATCAAATTTGCCACGTACCGTTCCAGACAGCGCATCTACTCCCAGAAGAAAACGCTTTATCAAAAAGGCACTGGTCCTCATTTCTTTCTGAACGAGGACCTCACAAAAAAAAAAAAAAAAAAACCAAAACGCGCTGAGCTGTTGTGGATGACACGCAAGCTTAAGAAAGATGAACACATAAGGGATACGTGGTCAGTGGATGGAAAACTCTTCTTCAAAGATAACAGAGGTGTCGTAAGACAATTTCGTTCTCTGACTGAGCTCAATGCTGCTGCTATGAGGCCTGCTTCATCTGGATCAACTCCTGCTGCCACGGAACCGACACGCCCTAATGATACATCTGGATCGGCTCCATCTACTGTTGATTGACGCTGGAATGACTCGTTGGTGCCAACTGCAATGCATACTCACCGTAAAACTTGATGCTGCTGCCATTAACACTGATGATTTTGAACCCATCCCAATGACACCCCATTAATGGATTACCCAGAAACTACTCGTTGTTTGTTTCTTTCACTATGTTTGCACCCACTTATTATTATTATTATTTTATTTTATTTTTTGCTACATGTACTCGAGTTGATTGTCTATCCATTTTCATTGTTCGTTCTTTTTTCCCTTATTATTATAACGATACATGGCTTTATGTACCGAGCAACATTGCTGTTAACTTCTATATGCTTTGGCATTGGTGTTATTTTGAAATGTTCATTTTTTTGGTTAGCGATTGATGGATAGTATTTGTTTTGTTTGTGAGCTCCCATGCCTAATCAATCCCCAAGCAAAACCTCGATGCTCAACGTGTTTGCGAACCTGTCATTTGTTTTGCCGTTTGCGCTCCAGTTCACCGCAGGAATTCGACCATGTTCATTTCAACTGCTATTCATGCTCGCGAATTTTTCCCTTCAATCACATTACGAATGATGGTGAGTTCTTTCATGCATTACACTCTTCCGATTCAACCTAAAGCTCTTTACACTTTGAGTTTAATGCTTCTAACAAAGTATTCTACCCATTTGAGTTAGATGATAAAATGTACAAATACATGTCTGATGTTGACCCCGATGAACAATTTCTGAGCAACTACCTCCAACACTATGGCAGCCCCTACTTTGATGAGAATTCATTCAACACTCTGATCACAAACAAATCCGATTGTAAATTTAGTGTGATAGTGCATAACATTTGTAGCGCTTTCCATAAAATGACTGCTTTGCGCTCATAATTATGTCCAGTCTCTCAATTCGGATTTTTCAGTAATTGGACTGACAGAAACCTGGTTCACCGATACTAATGTCAATGCTGTTAACATTGATGGTTATCATCACGTTTCATCATGCAGATCAGATCGAAGTGGTGGTGGAGTGTCTCTTTTTATTAGCAACCGTTTGCAGTACACAGTCATTTCTGAAATGTCGCTTTCTAGCACAGGGAGTCTTACCAGTGAGCGAGCAGATGTGGACAAAACTCAATGCAGTGAATGCTTTCTGTCTATATATATAATATCAAGGGAAGTCACTGATTCGTGCCAATCTTGGGACGCTTGCCTCGAAAGCAATCTTCTCTTCAAAAGAGGGAGCCGAAACTTCGGATCTGGCAAGATCACCAATAAATGAAACGATTGTCACCAATAATCTCGTACGGCAACGCCTAATTACTAATTAATTGGCCAAAAATCCAATCAGTTGCAAAACGACTAGTTACGGGTACGATGCATCCATTTTGTCGGACCGCAGCAAATTTTCAGCGCGCAGCGAACTCACGATCGCTAAATGTCGAAATAAAATCCTTAAAACCGGAATGGAGCTGCAAAAGTGTAGAGCTCAGGATACATTCTTAATTTAACAGATTGGCTTTAGAGTGAAACATCCTGTCTGTAATTGTCTCTCGAACAATAAAAGCTATTCTGAGAGTCAAATTGAGCATGGAATAGGTTAGAAAAAGGAGTTAGAGTTAAAAGACACATTGCATTTAAGTAAGTTGACTTGACGGGAATTAGCAGACGACACACACAGCGCCCTCTGGTGTATAGGTTTAGAATCGTTTTATATACCTCACAACATGTTGTGTTATCTATCTAATAACTTTAGAATTTATAACCAGTATTACGAACTATAAAATTATCTGAATACTG
>KB308736.1:116082-152035 GCA_000328365.1 Capitella teleta | reverse complement strand
GATACCATCTGTCATCGATGTGTGCCTGTGTCATTATATATACGACCAGGGAACCAGTGAAAGCATAATCTCTTAAATCAAAACACGATCTACACATAGGTTTATCAGCTTAAACTTTAAACCCGAGAGATATCTCCAATTAATAATACTGATGGCTCGTTTTGCTATTTGCACAGGTGCGGCAAAAGTGTTTGTAACATTCAATATGTAAACCTCATAAAGAATGCTAAGTGGAACACTTGTGTAGCTTCAAATGTTTTTGAATGTAAGATTAGTGTTTCCTGTGTGAACAACTTGTCCTTACATTTCTCAATTGGATGTTGGTTATTTATTTATGAATTACGGCTCTACTTCACAGGAACCCCCCCCCCCCCCCCTCATTGCAAAATATGTGCAAAATATGTGCATATGCAATTGCTGGTGACGTCACTCACCCAAGCGCTCATGCTGCTCAAACAATGCTTGCTGTTTGTGAGTAGTTTTCAGACATTTTCGAAGTCAAATTTAAATCCACCCACAGTTGCTTTGGTGGATTTTTTTCCGCTTCCTCTGATGGTATTCGCCTCTTCTTATATGATCGATGAGCGTGTTCATGTCAAACCACAAACCATTTATTTATGCTCATATATTGTCTGTGCTGCATATTGCATTTTAGAACTTAGAGATATGAGACTGGGATATTTGAGTTCAGCACTAAATTGTACAGAATGCACAGCTTTATCCTTTTTATTATGCACAAAGCCTGAATCGTTATAAACCACTGTTATCATTTATGTTGACTTTGTTGCTATTATTATTATTGTTATTTCTTTATTTACCTTTTCTGCTCTTTCTATAATGTCAATGCTTAATTGCAATTGGAATAAATTATATATATATATATGTTAATTGTGTCAATTATAATTAGTATAAACGCGGAATCAGTGTGTGTCACGTGATTTGAATTCAGAACGAGGCCAAGTGGCTTTGGGAAAGCCCGCACCATAAAACAGGTGAAAGCGACCCAATGACCAAATTAATGAACACCCTTGCCTCCGTGATTATGACGCTGCTCTTTGTTGGTCCGTAGTATTTCTAACCATTTCCTTCATGCTGTTCGCTGCACTCCTAAGCAGAGTGGATCAATCGTGCCAAGCATTGCACTGAATTAAATCAGCGTGGGTTGCCATTTGTAAACACGTATTAATTGTTCTGTGTACCGGTGAATGCACTGATTACTCCCCAGCATGAGTATGACTCATGGGGAATCTTGGTCAATATTCGGCCTGAATTATTTAACGTTGTATGTGAACCCATTGCTCGCAATTATTCGGAGCAAATACTCACATAAATATCGGTTGTGTAGCTATAAGAGCGCACCCGACCAATAATCAATTCACATGGTAAAAAAAAAAAAAAAAAAAAAAAAAAAATAGAAAAAGAAAATAAACACGCCACCCTCTATATTCAATACACGAAATCACATCACTTTATTTACGTTCATATTATACAAAACACATGTACAAGAAATACTGAGACATTTAATAGAGAAATAGCACACACGAGGGACACAGATGTTTTTGAATTATATAGCTAATCAACAAATCTAATAATAATTGGTACCATCATCCAATACTTGGGTAAGATATTCGGATATAGATCTCTGTAGATACACGACCGACATTTATGGTTTTGATGTATTTTCTCATTGATTAATGCTGCTTCATTTCGTGAATTCACACACGAATTTTTATGACAATCAAATCACATTATAGAGTATCACAGAAAGAAGAATATGGTTGTAGCATTACAATGTCTAAATTGGGTGATTAATATCTTCATTGGATCTACCTGGTGGAAAATATCGATTGGGGAAGATCGCTTGGAAAAAAATCCAAAGGGTGCTAAATTACCATAACCTGATAACATGTTGCACCTCTTGATAACGAGTGATTAGCGATGACAAACTATATCAGGCCAATATTAGCTCACTGTATATAATTCTATGCTAGTCATCATTTACACTATCAAATGCTTTGTTAATATCTAAATGATCACACACGAGGGTCCAGTGGTCCTTCAGCAAGGAACAAAGCTGCTTCATATACTACGTACTCTTCGCAAACGTTTATAGAATACAGTTTAATGTCAGCACAGTCGTCTTCGATGACTTCACGTGTGAAGGATTCGCCGGGCGATCTGACTGAACGAACTGTTGTCCTTCTTGATGAAAGCCTCGTCTGGTTCATTGACCATAAACAGCGCTTTCGTCTTCCATACTCTCCAAAGCAAATGAAGAGCATAATGCTTCGTCCAGTCAAACTGTTCATTTCCCCAAATCTTGTCAATTTCATCACCATTAGGTGTCTGTAAGTATTCCTCCTCCAGATGTATCAAGCCAGGATAATGAGCTGCAATCTTCCTAGGTACAATGCCTGACATGTACGCCCAAGTCCACATTTTGTAATCAAACAAGAAATGCTCAATCCACAGATTAAGAAACACACTATCTGCTGCACACACTATAATACCCCCACAAACCCTTTGGGGGTTCTCAAGGCCTATAGTGCAGGGGTACTTCCTTAAGGGGTCAAAAGACTTGATCACAAGGACATCCATATCGAGGTAGATTCCCCCGTGTTCCATAAGAATCGCCAATCGATCAAGATCACTCTGCGATGTATCGTAGACCGGGTTTGTGATTGGCTCATTGAAGAGGCACGTGGTCGGCTGGCGTGGTACCACTTTCAGAGTGGTCAGTTTTCGCTTGACCTCGTCCCAGTATTCACCGATGGGTTCATGGTTTGTGTGGAAGTAAATCGCAGTTGGTTTTAGATATTTCTCAGCGCTGAGTAGAGATAGCATGTGAAAGAACTTGAGCTCTGTCGGCGATTTTGTGAACCATATGTAATGAACAATGTTTGGCACGAGGAAGCCGCTTTCGGGCTTTGGTGACGCTGCTCTTTTCTGCACCATTTGTGAGAAGTTGACGTTCGATTGTGGAGGGCAGTTTGATGGTTTGGACACGGCGATGCTGTTGAGTACATTGATGACGACCCCACCTCTGGACGGGTGGATGACTGCCTTGAAGACGCATACACAGAAGAAACCGACAACCAGGATAACCAAGAGACGCTTGTGGCCGACACTGGAACAGAAAATACGGAAAGTATATTATTGAACCACACAATACGCGTTTTAATTTCCATCGAGAGTTCAGTATGTTCTTGAAGTTATATTAATTGAAACCGTCATTACAATATTCAGGTTCATGCCACCAATTGTTCCTATTTATTTTCACATACGGCATCAAGTCATACTTTTCGCCCTTACACAAATCATCCGCATCTGTCATTGATACGACTGGAAAAAAATGTCTTCACGCGGGCGAAGGTTGCTCAATCACGATTTCAAGTATACACCTGATTGTGTCTCATGCATACATTGTAATTGGGGACAGCTCTCGACATAAATATTTCTCCATCACATTCAATAGCGCAGCTGAGATAATTAAACTTACGAGCCCAATATTTGATACCGACATACTTTGTGTGCGTGTGACACAGTTGAAAACCCTTTAGCGTGTACTTGTGCACAGCAAACGGTAAATGTATTAGATAACCACTAGAGATGGTGAGAAATATGAAATTCGGATTTTCGGATTTCGGATTTTCGGATTCCGGAATGGAATTTATGAACACCTTTATTACATTTATCAATTTGTCTGGTGGTTCAAGGGATCATTGGCGAGTACCAATCTAGAGTGGTGCAGATGCGTTTAATCATTTAGCGAGATTATAAGCATGTGTCACGAAAGCAAACAATCAAGTCAAGATGACACAAGCCATAAAATATGAGACGCAAAGAGGAAAACTGTTGATTTATTGATCAATTTGAAATTACGAGAATGCTCAATCATCCAATAGAAATGAGTCTTTGTGTAAAGAGAATTACGATACAATGTATCTTAATAAATAACACCTCACCCCACGTACATCATTAATATATCATGTCTTAACGAGAACCTGGATATTTGTGATCGGTAATATTTTCATTATTGATTCATGGTATTTTGATTCAATTATCATATAAATGCAATGATGCAATTACTTGATACCAGACGGTTGAATTGTATGTTAATACTCAATCTCAATATTGTTTGGCGTGACCGATTCAGTGTGCGAAATGCGACATTACGGAACGTGTACACAAACACAATATTATAAAAAACTCTGCTAGCGGTACGCAATGAATAAATAATGTAGCAAAATGTACGCCTGTCAGAAGCACTATGCCTGTGTTATTGATCATCTTCGTCAGTTTTACGATGTAATTCAGGTGCGTTGTTTCCCACATGTGTGTCTTGCATGTAGTTCTACGAATGAATGTCGTCAAGTGCAATGCAGATTGTCACTTAATCAATTTCCATTAAGATTTACTTGGCGTTTTAGGAGACGGTGGTGTTTGGCAAATTCCTCCGCAGTATACAACCATCCTTGTGAGTGAACATTGGATGTTAAGAACACATTCGTTGAATCCGACCATTTCGTCACTTTTCGTGACTTCATTTGATAGAAAAAAAATGGAGGAGGAGTTGGTTTTGTGATCTCAAAAAGTATCAATTTTGAGAAGCTGAACAACATTGACACTTACAGAACATTTGAAACAACAATGATTCTGCTGTTTCGCCCCCCCCCCCTTCCCTCACAGACTAATGGTTTCACCAAAGCTACGTTTTTAGAAGAAATGGAGGAATTTATTGCTGATCTCTGCTCCAGTCAATCGAGCGATATATGCCTTCTCGGTGATTTTAATGTCCACTGGGGTGCTAGGAAGCAACGTAAAAGACTGGAGAGCAAATACCGGAAGACTATAAGCTTGAAGTACATAAAGAAATACTGAAAAATCAATCGTCTGACGTAGTATCACTGATACGAAAGAACAAAGAGGCATACTTCAATGCCAAGTTCAAAAATGACAACCAGAAAGAAACCTTTATAAGCATGTCGGAGACTTGCTACATTCTGAAGATAAGTACTCTATGCCATCTAATATTCCTGAAGAAGACCTTGCCCAAGCTTTTATTTACTTTTTTTTACATCTAAAATTCGTCGAATTGACATGGATCTGGATAAGAGCACATCGCTCCCAACTGAAGTGACGTCATCGCAAAGGGGTTCTGATTCTCCACAGCTGAACAGATTTATGCCTCAGACAGAAGAATATTCGAGAGATAATCAAAAGATGTCCTCCAAAGACATACACATTAGCTTCCATACCGACTGTGCTTTTAAAGAATGAAGAAGTTTTAAATTCGGCTTTACCAATGCTTACCCGGATTATCAATTTATCCCTCGAATCAGGGACCGTCCCTGAAGGCTTCAAACGAACAGTTGTCACGCCAATATTGAAAAACCGGACTTGGATGCAGATGAACTTAAAAATTACCGTCCAATATCGAACATCTGCTTCTCTTAAAAAGTCTTGGGAAAAAGTCGTTGCCAAGATGCTGACGTCATATATGGCAAACAATCAACTTCACGATCCCATGAAATCAGCTTACAAGAAAGGGACAAGCACGAAAACTGCACTTCTATATGTTGAAGAAGACGTAGACAGAATAATGGATGCTGGCGATGCTGTTCTTATGGTTTTCTTGGACTTGAGCGCAGCATTTGATACATTGGACCACGATCGCCTCCTATTCCGATTGGAGAGTGAAGTTGGCCTGACTGGAACGGCACTTACTTGGATGAAGTCCTATCTTATAGATCGTAAGCAAAATGTCCTAATTAATGATACTCTGTCTGCTGTTTCTGATCTCTTCATAGGTGTACCTCAAGGATCATCCACGGCATCAACCAAAACGATGAAGTTTTACAGAGCTGACTTACTGTGTTTTAAAGGGCTCATTTTATACAATTATTCAGAGTAAATTTTCGTGTCGTTTGGTTTGCTATTTTTTTGGAGGGTACCAGTGTAAAATATGATTCACCTGAGATGAAGTCATCAAGTCCTTGGTAACTATATGTCAATGTTTCACTAATGCCACCAGGAGAAGATTCATTAATGTGGCACTACCTAATAAAGTTCACGTACACTGACGTAGGATCCAATTAGAACAACAGTTAGAACAACACGGTCGCCTTCGTCGGCAAATTTGACCATACAGAGTAGCGCAAGGCAAAGTGTTTGACAGCTGATATACATTTGATACAACCACACAGGTGCATAATTGCGTCGGGTTCTGATCAGGTACGTGTGGAAGCACCATAGGAAAGAAAACTATTCTCTAAACAATATTCTCTAATATTCTAAAAATGATTGTCCAATTAAATTCATTTTTGTGCGTGGAAGAAATTCTAATTCCTATGAAAGATTTGGCAAGGAAATATTCTCTGATATAGAATCAGTATATTAATAATTATTTTCTCATTCGCTTCTGATATTATTGCGAGCAATTTTGAAATATATTATAATATTATAACATAAATTACGTAACCGTCTCACCAGCGATTTGCCATTATGCAAGAGAGATTCCTAGAAGTAAATCCTATCCTTTCTGCTCATACCAAAGTCTCACAAAGCCCATCAGCATTATTATCTCATGAATATATGTGTGTGTATATCTCGTTTTGACCTGTGCACCCACTATAAAGATAATTATAACTGATTACTATCCGTTCCTTAGGGCAAAGCGAGGTCACGCGACCACGAGCAGAGATATTCAATCTCTCTATCATCCATCTCTCTACCTTTGAGATGTATAATAACATAATTTAATATTGATTGTGATGGCGGAAAACAATATTGTGAGGGAACGAAATCGGTATTTCTTTTATTTCGAAGGCAAATTTAGTCTTGCATGGCATTACGAACGGCTATAACGGATTTAAGACCGAGGTGGCTGAATATCTGCGCAGGATTTGACAGCATCCACACTTACATGGCTCAATAGCAGAGCACTGGACTTTCAATCCAGGGGTAGAGGGTTGGACCCCCCAACCCCCCGGGTGAATAAATTGCCGGTTGGTCACCTTACTCTCGACGGACAGTGAAAGCTGCGCAAACGATCTTTGATTGTAAAACATATTGCTTTCTGGACAATAAAAGGATATTAATTAATTAATTATTCTTATTTGGGACAATGAAAAAACTAGAAAAAAACTAGAGAAAATAAATTGTGAAAAAGAGAATGGATAGAATCAATAAGAACATTTAAAGTTTGCAAAATGTTTCAAGTATCAGTAGTAGTCGTTGTAACCAGAGATATGCAGATTAGCTTGTATATACAACATGTCATGTCAACATGTCATGGCAAAACAGCCATCCGCTCACTGGATTATCGCAGATTCCAGTTTCGGCGAACAAAAAATGCTCAAACTGTGCACAAATTAATAATCTTTCAGCATTTTTAGGTTCAGATTGATCTTCTCTGTGTTTTAACTCACATTACAGTATGCATTTTATGTCGGGTAGACGTGTATTTTTATAATTCGTGTGAAACTGCGAGTCGTTCATGCAGGCTTTGTCACAATGGGGATGTCCCATGTTATCTATAATACAAGCTAATCTCCTTAATCTATAATTCGATCGTTCCATGTCGCAATAGAAATTAGTGCTTGAGAATATTTCACGTCAAACGTGTAATATGTGACCCCTTGCGCCGAAACCCGCACTAAGTCGCTGAGCATATTCCCGAGAAACAAGCCTTGAGAGGTCAGATGGGTTCAAAGTGTTGATTTTCTTGTTTTGATAGCGAAATAAAGATAAACATCTCCTCTTTCCTCACATACACGAATCATGTCAGTCTGTGACCAATGAGCTCTTATATTTTGTGTATAACTAAGTCTATTGCATTGGCAGTTGAATCATTTTAAATTTTCGCCAACATTTTTTAGATAATTCTTGCATCAAATTGAATGAATTTATATCAACTGTTAGGAAGCATTGAAATCCAAAAAAGTGAAAGTGCAACATAATGCAGGTTCTGGCGCGAGGGGTCACATATTCAATAATTATAGGAATTGCACACAATTGAAATATTGCTCATGGAATTACTTATAGTGCTATGGATAGGTCAGGTGGGTTCAATAACCTCATCCCAAATGAGTGCGATTCAAAAGCCTTGATTTCAACTGGCCTGCATGTTACCATGGGCATTTAGGAGAGGCCTTCTCCGTAATGTGTAGTATTGTCAGCAAACACAGCTGAGTCACTGCAGAATGCTCACCTAGCGCCTCATATAAACTTTCAAAGTAAACAATGATTCAGGTGTGCACTTATACTTATTGACCTTCAGTGCTGATATGGGATATGCTGATATGGTGCTTATATCAAGGAGCTCTGATACTTATCAAAATGCAAATTTACAAGTTGGCATATGAACCGGCCGTCAATTTTGACAATACGTGACAGTTACAGTCATAAAGAGATCTACTCATATCTCATATTAGTAGCTACGATTCCATAAATTATTTTATTGTGACTTTTGTTGCAGAGCTCGATCACTATGTGTCAAATCAAAGTGTCCACGAAAGCAACGTAAATTATCTCTTATGGAACACTCGCAATAAATCACTATCAGTTTTATCGACTCTATGAAGCGCGCAGCATTATCATGCTTCTCAGAGTTCTTTGTCATGACTAAAATCAAATCACGATTAAAGAGGACCTCTGGTTGTTTTAAACCATTAACGGATGATAGGGGATTCCCAAAAGACAAATACGCCTTTTGACTGACATATTTTTTTTTAGACAATACGCTTGCTGTGGGCTAATTCCTAGATACATTGAATTTGAGAGGTTTAAAATCTCGCTTTCTTCTCGCGTTCGATTTCATACAGTCATGACGGCATAAAAGTAATTCTCCTATTGTTAACAATGGGAGCCGTCGAGTGAGCAGATCCTTCAGCAGTTCGCATAAAAGAAATCTCGCACTCATCTCGTTTCAAGCTATTCTGCTTGAGCAGGAAATTCGTATTTTAATTCGTCTTAAATATCATTCACAGTTGGCTAAATGTTTCGAAAATGGTCTCTCGTCACTCAATAAATCCCACAGAACCGATCTAAAAAGGTTCCAAAATGAACAGAGGTCGTCTTTAAGGCCCACGGCATCAACGGGAATTTTATTCATCTTTCTATTATTGAATTATTATCTTGATCGATTTATGTTTGCTGTTTGCAGGGTATGTGTGCACAGTGGTGCTATCGGAAATTGTCAAATTCTCAGAGGCCTCAAAATTAGCCATTATATACCTGTATATTTAAGGGATAAGTCACGTGAAGGAAAATCTTATCGTCAGATAAACAAATTCAAGGAATTCTGCAGCCAAATATCCGACGAGACAAAGTCGAGTTCGGTTATCTGGCTTCAGAATCACGAGAATTTGTTTATCTGACGATAATCATCGACTTCCGAGTGACTGAACCGGATTATACCAGAAATAAACCTTCAAACACTATCGAGTCGATCGAGTGACGCTTCGGCTTTGAGTGCACCGTTTTGAAGAGTTATTTTTACGCAGTTTGTCTGTTAGACACTTAAACTGTAAACCTACAACAAAATATTCTCAGAGCCCGATAAAACGACTATTAAATCTCTAGTATCAATGAATAGTATTATAAGATGTATTTCCTTCTAGAACAATGTCAATTTCCACAAAAATCGACTGAAATTCACCAATATAGCAAACAAACGCTAGAATAAATGACCTTTAACCTAGCTGACATACTACAGCGAGCCCAATGGGTATACAGACCTCGCCCGAGAATCTGTGCTACCTTTAACCTGTCCGATCAACATAGACAGATGCAATAATGGACCGTTTTAACAATTGATCACTGCATGCGGACAAAAATTATAGAAAGCGCACAACTGATCTGATCCTGTTCTTAACGCATGCATTTTAAGCCCATCCAAACATTTTATTTACTTTGTGCGAAATTAATAAAAAATAGAAATAAATAATCTGCATATAGGCAATAATTGAGCTATTTTACAGCAGATCATCATAACGCCCAATCAGCGATTGCGTTATGAAATTGGCTGGCAGACGCACTGAGTGGTATAATCAATAATCTTATATATTAGGACATTATTCAAGTTGAACGAAAGGAGTGCTTTACTGCAATGAGTCTTCCCATTTCAATAGTGCGTTTTCCTGCTCTTGCCTAAGGAAGTGTTTGGTACAAATCTTCATTGGTTGATGTAATCAGCTTCTGAAAACTATGTGACCCACGTACCAAATGCATTATCAATTGCTATAATCAAAACATATATTATACCGTGTAATATTATCATGACATTGACACAAACGATTTCGCATTCGCGTGTTGTGACAATTGTTGCTGGGCTGTCAGTGGTGCTCTCAACACATTCTAAAAATATAAATCCATAAAACTCTCATCCAGACAACAGATGGATAGGTTTACATGTAATTGGATTAGATTAAACATGTTTGAGCAGTGCTAAAACATGATACGAGCAGGCATATTGGGAGATGAGGCAGAGGTTCTAACTTCTACGATCATGTTTTATTGTAAACAAAATAGCGACGTTTCTTAGCTAAGAAAAGTTTTTCAATATATTGCGCCACACTGAAAATCCCCCCCCCCCCCATTATTTGTATTTTAAATAAACTTTGAACCAAATTCTGCAATAATCGAGTGAACGAATGGCAGGATTGCCATGGAAACGGGAGCAAACAAGGACCATTTTTCACGGGTGATGACGAATCTATGTGAGTATACAAGCTAATTTCCATATCTATGTCACTACCCACATACATTCCCTATTTTTAAAGCACACTTAATATTATACTTTTACTACGTAAGATGGATATGAAGATATCTCAGGTATTTGTGTGGCTAGACCCTCTTCATCCACATTGCATCTCGACAGCATGTGCCAGGCTGTAATGGAAAATTGATTCATGATGGGCGTTGCTGAGGGTAGGGCGTATGTGGTGCAGTACCCTCGAAATT
The DNA here is from genome assembly GCA_000328365.1 of Capitella teleta. Lineage (NCBI taxonomy): Eukaryota > Metazoa > Annelida > Polychaeta > Capitellidae > Capitella > Capitella teleta. Next base: position 141,070 of record KB308736.1, on the reverse strand, counting down.
GATCTAATCTCGTGCAGAAACTCTTGTCAGATTTTCATGAGAATATTCCTGTCTGTTCATTACATAGTTTTTATTCTGCTCAATCTTATAATTGTGATTGTATTTATGAAATGTTTCGTGTTTTTTGTAGATATTCTTTCCAATCACAATCGTGTCTGACAAACTATTACGGGGTTACGAGTCGTTATACTCACTTTGATATCAAGCAATTATTTTATTTAGTTTTCTATTGATTAAAAAGTTTGTGCATTTTATGAAAATGTACGTCCATGCAATAGCATAGCAGAACAGGACAATGTGAAAGCGATAGAGTGCAAAAGGTCAATGAATTATCAAGATGTAGTTTATGATGAGCAGAGGATGAATTATATGTGTTGTATTAGCAAGCATGGTGCTATACTGAAGTATGATGAAAGGCATGGAAAACTCAATGATTCAAAGTATATGGAGAGGCGTGTACATCGAAACGATAAATGTAAAACGTAGCTCAGCATGCCACAAGTTTGGCGAAATATTTGTCCTGTGAATCATGACCCATTTTTGCAATGCCACTTTTAAAGTAACGTATTTTAGGTCGAAGGAAAAATGTCCTATCAGAATTGAGTCACTTGCACTGCTCCACGCGGCTTCTGTTTATTTGTGTGATAAATAAATTTGTGTGATATTACTTTGTGTGATAAGCATTAAATGTCACAGTTATCACTCATAGCTTAGAATGGGTTTGTTTCTGGGAGTAAGCCAGAATGTTTGGAGTTTTAATTGGATGGCATTTGTGCCATTGGCAGCAGGTTGATGCTCAAGGTCAATGCCCTCGCGAAACAAGGCAAACTTTGTTCGTGGTGTTCCCAATTACCCTGTGCATTTGGGGTCGGAGTTACCGTCATTCATTGATGCCACATTGACTATGTTGACAATAAACATACCATTTCTTGCTGCAAACATTCAGCTGTCTATAGACATAAGCCACGCGATATCTAGCGAATGAGAAAACTAAGTAGAACTTGTTGCATGCCGTTACTCTCCAAAGTCACTTTTTTTCGTCTTCTAATTCTAAGAATTATTTTTTCAATTTCTTCTTGGATTTCTCAAAGTTTCCAGCAACAATGCCACGACAACCTCCGATGAACCCAGAAGATATGATGCACTGTGATGTCAAGGTCTTGGATGGGGGAATCTCTTAACCCGATATTTGACCGAGATGACATTCGTGTTAAAAAAAAAAAAAAAAAAAGAAAAAAAAAAAGGAAAAATAAGAAGAAAAAGAATGGAAGTGAAAAGGAACATGTAATGATATAACGAACACGACCAACAAAGAGCTGTTGATTACTCGGAGCAGATCAAAGGTCAAAAGGTCAAGGTAGCAGCTGTGTGGGCAAAGAACTATAGATAGACTGATACTTTTATTTCTTCTTGAAACTGCAACGGAATGGCGCGATATAAATGGGATCTTATATCATTAATTTTCTACTCGGAATGACAGCTTCAAGCAAGGATAATTTGAAAACAGCGCTAGTGAGATCTTATTCACAGATGATTAAAAGAAAAAAAAACCGGAGTACAAACAAATGACGATAAATTTCAATGAAAGAATGAGACAGACAGAGAGAGAAAAAATAACGAAAAGAGGGGTTTTTCTGACGGACAAAAGATTATCGACTTGTTGAGGGGAGTGAATTATTGAGATGAAGGGAAGAATTGTCGTTAATGGCGTCTCCTACTAAGCACAGATAATGGCCGTATGGCATTTAGTGCAAACAAGAGGTGGTACGTAGTCAAAGGAAGAAAAGTAATACTTCCTTAAGCTCTCAAACAAATCTACAGAACGGCACTGCATCTAAAGTCAATATGGCAGCTAGGTGACCAGACGATCCAAAGTGACGATGAAGCAGAGGATTAGTTTCGAAATATATGGACTGAATTGTCCCAATATCATCCCTCTCGACTTTCCTACACCATGCACAAGAGTCAATCCCTATTCAGTATTTGGCAAGCTTCGACCATTTCAGCTTATAATGAATGCTATATGGGTACAATTAAGATCTTGACAGTCAATGCCTCTTCGATATGCGGAGAGTGAATGAATAGGTGATTCATAACGACACTTTTACTCTCATGTCTGTATTCGGATAATGTGGATTGACGTGTAAAGTGCTCATAATGTCTGTCTTATGCAAGCAAGATCCGGGATTCATTTTGAGAGACGCCTGGTGTTCGATCTTGTGGCACACTTTCGGGACAGCTGTTGCCAAAAACAGATCGGCAGTACTCTCTAGAACTATTTGCTCCAAGATAATTATGCTGTCACTAATATCCCATTTCCTAACTTCATCGTGAAATTTGGAAATGTGCAAAAATGTCGAATGTGGGAGTAATCCCTTGCTTCGCGAATCATTAAATATTCAAAAGAGGGCCTGCTAATCTTTAGAATCAGTTTCGATATATACATATGAAGGTGTGTGACCGAAGATCGAGTGTCGAGTTTCGAGTCACAAATTTTCGAGTTAGTTTCCAAAATTCTAGTGTACAGTTGCACAAAGTACGAGTATTAAGTTACCTAAATTTCTAGTATAAAGTTACCCAAAGTTCGAGTATCTAGTTGCCAAATCTTCTATAGTTACAAGACTTCTCGTTGCAAAAAAAATGTCTCGTCATTGAGAAGTCGAGTTTCTCTTTGCCAGAAAATCGACTTTCTCGTTGCCAAAAAGTCGAGTTTCTCGTTGCCCCCCCCCCCAAAAAAAATCGAGTTTCTCGTCGTAAGATCAGTGGCCATCGCAACACTGGGATGGGGTCTATGAGCCAAATGGTCACCAGTCCGAAAAGCTCCAAGGCCGAGTGGTCACGAGTTCCAACAAGAACTACGATCGCCCTAACCAAACCCCAACCCTGGTTGTGCTACGAATTTTAGAACATGCAGAAAGAAATTGAAGAGTTGGAGGGAAGTCAGCTGCCGACACATTCGGATTTGTGACCATTCGGCTTAGAGAGTCGATCCTGTAACACTCGAACTTTGCGTGATCCTGAATGGGACATTCAGATATCTTTATTCGCGTCTCCTGGATCACTATCCCGCAAAATCCTTTTTTTCTTCCGATCCACTATCCGGGAAGAGAATGAGAGACCCATATCATATGTGTCATGTCAATTCTGACACCGGCGTTGCATGCGCTATATAGTCATTGAGCACTGTTGAGCCCACCACAATACCTGCAGGAATCATTTTAATTCGATAGTCCTATATTTTTATAGGCGATACAACTCGCAGAGATATCGCAAATTTATGTTGTGTTGCGTTATTTTTGCTGTTTAGTATATATATCAGACCCTACCAGAATAAAGTTTTTGTCGCAACGAGAAACTCGAAATTTTGGTAACTCGATGCTAGAATTTCCGTAACTTGCTACTCCCTTTTCTTAGAACTCTAACTCGAAAATTTGTGACTAGAAACTCGACACTCAAACTTCGGTCACACACCATATGAAGTCCTGATTTAATATTATAGTGTATACTTTATCAATAATTACTCAATTACTAGTACATTATAAATATATAGAACAATAGCCAACACCAGTTATATGAATGATCGCTGTGCAGCCAACCCTGGGAAGCACTAAAAGTGAAACACAGATTACGTTTTATATGCTCATCTGATCTGGTTGAAACTTCAACAGGTATGAAAATTAGGGGATTCCCCACAAATTTCTGAGTGATATAACACACACAAGTATCACCACAGAGCGGAGCGTGAACAGTTGGCCCCAAACGCTTTCTGGTGGAGCTCACATCCATTATGCACACACCCCCATCCCCAAATCTTCGCTCATCTAATTAGAGATCCTATCATCCTATTGCCAAATGATCCTATCGTCCCCACTGCCAAATGCACGGCTTATCCCTGGTTGTCACGCATGCGCAATCGCATGAGTGTGATGGCTAATACTATACATATTGAACTCGTTTTACATTCTGCATTATTGCGTGGCTGACCGACCGGTGGGGTGGTAAGTAAGCACTCCTAACATGCCCCATTCAGCGACAATGAGGCACACCCCAATCCGTTTGGGTGAGCATCAAATAGGGCGCGTACTTAGGGTCGTGTCCTATTTGCCGGATGCGTTGGTTGGAAGTCTCGGAACAAGCACCAAATTATTGACAACTATAGATTTCAAACCACTCACGCAGACGGCCAATGGAACACGCACCTACATAGGCCATGCACAATCACCAGCGACAGATTTAAGAGACCGTCAGGACGAGGTGGGCAATTAATAACCTCACCTTATATGTGGCATCGACCCATCATACTCAATCTGAAGCCTCATTTCCACCTCGTCGGGTATGCTAGCAGAGGATGTTATTAAACTAGCTCCCCAAGCCGTAGCGTAGCGTAGGAACTGCTCCGCTACCCTTGGGGAGCTATTATTAAACCAGTGAGAGATATCAAATGAATCGTGCATTTTGCATTCATGGCAAAACCATGGTCATTCAACCCTGCAATTGCGCAAACAGTAAGAAAAAAATTCCCAGAATGAGAATGATGGATTGGACAGTTATGGAAGTATTTTTTTCTCGGTCGATGCGGGGCTGATTGAATAATAATGACAGACTTTAATTTATATCTATAACCGGTATATATAGGAGTTTTTTTGTTTGTTTATTTACGATACCGCAATGTCGGCATGCGAGTATAAGCGAACATTTCACTAACCGTTCTTTGTTTACGTATAGGGAGCATCCCGAATATAAGATCATAAATATATAGGGAGCATCCCGAATATAAGATCATAAATATGTATGCATAACGATCAACCAGAAGGAATTCACTTAAAGTGAGTGATACGCACAAACACACACCAGGCATATGACCCACTTTTAATGTCATGATTTATTCAAAATACATACTCTGACTTTGAAAAGTGTATTACATCCGGAGGCGATTGGAAGAATTTGACGATGCAAATGTTATCAACAAGGTTTTGGTTTACACACTCCAGTCTTATATTATTATTATACACAGTGCACAGAGATGTAGAATGCCATTCTGAAATGTATCTCAATTATCATTAACCAAAAATCAAAACCAAAAATCAAATAACCTAAGGTGCAAATCGACCCAATAAAAGAGGGCAGCCTTGACACCCTGATCGCCAACAAAGATTAAAATTATTCAATGGTCTCGAATAGAACACCCACAATTGAATATTATCAACGATGCCAGATTCAAACGCATCGGAAGTTGAGAATACCACACCGCTATAGGGATGCGTGCGTTATCATAAAATAATAATACTTATCTCAAGTCTTTTTTGACGGTAACCTGTCTTTCTTTGAGCTTTTCAATTCTGCCCCATGCCCAAGGTAAATATTTGCCCATTTTTAAGTACGGAATGTCAACATGTCCTATTCTCAGCATCGAGCACAAATATTTATAGAAATTCAAATGATTTTGCGTTATGACGTAATGCATTTACTATGTGGTCACATGCCTTGCATTTCATCCGTAACTTAAGCTTGTATTTCAATGGACAGTGAGCTGTTGTTTAATGGAACTATTTCTTGAATTCTACATAGAAACCTCCCGTCGGGTATACTGTGTGTAAGTGCACCGCGTGACATGTCGGGCGTACTTGAACCACACCATTATATTTAAAGAGGGTAGACTCCGCATCGAATTGTAAAGAAAGGTGACATTCGGCTTGAAACGCTAAACTAATTCCCTGATACACGAGATACCTTAAAATAAGTATCTGAGCACTCATAGATTATTTTAAATTGTTCAATATTACATAGACTATACCTCAGGTTACTATATACAGAGTGGGCCATGGTAACGATGTTGTTTAATTAATGACATTTTTGGACGTTTTCACTTTTGGTGGCAAAAGGGCCCCGAACCATGGATAGGCATCATTGGACGCATAAATATGGCATCGCACGCGCACTATTCCTTTGTTTGAGGGTGCTTTTTGTATTTTTTGTATTTTTTTTTTCTGTGGAGCACTAATGTTTATCTCCTAATATCGAAACAAAGTAGATAGTTTGGATTGCAGTGCCCTGCAATAAAATAATGACATTGCATAATGCTTGTTCAAGGGCTCATCTGATTTAGCTCACAAAAATATATATGTACACCTCGCCTTCTAAAATTCCTCCCTCATTCATGCAATCTCAATCTCTTTGCATAAAACAATGGGTGCAGAATAAGATAGTCAATTCATACCAGGTAGTTATTTTTCTGGAATAATTGGTCCATTTTAGCTAATTCAAAAGTTTAGCTATTAACATGGAGTCGGATACTTTGGGTCACACCAGACAAGTGTGGCTCAAATTACCTATAAACTTGCAGTCGTATGCCCAGCAGGCCATATCGCTGCGTATTGACAGCACATACAGTCGCTCAACCGCTGCAACCGTTAACCGACTCTTACACCGAGGGAGGGGGGGGGAGGGGGATACAGCAAAGAATACGAATCGTGACCCAATTTATGTGCTTTCCATAATACTAGAATGCAGTCGTTGTGAGGAGAGCAATTTTTAGCACAAAGTGGGTTGGAATATATTATTATATTTAACGGTGTCGGCGACCCTTGTCGACTGAACACGCGAACATTAGATGTACAAAGAATGCTTAATATATTGCTTATCGTGCTCACCTCATCACCGTGGACCTTAGCCGGTCAATCATCTTGTACATCCGTCTTGTATGGGTCATGTGCCATGAGCGGAGATGCTGCGACTGAACACCTGAACAGCTGAGATGAAGAGGGTGTGCCTCCTACGGCAGCGAAAGCGCTATTGAATGGCATCGATCGCTCGACGGTTTAATATAGTGCATGCGCCGCATATACATTCAACGCATGTGCACTGTGCACTGTGACTCTCGACGACATAAACCGTACCTGAACCAGGTACGGTTTATGAGGAGTTATATACACATGCAAGGACACACAGCGACCTTGTTACGCAACACTGTGAGGAGTCATCGAAGAATTACAATTATAACGAATTACAATTATAATCCACAATCATAACGCCCCTGGCCCGACCGGGTCTCGAACCCGGGACCTCGATCTCTACGGTCGGCATAGTGCAGTTAGCCGGTTACACCGGCTGAGCTATGCAGTACCTCTATCACTCGACCATGCACCTATTTTCCTTAAATAGATGTACACTGCGTAAGAGCAAGGCAGGAATCTACTGTGAGCAATAAATAAGCAAGTGTGTGTATAGGCCTATTAATGCACGAATTCGGAAATTTCAATCTTTACCTTGAACTATGTCACAGATTCATTGCGCATGCGTGGAGCGATGCATTATGGAACTGTCAGGTGAACGCATGCACCGCTTTGATGTTTTCTGGAACATAAATTATTACTGAAGAAACAACACTGGCGAATCCGAGGAATAAGATTATACAAATTTATATATTTACATTGAAATTTTAGCAAATAAAGATGAATCAATTGACACATTCATCAAAATTGATGAATCACGTGACCGAAATTTTGCGCTTTACAAAAAAAGGTAGGCCCAAAGACTCTCTCTTAATAGAGAGTCTTTGGGTAGGCCTATTACAACGGAAAACCGTAAGAAATTCGAAATTTACAAAGCGAGCGAAAGAATGGCCGCCTTGAAGCGACAGGCCGTTCTGCAGGAGTTCTGCTGATGGCGCTTTAAAAGATGACCTAGTTCTTGGCTAAACCAAAATGCGAAGAACTTGGTAATTATGTCATCTTTTAAAGCGCCATCACAACATATTTACGGATGATATCTAAGAGTGATGTTATAAACTTTTACGTAATAGAATTATACACTAATTACCACTAATATCTATTATTATCACTAATTAATAATCTTTTCTTTCTTTTTTTAATATATCTATATATTTTCTCTGAATGTGTGTTTCTTATAGGCTTTGTCTGCTTCATGTTCATGTTCATGTTAAAAAAAAAATTATCTCACGGTTTCTCATACAGTATTGTACATGCTAGAAGATTGACGACATGTCCCGTTGTATCATTCTTGAATAGATGAAATGAAGAACAGCAAGAACGAAAATTACATTTCAAAGTCAATATCTTCTTGTCTAAGTTCACATTTCTCCAATTAAATATACGGGCAATTACACTTGCATTCTTTAATAATATATAACATGACTTGTGTAACCGTTGATCCAACTTATCCTTCGCGCAAATTTGTGTAATTCTACTATTTAATTCACAGCGATGCATAATCGCTCGCGAATCCACTTCTAAATGCCGTGGTGCTTATTCTTTTGGCACAGAAATGAATAAATGCAGGTCTCCGCTTTTTGGCGGATTACACCTGTAACTCCGTTGAACGGATGATGTCCACCTGTGGTTTGTATTCTTCAGACATTTTACCTGGTGACAGCACACCTGTTTACCTTAAAAACAAACACCAGGTGCATCAATTGAATTATTTATATCCATTTGATCCACTTAATTATTCATTCAAAACGATCATGCAATTCTGAGCATTATCATAATGCATAAAAAATCTCCATTTTAAAATGTATTAACCATGCAACAACAGAATGAACCCAACACCAAGCAGTTTCCTCTGTAAATATGGGCTAAGAACCTCTCTGGGTGTGATTACATATGAAAGGTGTACTCATGACATCTGTAGACTGTGTTTTCCAACTCTCAGCACGCTACACCCTTTCTAACGAAAAGGTCACCACCCTCCCCCCCTCCCTGTCCATTCCAAGAACAGCCAGCAAGGTCAAATCTCCAACACAACAGATTTCTCGTGCAGTAACTATGGCAACCATTGTGGTTCTATTCTGGGTCTGAAGACATAAACTATACCTGATTCTAAGCAAATTGTTCGTCTACCTCGTTTCGGTCGCTTTTCCTGATGGGCACATTCGCTGTATTGCTACCAAATTATGCTGGAAGCGAGAGAATAGGGGCGAACAATAATTGGAAATGGGGGTGTTTTATAGTCCTGTTGGTTTGCTCTCATACCTAACTCATTCAGCAATTAACGTCTCGTGTATAACACATGTTCGATCTTGCACGTACGTGGTTGGCTATAGTAAATTAATTTTGACGGAAGAAAAATGTGTTTCGTTATGATTATAACAATGTTGCGTTGCGTTGCGATGCAGAGAGACGGCGATGTGTGTGCTATTTCATAACGGACTATTGGACCTTGGTAAGGCTGTTGTTAAAACCCAGAATCGGAGGCTATGTAGGAAAGAATAGATACTTGTGTCTAATAAGGTACTGAACAGTGCCAATACTCTGCTTATTAATGCAAGTCATTATTCGAAATTTGGAATGGGACACGTCGTTCACTGTGGATGCATTATTGAAGTTTGGTCATCTATTGTTTGACGTAATTGGACAATCAAGTCAATTTAGGAATATTCAGCGTACTTGTACCAAATATTGGATAATTATATTGGCCTGTTATCCTATGATAAAATAACTATAAGCAATTTATTAGTTAATACAAACACGCATTTAAGTCTACAATTTGCATGTTTTATATAAATCATTGACTTTATTGTGCTCATCTGTCCTCGTATCAATCTATTCAATATTATTAAGGACACTGAGTTCAAGTATTGATGCACTTATTAATAAGCCCAGATCTTGGCCGTACCAATCAACTAATTATCTTATCATAGGTATCATAAACATCTTGCATCAGAGCTATGTTCATTACTGTGTGCCAGCCACACACCAGTAGTCTTAATAACCATGCCGAATGCATATGAGCTAAAGACGACTTCATCGGTCATCGAATCATACAAAACTAAACCCAACGATGGTTCAGATGAGAATGGTCAGGCAGCATCCAGCAAGCCAGTTTCGTTTCGCCACGAGCAAAGACCGTTGGTTGATGGTGCTGGGATCCGTTATGGCATTCCTTCATGGTGCTGCTCTGCCAGCTATGATGGTGGTCTTTGGTGAGATGACTGATGTCTTCATATTTGCAACTCAAATGGACAGGTTCATTGACGCCATTTTGCCGAATCTAACAGTCATTTTTCCTAATATTACCAAAGACTGGATCAAAGATCACAGCTACATCTTTGAGTGAGTAATCTCTTTGACGCTTGCAATCTTGTTTTTTTTTTTTTTAAACCGGTTGGTTATATTATATCAACACATCAATGGAGTCAGTGACATTGAACCGTGACTGAGTTGATGCTGATTACATAATATTTGTCACCCCATTCTTTCTCTGGTGTGTACTAAATTATCAATGGGCGGTTACAAACCTGTATACAAGTTTATATACAGTATGTTTCCTGTCGACTTATATTTATGTCTCAACAGAGAGATACTGCGAAGAAGAAACGTATCAGAGAACATCATTGAAAAGATCTCGTATTACATGAACGTCAGCATAAGCGAGGAAGTTGCTATATACTCATCATATTTCGCAAGTAAAGTAGATCCATGCTAAGACCATCATCAATCAGGGTCTCTGTAGTCATGGGAGCAATTGTGGTGGTCGTTGGCTACCTGCAAGTTGTCTGCTGGAGGACATCAGCCGTTAACCAGTGCCAGAGAATCAGAAAGTCAGTTTACAAGAGCATCCTGAGACAACACATTGGATGGTTCGACACAAGGGACTCAACTGAGCTCAATGCTCGGTTGTCTGAGTGAGATAAATTAAAACTTCTCCTTGGAAATTACAGTTAGACCACTTTCAGTGATATCAACACCATTGAGCAGGGAATAGGGGATACTTTGAGTATAACAATCCAGATGATTTCCGCCTTTCATGCTGGCGTCATCATCGGTTTATTGTATTGCTGGGATCTAACATTGGTGGTACTTTCTTCTGCTCCAATATTCATTGCCATTTCAGTGTATGTCGTATGGGTGAGTGTTGATAAACGCTAAGTATAAGGATGATTTAGGTTGATGTATTTCTTAGACAGGGACAAAATTTGCAGACAAGGAATTATCAGCGTATGCAAGAGCAAGTTCTATAGCTCACGAGGTATTTTCTTCCATACGAAATGTTGTAACATTCGGCGGCCAAGACAAAGCGATAAAAATGTGAGGAGAGTACGTGGAATTAATGAACCTGACGAATGTGCTAATCACAGGTATGAAACAAGCATTGATGAACCCCTGGAGATGGAGAAGAAGAAAGGACTGGCAGTTGGAATCGGTCTTGGTCTAACGTATGGTTTCATCTACGTTTTATTTGGTGCTGCTTTCTTGTACGGAGTGGACAAACTGCTGGCTGACCGAGGACTGACCGCGGGAGATATCTTATTAGTTCGTAACACGTGTTGACATTGCAATTAGCATGAAGTGTTCTTGTAATATTTCTGCAAGCCGAATTTTTGACCTTAAGTGTTTTTTTTTAGAGATACACAATCGATTAAGCTAGATTAGATATTATGCAGATGAGAACATCATACGAGGACCACATGACAAGTTCGTGACTTCTTTGCAGTCGTTCTTTGCCATACTTCAAGCGTTGTTCAGCTTAGGATATGGTTTGCCAAAGTTGCAAGAATTCTCAAAAGCAAGAGGGGCTGCCTATTGTATTTTCCAACTGATTGATACCGTGCGTTTATTATACAGTTATAATCAATTACAATCAATTCTATAAACTCAACTACTTAGAAATCTGAGATTGATAGCTGCTCCGAGGAAGGCACAGTACCTGATTCGATTGAAGGGAATCTTGAATTTCGAGATGTTTCTTTCAGTTACCCTTCACGACCGAATACTCAGGTGAGTGATCATTAAGAAACCAGCATTGTCACTGCTAATTACCAAACAGGTGTTGAAGCACTTGAGCTTCCAATTACGTCATGGACAAATCGTTGCATTAGTTGGGTCAAGCGGCTCAGGTAAATCCACTGTACTACAACTGCTACAGCGCTTCTACGACCCTCAGGTCGGGCAGGTAAGATACGCGTTTACAAAATACTTGCTTATAATGCTACTATTTATCATGCAAATAGATACTATTGGATGGTAATAATGTGAGAGATCTAAATGTCAAATGGCTACGAAGTCAAATTGGAATGGTCAATCAAGAAGCAGTATTGTTTGGAACAAGTATTGGTGCAAACATCAGTTTTGGTAAAGAGGGATGCACACAAGAGGACATAGAAAGAGCATCAAAGCTCGCAAATGCTCATGAATTCATACAGAAACTACCACAGGTGGGGGCTAACTGTTGTATTCGGATTAGGTTAGTAATTGTCTAAACTAATATCATCACGTAAACCAGAAATACGACACACTGGTTGGCGAAGAAGGTGCACTTCTCAGCGGTGGACAAAGGCAAAGAATTGCCATAGCCAGAGCTCTTGTAAGGGATCCAAGGATACTTCTTCTTGATGAAGCTACATCCGCGTTGGATCCCGAAAACGAAGGACTACTGCAGACAGCTTTCAACCAGGTGAGATCAAAGGCCAGGTGGATCGTGTGAGCAAGTATGCTTTCTTCAGGCACGGAAAGGCCGGACTACAATAACCATATCTCACAGAGCATCTACCATTGGATCAGCTGATATCATTATTGGTTTAAACAAGGGAAGAGTAGTTGAGATGGGAAATCATTCAGAACTGCTTCAACAGGATGGGATATATGCTTCTCTCATACGCAACCAGGTATTGCATCGTTCACACATCACGATCCATCACTTCATTCTATTCCATAGAGTAACACAAAATTGACGGAAAAATCCAGTGGTAGAGAAAATTCCCTTTCATGTCCACGCAGTAGATTTGATTTCTCTTTGTAGTTGAGCCTTGCAACAACAAATACTGTCCACAAACAAAGGCTTGCCTACCATCGAAACCAAATGATACTTCTCCCGATGAAATCAAAGACCAAGTACGGCTCTAACTCTCCTTGTGTTTAACAACATAGCATGAATTTCCAGACAAGCCTGACCTCAGTTCCTTTCAAAGAGATTCTCAAAATGAATCGTCCCGAATGGAGATCGATCACAGTTGGAGTTTTCTTTGCAATAATATCTGGAGCCGTCAATCCTACAACCTCCGTCTTGGTGGCTCAGCAGCTGAACGTACGTAGAGCCAACAGGGAGAGGTTATATCTAAATCCTTTTCAACAGACATTTGCTAGGATTGGAGTGGGATACATTTGGAATGAAACTGTGGTTTTTTCGTGTGCCATGTTCGGAGTTGCTGTGGCTTGCACTGTATCCATGTTCCTTCAAGTACGAAGTTCTATCTCGTTTCGGATTGATGTCTGACTGTGTTTATGTAGAATGCAATGTTTACGAGGTCTGGTGGATATCTGACTCGCCGTTTGAGAAGGATGGCCTTTAGAGCCTACATAAACCAGGTATATAAATGGATCCGTGTGACTCATGGCCTACGCAATATATTTACAGGACATTGCCTTCTTTGATGATAACAATAACAGTACTGGAACTTTGTGTGCTCGTCTAGCGAGTGATACGTCCGCAGTGCAAGGCGTGAGTGTATTATTAGTTTAGTCTATTGTCGTTATACAATAAGCATCCCCTTTCTCAGGCTACCGGATTTCGGTTGGGGACAATTGCGCAAAGTATTGCGTCACTCGGAGGGGGCATTTGTATCGGTTTCATTTTCTCTTGGAAAATGACTCTTGTCATCTTGACCTTTGCCCCTGCTCTTATGTTAACTGGATTTATAGCCACAAAGATGGCTTCAGGGGTCGGAGTTCAAGGGAGGCAGACACTGGATCAGGCCAGCAAGGTTGGTTATAAATCCGTCCATATGCGGTTTGGTCTCATTCGGTTCCAATGACGAAAATATAAAAGTGGCTTGAGCTCTTAGAAGACTGAGTGTTGTGATCCTATTTTTTTCAGTAATATTATTCATAAGTAAAATTGATGCGTTAACGAAGTCAACGAAGCAGTGCTAACAGTAAATTGTATCATTATTTGCACCCAAAACGGTCCACCCATGGCATCTTGCACTCAATGGCATCTTGCACCCAAGTGCATCTTGCACCCAAGTGCATCGCCAACAAGGGGCAGGTAGGGTCTACAGTCATATCAAATGGCTCTAGACCCGAGAGTTACCACAAAGTCGTTGAAACCCAGTTTCGTGTAACGGGGTTGATTGTCTTCATACACAAATTGTGGAAGACTTTCTTGCTGCACAACATATCAAAATGTGTGACTTGTCTTTAATATTATAGTCTGATTGCCTGCGCTGGGAAACTGATTTTGTTTTTTTTTTTGTTTTTTTACATAGATAGCGTCTGAATCCATTGCTCATATACGGACTGTGGCCATGCTGAACAGAGAAGAGCAGCTCTTTGAGGAATACGAAACCACCTATGCTGCAACTTACAAGTAGGCCGCTAATCCAATCGGACATTGAGTTGTATTTTCTCCCTCAAGAATAAAAAGGAGACGGTTGCATTGGCAAGGCTTGGCGTATTCCTTATCACAGTCCATGCTTTTCTTCTCACAAGGTGCAGGCTTTGCACTTGGTGGGTACTTGGTAGAATTTGAAGGTCTGCACTTTGATAAGATGTTCATGTAAGTGAACCTCTCCAGTATACAGTTGCATGGGACTTCTTTTCAAGGGTGTTCTTTGCAATTGCATATGGAGCAATGACAACTGGAGAGATGAACTCGTTTGCGCCCAATTATTCGTCGGCCAAATTAGGAGCAGCTCGCCTCTTTTCGTTGTTTAAACAGAAGCCTAAACTACATTCAAACGTCAACCTGGATTGTAAAATGGTACACTACAATTAACACTACAATCACAGCAATGCAATTACAGATTTATTTCTAAGGACAAATTCTCAGGCGGCTTTGAGTTTGAGAACGTGCAATTTAGCTACCCGACCCGACCGGAGACACCAGTGGCGGAGTCCTTGAGCATGCGTGTAGACCCTGGGAAAGTTGTAGCTTTGGTCGGAAGTAGCGGATGTGGAAAGAGTACAGTGGTGCAATTGCTGCAAAGGTTTTATGATCCACAACACGGGTCAGTGGTGTGTATTTCGAATGTTGGTTAAGAGTCTCTATACGGCGTCATATTTCTAGAAAATTGGTGACCGTGACATTCGGTCAATAGATCTTCAGTGGTTGAGATCTCAGATTGGAGTAGTATCTCAAGAACCAGTTCTCTTTGACTGCAGCATCAGAGAGAACATCGCATACGGAGACAACACTCGGAAAGTTCCCTTTGATGAGGTTATTGCTGCTGCGCGTCAAGCCAACATCCATAGCTTCATCGAGAGCTTACCCCAGGTGATTTTAAATCTCTAGAACACCTGTTAATTTAACCTAAATGCTGTGAAAGGGTTATGAGACAAATGCCGGTGATAAGGGGGCTCAGTTGAGTGGGGGGCAGAAGCAGAGGGTCGCCATTGCAAGGGCTCTTGTTCGCAATCCTAAAATCCTACTGCTGGATGAAGCAACTTCAGCTTTGGACTCTGATAGTGAGATGGTGAGTGAGGGTGTCACCGTATCGAGATCAGTTACGTAATATATTATTATTTCAGGTGGTGCAAGAAGCTTTGAAAAATGCCCAAGTGGGAAGAACGTCTCTTGTTATCGCCCATCGATTGTCGACCATTCAACATGCGGATTGCATTTATGTGATCCACAATGGTCACGTGGTCGAAAAGGGGACACATGAAACGTTAATTGACCTCAAAGGTCATTATTTTGAAATGAACAAAGCTCAGGTTGCATCCAGGGATTGATTTATTACCTAGAAACACTTGACCTCATTCATATTAAACCATACTTGTACATTAAAGTTCTGTTGTTCCTTCACGTATTTCATAAAAAGGGTGATGGGGTATTAATGAAAGGGTCAGTATTCATTATCCAGGGTCACTAATAGTACTAACTAATGCAATCCAATAAGCTTAAAATTAATTGCTACGCGAGCTGTCTACTACCGAAACTGAGCCAGTCTTTATTCGGAGCATGGTCTTGAAAACAGACCTGAAACTGCGATTCTGCCAGCAGTACACGAACGGATTAAACGTACTACAGACGATCTGAAATGTAGCACAAACACTGTATCCTAACTTGATACTTTCTGTGTTCTTGTGATGATACAACATGAGGTAGATTCCAACGGGAATGTGTGAGCCAAAGACACACATGACGAGTATTCCCATCATTTTAACCCTTCTCTTAGTTGTCTTCACGCTTTCATTCGACTCATTGCGATTCAAATCGGATGGATTCGCGCTTTCCTTCGTGGTGTGGATCAGAGTGCTCAAGATCACTGCGTATATGACAGCAATCACAACTGGTACAATTGCACCACTCACGGACTGAAAGATGACGTAACCACGAGGGACCCATAGCCAGGTACTCCTCAGCATATCAATGGCTACATCTGGCTCAGCATTCAAGGTGAAATTCACAAGAAGGGGCATCACAACACCAAAAGCAACGGTCCACGTAAGCGCGATGCTCGCCAAGACGTTCCTTCGAGACATAATGATCTTATATTGCATTGATTTCTTAACAGCAATGAGTCGATCAAACGATATAGTAAGCACAGTCAGGCAGGATATCCACTGGTAGCTGACGACTGGTAGGTTGACGAATATGTTCCACACTCGTTCTGCGTGCACGGTATGTCCGCCGTAGACCGAAGCTGGTATGAGAATCAAACCAGGAACCATGACCAGGGAGGATATACTCAGTGAGAGTAGATACAGATTGCTGACAACATCTCGAAGAACACGGAACTTGCAAATGGCCACTATGGTAAAAGTGTTTCCAAGCAACACCAGCAGACCACTGAAGAGTATAGCAGACATTGTGATCACCCTCCATGGTGATGTCCAGGGTATTTCTTGATCTGGGCCCAGAGTGGTCATAGTTAAAATTACTTCACTCATGTCAGCAGTTGAGCGTGTCGCTCTGAGTAAACTCATTTATTTATACAAATCCAGGGGAGGGGGGCTGCCTGTTTTGTTGGGCTGCATCGATTTCATACTGACCTTCTCTTCCGAAATGATCCGTCTTTGAGCAATTCAATGAGACTCATTATCTTCCTTTCCAAGGCTCCATGATCTGTCAGTCACGCCAAGGATAACAAGGTCTTTCATCATTTGTCCTTTTAAGCCTGTATTCAGGGAGTGGGTTATCCGCCAGTGTTATTCTGCTTAGCTTGCAATAACTGATAACAGACCCTCGATTTGCGGAGGTATTTGTGGTGGGCATACATGCATTGGTGTAATTCCGCAAGATGTAACTTTAGCTGAAACCCTTGGTTACATAATGGACAACTAGCTCGATTGACAAATTCGCCGTCTATAAAATCGAGGCTTATAGCGTATTGATTTTGATATCGGGGGTTAGCATTTTCCTTTGTTTTTGTTTTGGCAGTATACACAAGGTAAACAAATTATTTATAATTTATCAATAAGAAAAGGCAATCGATGCCTCGAGCATCTGTTCTGGCGCCCGTATGATCCAATTGGGTTGTGAGGAGCTCGTTGTAAACGCAAATCATTCTCATTGTTGTGTGTACACCTGACAGTTCTGGGAAATGTTAATTCTGAACTCATTTGCTCGTATTAGGTTATTATAATGTCAAAACGTAAGATTTTCAAAAAATCACTTCTATTCTTCAAATATCGTCAACCTCACTTCGAAATAACTATGTCTAAAGGATTTTTTTTTTTAATAAATAAAAATAAAAATAAAAATAGATGTGTCTGAATTCTGAAAATGTTTCTTTGTAATAACTCATTATGTTTATAATTCATTCGAACGTCATCGAATTGCTTTTCACATTCTTTTTTTTTTTTTTTTTACTTTTTACTGTTCAAAAGCGGAAAAAATTCGAATTTTGGTCGATTAAAAATGCACCTATCGGGCAGCTCAGGAGTCAACCAAATTCAGACAAAATATCGACACCCTCTCCCATCAAAAGATTTTCCAACAAGTCACGTGATCTTTGGACAAATTTATGCTTTCTGTGTCTGCGTTGTGTATGGCAGACCAAAGGCTTTTGAAATAGCCCTAGAATTATTATAAAACCACCATAAAATTTATGATAATATGAAGCACTAAGAACAAGGGCCCATAATGAACGCTCCGGTAACATGTTCCAAAGAAATGGTATCTATTTTGGAACCAGGATCGAAGCTTCTGTGATCTATTATTTCTCTCTTTGATCTGTAACCATTCATAGCATGCAGACCTGCCTTATAATTATACACCTCTTGAAATGAAACCATTCCGGCAATCATAAAAGCACTCAGTGTGGTTTGAGAAGTTAGACTATTCAGTCTTCTTTGCGTAATCATGCTGACAAGAGTCTTGATTTTCTTGCTTATTGCTTTACCCAAGAGCAACTGTAAACACATTGTGGATTTGTCAAACGGGCGTCTAGAGGACACTGAGAGTTTCAGTACTTTGGAAGATCTGCCGCAAGAAACAACCTACCTGATATTGAGCAAGAACAATATCACTGCGGTGGACATCTTTCCTGTTTCACCAAATCTCGAGGATTTGAATCTCAGGTATAACTCGCTGACTGAATTTCCTCAAATGATCAACGTTAGTGGCACATTAGAAAGGCTACTGCTAACTCAGAACAACATTATGCACATAAAACCCGAGCGTTTGGCTTGCTTATCACATTTGATATCTCTGGATCTGAAAGAAAACAATCTTCATCACTTTCCGGATGTTGCAGGACTGAACGAATTTGCAAATCTAGACCTTCTCAGAAATAATTTCACGGAGTTCCCTGAACTGAAAAACATTGGCCAGACGTTGATTCAACTGATTTTAGGTTACAACAAAATTACCAATTTGGACAGCTTGACTCTTATGCCAGAGATTAATTCCATTAATCTCGAATCCAACTCGTTTGCAATTGACTCGTGCTTTTTGCATTTCTTTCCAATTGTGACATCAGTCAACTTTGGAAGCAACACGATAAATGTTTGGCCAGATTTCAGCAATGCTACCCGAATAACCAACCTGATTCTGAGTCAGTGTGAGCTTCGTCAGGTTCCGACTAGCTCATTGGCACATCTCCCACTTGAAAGTTTGATCATAAGTCACAACAAAATTGATTGGCAGCACGTGGAAGACATCTACATACCAACACTTGCAATTCTTGACATGAAGAGTGGAATTCTAGAAGTAATTCCTCGTTGGAAAAATCTCAGTAAATCATTGAAAATACTTCGCCTTGGAGGAAATAGGATACTGACATTGGAGGACAGTGACCTAGATAACTACCACGCTCTTACTGAACTGCATCTCTCAAACAATCTGATCACGAGCATGCCGTACCTGTGGAACAATGGGATGAAATTGACGATTCTCAACCTCAGCAAAAACCTCATCACGAGCGTGACTTTGAAACAGCTCGAACCAATTCGAAATTGCACAAGTTTGAGTTTAAATGGAAACAAAATGAAGGATCTGCCAAACATCTGCCTTGCAGATTTTGTAATGACGGTTACAATTCAAATAGCATCCAATCCCTTTCACTGCTCAGCATCGCTGCTCCAGGCCTGGCATAACTCGCCTGCTGGGAATTTCACGTTTGTGACGGATGGAAGTGAATACTGCAGCAGTCCACTAGACTTGTCGGGAAGGTCACTGGCAAACATTGGCTTTGATGAGGTCACAAATGAGCAGCATATTTCGAGTGAGTACAGTATATGTGTATGATTGTATATAAAAGCCCAGAAATCCATGATACTATAATTATTACAATTTGCAATATTCCAAGAAGTCAAGTATCTTTAGTGGTATAAGTTGGTGTGTACTGTCATACATCATTACCTGAACCATAACATTTGTTTTTGCCTTAAGCCTGCATAATTTTGTCCTGGAAGTAAGGATGGCATTAGCTCTTGCCGTAATATTTTCTATTGCTACGCATGCAATAATTAGACCAATTATAGGCCAATATTATTGGCCTAGTTCCAATCTTTAACTCTTTGCTCTACACTTCTGAAAATTTGCATCTTCTCAAACTATGAGCCTCTGTACGAGATATGGAATCAGGTCAGCCAGGCAGAGTTAAGCGATTGGTAAAGACTTGTTTCTATACAAACTATGGGAATTCACTAGTACTCAATAGCAGTATTCAATCGTGTTAGGGCATCGAGTAGTTCAGTCGCCTTGACTGCCCGACTGTAATCCTTTGTTGCCAGTAGAAGTCGAGGTTCCGATCTCGAATTTGGATTTTTATTATAATTACTTATCATTCCTCGTATAATTCGATTGTTCTGAACTAAATTATGGTTTTGAACTAGCAACGGACGATTAAAGAAACATGTCCCATTAAACAAAATTAATACGCTTTTTGACAGAGAAATATTAAGATAAATTATAAGACTTGCTGTAGACTAATTCCAAGATACATCGAAATAAAGAGGTTTGGTTTAAAATATCGATTTCTTCTCGCGTTCGATTTCAGACTGGCGTGGTATCGTGAAATAAAATTCTCCAATTGCTAACAATGGGATCCGCCGAATAAGCAGATTTTATAATAGCTTTCTTATCTCGCATTATCTCGTTTCTAGTCATTTGGTCTGAGTAAGAAAGTCGTGTCTTAAATTGTATTTAATATGATTTATTGCTGATATATTGCCATGGTTTAAAAACAGCTTTTGTTATATCATTAGCCCTCTCATGAAACGCTAAAACTCTAAAACACTTGACATTGTCAAAATCGATCTCTCATCACTCATAAAAGCCCATGAAATCAATCGAAATAGGTTTCAAAATGAACAGAGGCTTAATTCCTTAATTCAACATTCAGTTCTTCGTAACTAAGAGGAGATAATAAAGAGGTTGGTATATATCATTATGAATCCACTGATAGAGGCTCAATTAATCTAAATGTCATCCAATCACACAGTGCGCACAGCCTAAATTTATTTTCAAGCAAAATAAAGTTGTTTTGCTTGGTCCACAGACGGAACAGCCTACAAGTACAAGCGATTCAGCCCGAGTCCACATTGCTTGCAACCAATAACTGTTGTACATGCAAATGTTTCTCTGGTCGGTTGCGCTGTGCTCTGTCTCTCAGTGCGCAATTGCTTGCGGATTGGTCACTCTTCAACATTGACTGGTCAACTTTGCGCAATCACATCAACCATGACGGAACCAAAAGATCCCAGACATCATTTCCATTGGTACCAGATGGTACCCGAGGCAGAAATTGGATCGCCGTAGATTATGAACGACTTGAGTATGATGTTTTGAATCTCATAGTATCATTTTTGGCTTTGTAAACAATTATAATCTCATATTGTATACATGTATCTGACTAAATGCTATTAGTATTTTGTCCACGTGCATAATGTGTGAGTTCAATATTGTCAATATTACGTGTTTTCATCGAAGGCAGTAAATCATGCTATTTAACTGTTTAGATTTCATGTATCGCAAGTCTGTCAAGTGAAATTGCTAACCAAGCAGTGCATGAGGATATCAACGTATTCTTCACTGTGTGAATTGACGAATTGTTAATGCCAAAGATAATTATCTGCTTGCAAATAAAGTTGATTATTGATGCATCATACAAATTGCGATTTGCACTGTTTAAATTTTGACCCGCTGTCATCACATAAAAGGGGCCTTTTTGCGGCAGCTGATCTCCAATTTATTGCGCGGACAATTTAATTGGAGATGTCTTAGTAGAATTATTTTTAGCTGAAATAATGCATGTTCTGTGCACTCTTTAAACCTACGTGATTGTATACTCGTTTCCTGGATCAGGAAGTGCTCAAGATAAATTATCTTCTTCTAAGCATCCACACGTGGAGGGAGGAGCTCTTATCTACAACAAAGAACGGAGAACCAGATTCTGTTGTGTTCAGGTGCTAATGGCATTGCAATTAATTGCTAATTGCAATTAAAATTGCATTTCTGGGGATGTAGGAAGAGAACGCATAGGATGGGATCCAATATCTCGTGTTATTGTATTGCGAATTTAGATATAATTGTAAAAATAAAAAATATACTGTGAATAAATAAATTTTCACGAGGGCTAAATTTCACGGTTCTACTCAGAGTGAGAAATCTGCGGGATGTTCGTTTAATTCGGCATATTTCCGATGATACTTTTTTTTTTTTTTTTCGCGAACTTTTCAACATTCTCTGTATTTAAGTGTCCTCTGTCCCCGGAATATGAATAATGGTAACTAAAAAAAAAAATGCAAAAAAAAAAAATTAAAAAAATACAAAAATTAAAAAGGGGGAAAACATGTTAAAAGGAAGATAACTCACTCTGATGAGTCAATTAAAAAATCATAAAAAATCACCAAAAACAATGAATTGAAAGCTTCTGCTAACTGCATTGACAAGGAAAAGCAAGACCAATTTGTTTCCGAAACTCGATTGATTTTGGAAGATATTTTTTACAAGAAATATTGATGAGCACGACTATCTTGTTCCCGAAAATGAATTGCTCTTTCATGATATTGTTCCAAGAAATAGGAACAAAACTGATAACAGATCTAAAGGGAAACTGAGTAACAAATTGATAACAACCTAAGTAAGTCAAAAATGTCCTCCGTATTTCATGCTATATAGTAAATATGCTTACATAGTTAATTGGACAGTTACCTTGAATTAGGCACACAATAACACTGCTAAACATCTTTGTCGTCTACTTGCACATCTTTGAATACATTTGTGAGCTAATAAATCTGTCTGCTGTCCTAGGTTATTGCTCTCTGGAAGCAAGAGTTTTCTTTTAACTGAGTCTCAAGTACCCTAGATTTATCCCCCTTTAGAAAGCGGGCATTCAACACGGAAGTTTGGAACACAACAGAACAAGTTTCATCTTTTTCCTCTTACTTCAGCTAGGACACAGAAGCAACATGTCGAATGTTACGTTCTTGTTGATAATGTGCATAATGAGGGTCATTAGTGCTGACTTCACGCAGATGTGTCTGTATGATGGACCCTGGAAAAGAGAGAGCATGCGGTCACTGTGCTTCAATTGTGAACCTTGCTTCGGCCCTAGCACATCAGCGGAGAAACCACAATGTCTTCGTGTTACCTGCCTTTTGATGAGTGGAAATACATTCGAGATCATCAGTGCAAAGAGAGCGGAATACGGAGAAAGAATACCACAACAAAATGGCAAAGAACCGACGCCTCGGACGACGGTCTCTTGCCAATTCCCTCACGTGTCATCCAATCCAGCGAGTTATACAAAGGTGTACTCTACCTTTCAGGAATTAATCATCTCTAGCAAGCGACGTCAATGTCAGCCTGGAACTGTGGCTATCGTGCAGGGAAGACGATACAGTTACGATGACCAGGTGTGGGTTCGTTTATCCAAAGGTTGGGCCAGACTCGGATTAATGGACATTCGAATGGACACTGATGATAAGGAGATCGTCCGGCTTCCGAGGATGTGAATGGATATAATGTTGATCGAGTGTTGTATTCAGACACTGTGTTTGTGTATTATGGTGTAGCGATTTTGATATGACATTTTATAATTATTGACTAAAAACTTCATCTGAATCGTAATCTTCTAAATCGAGTAGAGATAGCTCTTTGTTCTTCGATTCGCTTTCGTTGATTTTGTTGTAGATTTCATGGTATCTTTGCAACGCAAATCTTCGTACGCTTGTCACGTTGAGTTTATAATCTTCATAGTCATCTCTCAGTAGACCCCAAGTCAAGCTGAAATGAGATCAAATCTGTGTTGTATGCAATGCATTTACAATTGTGTATAGCACGCTAAACAAACAATGCATGCATGACTGTTTGTGGTTTATCATAATAGCATATAATTATCCTAAATTATAATATATAACGTATAACATAATAATGAACTAATTGATAGTTCCTATTCTAATTGATAGTTCCTATTCTAATTGATAGTTCCTATTCTATAGGCAACGATATTGACCAACTGAAACTTGGCTACCAAGCTCCCACGTCGTACTACCTGCAATCAAAATTCGTAAAATACTTTTGTTCGATTGGCGTGTTCTATTCAACACCCAGAATTATTATTAAATTTAAGATGTACTCACATAAATGCGACGACCACGAAAACGCTTATCGATGATAAAACAATCAGAGTGATTCCTGGAAACGACCCAACGGTTTTTTGGAACATGCTGATGCAGAAGAATGTGCTTGTGACGGCACCTAGAGCTCTTGCACTGGTCACTCCAGCTTGGAGAGCACCTGTTAATAGAACAACTATGTATACACAGTGGCCATCAAACACATGCAACATATACCTTGCTCTTCGTGCGCTACTAACTTCGACATAATGGAGCGCGAAACGCCGTTGGGTATTGGCACAAATATTTGAAATAAGAGACCTGAAAGAGAAGCGATATTTTCACAAACTGAGGAATGAGTTATTAATATATCAAACTCACCAATAACGAGAGTCACATAATTAGAGGACAATGCTTGGATTGCCAGCCCGATGGTGGTGAGCAGAGAGGCAACGGTTCCAATGCCGGCGTCTGGGAGTCTTTCAGAGAACAACTGTATGGCAATGAATGGTCCAGCAACCGCAAGAACAAGAACAAACATCTGCAGTAGAGTAACCGTGTCTGGGTGGGAGCAGAATGGAGGAGCAACAACGAGCCGAGACAACACCTGAAAACTACCAAACGAAATGGCCGACTCAAAGAAGTTCGTCACTAGAAGCAGAAGCAAGATGTACTGGTGTTGGCGATTGGGCCGTTCTCGAGCAAACACTTCAAATGGGAGCATGGAACTAATAAAGAGTGCAATTGGATTGAAATCACGAATCGTCCTCATTTTACCAATCGCAGATGACTCTGGTAAGACGAAGATGATGTACACCAAAGTGGCAATAAACAGCAGCATTATCACGACAAATGTTCCGCCAAAGTGGATGTATTCTACAAAGTAGCTACTCAGCATAAAAGCCAGACCAAGAGCAGCAAAACGGAGGCTTGCAAACAGCGAGAAGCGAAATGTCCTTTGCTCAGTTGGCACAGTGTCTAAAATATACACGTAAGCGGATCCAGTTGCGCAAGTAAAGCTACCA
>KB308736.1:95634-116032 GCA_000328365.1 Capitella teleta | reverse complement strand
TCCAGCAAGCATATCATTTGTGGCGTTTATGCTTCTCTGTAGGTATTGGCAGCTGTACCAATAAGAGTCTCTCGTTTGCATTACTTGGTGGTTACCTGCATGAGGTAATGTTGTGTTGGTCATAGCCGAGTTGGCTGCCTGCCAAATGTGCTCATAGGTGTACTGAACAGTCACGTGGTACATGCATCCATACGCAAAGATAAGCACAAACATAACTCCTTCCACAATTGCCGGGGATTTCCATGATTTATATCGGAGTAAAAGTTGACAGCAATCCGCCTGACAAACCGATAAACATGTTTGACACGCCCCTTCAACACTGCCACTGCTGCTGTCACTACTAGGGCTTGATCTATCCGAATCTTCTTGCTCTATTTCAACGAAATCCGAGCAAGCCAGTAACCTCTGTGGTCCTTCTCTGATTGGAACGTCCAATTCACATGAAGAATCCATTTTCATTATAAATCAACGCATAGTCACATCACGTTATATTATAAAGGTAATCATCTGAAATATATGCAGGTAGTTCTTCATCTGTTTAAACCGCCACCATGCTACGCCCAAACGTGCGCTTGATTGCCTTCAAAGGAATTCGCATTTGAAATCCTGGTGTGAGGAGGTGTGCAATTTATATGCCCACATGTTCTATATATGGCTGCATGTGGGAGCTGCAATCTGCAATATTATGGCAATTTCTGAGTTTTTTTCATGAGGGTTAAATCAATATTGCCACAAAAATGATAAAGTCACATGTTATGGCTAAATGGAGGCAGACAAAATAGTTTTATTTGTAGATATGATAGATGTTATAATAATTAAGATCATCCCTCATTGATTGATCATTTATATCAGCCTATGCTATCATATTGTTTGGCACTCAACATAAACATCCCATCCAAGCTTCCCAAACTCGATATTTGTCAGCTCTATAATTATTATAGAGTATAATACCACTCAGTGAGTCTGCCAGCCAATCAGCTTTGTGTATTTGAGTGATTTATTCGTGCATAAATAACGCGTATAAATAAACAAATAGCATAGATCACTCTCGCCATTTACCTAATGTTAAAGTCTCAAAATGCAATTTCATAACGCAATCGCTGATCGGACGTTATGATGATCGGCTGTAAGAATCAATCAGATTGTTCAATCAAAGTGATCAATTGTTAAACGGTCCATTATTGCATCTGTCTATGTTGATCGGACAGGTCAAAGGTCATTTATTCGAGCGTTTGTTTGCTGTATTGGCGAATTTCAATCGATTTTGGTGGAAATTGACATTGTTCCAGAAGTATATACATCTTATATTACTATTCATTGATACTGGAGATTTAATAGTCGTTTTATCGGCTCTGAGAATATTTTGTGGTAGGTTTTGCCCAGGTGTCTAACAGACCAACTGCGTAAAAATAACTCTTCAAAATGGTGCACTCAAAGCCGAAGCGTCACTCGACTCGATAGAGTTTGAAGGTTTATTTCGTGATATAATCCGGTTAGGTCACTCGGAAGTCGATAGTTATCGTCAGATAAACAAGTTATCGTTTTTCTGATACCAGTTAACCGAACTCGACTTCGTCTCGTCGATTATTTGACTTCAAAATCCCTTGAACTTGTTCAGCAGACGATAACAATCTCCTTCTCGTGACTCATGCCTTAAGTATAACACTTTACCCGAACGTCCAAATCGATGGATTTGCAATTGCATCGCATGCATCTCTGCAATAAACGACTCGACAAGAGCTAACAGTCAAGCTCAGGACATCTCTCTGTTGTTAGATTATAAGGGGAAGCATGAACAGCCGTCATGTAATATACACACCACGGGCTAAGCATGCATGATTACAAGATTTCATGGTTGGAAAATGGTCAGTGCTGCTTCCACAACCTGTGTATTGGAATGGAGTGCACAAGTCTGCAACGCAACCAAATACTGTCTAAAGGCAATCCGCACAAATCTCAAACGATATACATGTAGTTGTTTCACGAGTTAGTAAACTTAGAATATACTGTAGCAGAAAGTATATACAAAGGCATCGCAAATATTAATTATGAAATTGCATATATAAATTTCACCATTCTAAATTAATTAATTAATCATCACTAAGAAAAAGACCTTTTAAAAACCCAAGATAAATGGAGAACTTGTTTAATTACTCATTTGCTTGCAATTTAAAGAGGCGGAATTAGCACAGTTTTCATTTGATTGGGCGACGCACGACAAAACGCCATCAGAACGGGTCTTCGGAAGAAAAACAAAGAAACATTGATATACATTGTTATATGATATACAGCAATACATTGATAAGATGTTTTACCGGGCACTGCGCCTCCACGTCAGGCGTCTCGTGCATTGACAGAAGGTGCATCTTTGATCGTCTATTTTTTTTAATGATTTGGAGCAATTATTGAATTGTTGAATAATTAACCAATGAGGTTGACTAACCCAATATGTACCATTCGGTTCAATGCTTAATTCTTCACATTGGCTAAATTGGCAGCAAGACCATTTGCATGGGCATCCAAGAAACGGGCTCCCGTCAATGGTCTTGCAGATTGTGTTTGGGTCTGGGGTGAATGAGGTTGAGTGAAAAAATAATAATAAATAATAAATGTTAAAACGGTGAGAATTTGAGCTGTGCCAGGTTACCACGCAACAAAAACATGCCATTATTATTTTAAAGTATATCTAAACAATTTAATTTAAACATTATTCAATTCATGAAAGGGAATCATGTTTGCATGCATGTAATATGTACCCATTCGTCGACAGGATTTGGGTTGAATTGTTGTGTAGACCATTGAACTGCGAGTGGCAATTCGTACCTGTCGTGTTTGGTAAATTAGAGTCTGCCCTATCTAAGCTACCTGAATCAAAAATGCGAAATTGCAACATGAAATAAAAATGAGACGGTCTAAAGCATCATCTTTGTAATCGGTACAATTTCTGAACTTGAGTTTACAGCATGTTCAAGATTATTTTTTGACGAAATTATACAAAATCACACTAGGGAAATAAACTTCACCTGAAGTGTTGACTACAGGGCTTTTTATATACTAGCAAGTAAATTTACGCTGATAATTGTGAGCAAACCACTAAAGGCTAAGGTCAACATTTACGATCGACATCATCACAACAACTGCACAACGGAACAATAGACCGACATTGATAAACCAAGCAAACGAGAATAATCTGCTCAAATTGTTGACACAAATGACTGTGAACCAAGAATTGTTTCAAGTGGACTAATACGTGTGAAGACCTTGTCGCACATCACTCGGAGTGTGGAGACATTGCTATGAAGCCAGAGAGAGAGAGAGGCTCAGTAGCGCTTGCAGTAGATTCAGTATGTTTGTGGATTCGTTCACAGGCGGCAAATTTATTCACTGGAGGCTAAGACAAGGCGTGCATACTGAGGAAGCATCTGCAAACAATGTTTTGAATCCTCAATTGGTTTCTCGTTGCTTCAAATCCTCGAATCTTAAGTCTTAAGTCTTAAGTCTTAAGTCTTAAGTCTGAGCTGCATATAATAGGTTGCTACGTGTACGTAGCATGTTTTGAATTTGTTCTAAAGGTGCGGTTCACTGGGAAGACTTTCTTTCTAAGGGTAAGTTCATAATAAGAGATAATACAATCTTTGGATCTTTATATATATATACTTGTGTAAATCGTTCTTTTGTTAATATTATGTAACTTGTTTGTGATTCTGTGGCGATGAAATTTATTACTGAAATTACTCGGTTTCAGATTTAAGTTTTATTTGGCTTCATTTTGCTGAGAAATCTAGATCCATTGAAAGAATTGAAATACTCTATTGAATTCACCCTTTATTTCCAATGGAATAGAAAGAGTGAAAATCCACCTTGAACATAGCTAATGAGGCACCGAGTACTCTGTTTTTTATAGATTCATTTGAATACATTAATTTTAGCCTTGAAAGAAAGTTTTCAAATATTGATATAAGTGTGAAACTCGATACATGATATCCTACCTTTCATGTAGGTGTGCTGACATTTTGCTGATATTCAAGACTCAAGTAATATTAACCCAAAGTGCATGTCGCATATGAACACAAAAGCCCAAAACGAAGAAAATTCATTTCACAACTTCACAAACAATCATGCAAAATCAATGCATGAATTATGTATTGAATATCCACTGATGTAATTACTTTGACAAATAATATCAAACATGTCCCGAAACTGAAAGAAATAAGACATATAAATAGTAATAAATGCATGTGTACAATCAGTCTACTCGCGATAATCAAAAACCGAGAGTCTCTCAAGTCCTTCAAACCACAAAAGTAAACACATATATTTACAGGGGTTATCTGTTTCAGGACATAATTATGATGCATGTATCCCGAGAGCAAGCTCTCAAGTCGGGACTTGAAATGGGGACATTGATCAATTAATTAAATATTCGTGATTTATTGACAGCGCTTTGAGCACTTCGGTGGATATCAAATGAATTATGCATTTATTATTTTGTGAATGTCATTGACACAGTTTGGTCAAAACTGCTTCCTTCCCTCAATGACGTCACATGCTTGTAAGACAGTCCGTACGTTGGATACGAGAAGACTTGCAGCAATGATTAATATAGAAATTCGACTTAATTCATGAGCCAAAATACTACATATCAGTAGTGCATGGTTTCTGGATTTATGTAATGCACACCCAACTGTGTTGATATCACCAAATATCAGAACGATAGTTCACGGTTTACAAACCACATGCATGCTTAAATATTTTAAAACAATTTTATCATCAAATGCTTTTATAAATCCACATATTTAAGACGAAAGTTACAAGTCGTCTTGCTATCAAACTCCAACACCTATGAAGGTGAGTGACCCTTTAAGACAATACCATAGGACATGCTGCACTGTGATCCACATTGTCAACGGTGTCACATCGACACCTTTGTCATATTTGATAAATAAAGAATGTTTGCAGCTTTATTTGCATAAATTTGCATAAATTTGCATAAATTATCCACAATCGGACGCAGTATGATAGATCAACCTCTCGACGAAAGTCGCCATTGTTAATTGTGGTCACATGACAAGCAGCGTATTACGTAATTGATTCTCTGTGATCAAACGTTGTTTAAAATCCAACCAAATCACTTAGCCGGAGTTAGTTAGGTTTCTTCAGTACTTCTAGCTTTTATTGATGAGCGGAACTCTTCATCTTGTTGTTTTTGTTTCAATCGTCAGCTGATGTCACTTTGTGATATCTGCAATGAAGTAGCCAGACTATTAAATAGAATTCTGTATTCAATAATGTCATATCTTGACATTGCTAATTGGGGGATCCCGAGAAACAAGCAGTTATTGCATACCGTGTGTTGCAAGTTCTTGGATTTTAAATGAAAAGAGAGACAGCTTTAAGTCTATGCGTTGTCCATTTATCATTATTTAATCGTTGCGTCATAATCATGTTATGCTATCGCCATTTTATTTGGAGTCAGATTGAAGTGACGTGTATTATGAGTTTCGGCTAACCTTTTTTTCACAAATTTCAAACATGATGTATAGATTGTAATATCCAAACGTAAATTGCACGCATTGGCACACCTGAGCATATATATATAGGAGTATGTAACAGCATAAACAAGTAATGCGAGTAGCAGCAGGTTACAATAAGTCGTAATTGTACCAAGTACTGTGTTGTAAGTGGATGTGTAAGTGCATCAGAAGAAAATTTAGCATCAATTTTTTTCTTTTTCAATTCCACGTGGTTTAAACTGTTAGTTTTTCAATTTCAAACCATTTATTTTACATTCACAATTCCTCAAATTAATGAGAAATACAAATTATAATATAACATTTCCCTTGCTTACCTCATATTGTTATTATCAATTTGGCTGCGCAGATCGAGTTTATAAGTACTTCTACCAAAATTGCAATCCTAACTCGCTATCAATTTCCCTGCACAGAGCAACAGAGATGGGTGTATCCAACATGTTACAGAGAGTTCTCAATCTCATCAGCCGACCACCGTCAGACCGAGGTAGGACGGAGATTGACGTCTTGTTGCCATGGTTGCGAAGACGTAGCAAACTGATGAAGAAGCTGGAGAGAGGTAAGCATCCAGTCGATAACAACCGTCCAATTCATATTCAATCCAGAGCTGAAAGGTTCTAGAACCTCATTTTAGCAATACATAGACTGTTGGGAAGAATCAAAATACAAATGCTATGATTACTACACGTAGAGAAATAATTAATTATAATTAATAATAATCGGTCGTTCATGAATTATTTTTAATACTTTACAATTATTAATTAATTTCAGAAGTCCTTATTACGCTGATGAAGAATTGTCAGTACACCAGAGCATCAAAGGACGATGTACTCATCCAACAGGGGGACGTTGGAGACTGGTGAGTGTGGAACGTCAATGACGCAATGGTCAATGTTTACAAGTGGCGTTAGCTTGACCGAGGATCAAATAAAATGAAGTGGTTGCATAATTACGCCTGGAGGGCCAATTCAGTTGGATCAACGTTTCAATGATGCCGTCAGCATTCATCTTAGTGCATTGCTTGTATTAAGGTTCGAATGGTAAGCTGACAACAGCTCGTTGATCGAGATACTTGGGTCCAATGCCGAGGTTTTCGGCGGAAACTACCGAATATTGCCGAACAATAAGTCGTAACCCAGAGCTACCTTAGAAGTCCAATCGTGATTGGAGTGAGATTTATTATCACCTGTGTAATCAGGTTTACATAATGATTGGCTTCAGCTAATGATAGCAATGTCAATATCTTTGCCTATTGCATGGGATTGCAAACAACCGGCGGTCTTTATATAAGCCGCCAAGTCGCTATCATCTGTCTGAATCATAACGTACTTCTTCAACTTGTAGAATTGCTCGGATTCATAACGCACAAGATGTAAACATGTAGAATGTAGATTGTAGAGGCTTGTACATCAGAAATCGGTTCAAATCACGTGATGTGAAATATAGTAGTCTGCGGCGGTGGTTTGTGGCATCAGCAGCATGTATGACATATTATGATCCTCGAAATGGTATTCATCGAGTTCTTGGAAATCGAATGTTACATCAGTTCTAGATATTCCACTTAGATTTCTTAATTCACAACCAAAGACCTTAATCACAGTGCTTGAAGTTACGATTCTCTCATTCATTTGTTGTCAGACACGATGTTACTACCTGAGCCATATAATCTTATCACGTACTCAGTGATAAGCCTTGCACGCGACCGCAACAATGTCTAGATAATCCTTAATTCTTACTTAACTCTACATGAGTACGATTGGGTTTCAATGCTTCCATAACATCTGGGTGTTGCGAACACCACACGATAATATCAGGGTTTCCAGCTAATCAAAGGCACATGTTAATTACTAATATTACACTCTGCTATTGACTATTGACCACACAGCAGCGCCTGGCTTCAAGGTAAACAAAAGAGACTGGTCCTCGAGGCGACCATTTGATCAAATTCCATAACAGGATTATCACTGCGAGTGATTACAAGCATTTATATGGGACTCTACCTCTGCCAAAACGAATCACAATGAAGCACTTACGTTTAGGCTTAATCCTGAGCTTATACAAAAACACGCAACAAGTGAAAACTATGCACACGATAGTTAAACCAACGAGGAGAACTTAATCGGATATTACCTTTCCATAATGACATATGGATGGCACATACAGGGGGCTATTAAGTTCAGTGCATGCTGCATTTGGTACTCAATTGGGGGAAGGGGGGGTTATAGAGTGATGTGCGCACGCCTCTTGAGTTTATATGCACAAAGCGGGCTATTAAAGTGGATTTGCACATTGATAAGGAAAGGAAACAATCTCAAGTGTGTAATAAACGACTTCTACGGAATTTAATCATTGTTTCTGTTGCCATTGACGAGGAGATTGCTTCACCTGTGAGGTGAGAATTCAGGTGATCATTATTAGAGAGGATTTCATTTTCAAGGTTTGTGGCATGTACTCGTATTACACAGCAGGTTTTATGAGAATTTGTTCAATGTGATAAATGGTATCAAAATACTACACGGGAATGTCATGATACATCGAAGTTTGCAACAGTGTGAATTTGATGTTTGGATATTTTGTAGAACTGTCACTCGATCGAATGCCTTTGAAGAATCCATCCAATTTTTTAAACCAAGGAAAGGAGGTATCACACTTTACAGCAAACATAAAATGATCTCAATTGATAGGCCTATGAGGATGTTTACCTTGCACCTAATGTACTATTTACAAAAAGACTACTCTCTCTTTAATGACAGATGTTTTATGACGTCATGACGAGTTTCTTATTTTTCAGTTTCTACGTAATGCTAACGGGTCGGACGTCGGTCTACATCGATCCATTGAAATCGGGCGAAGAGAACGCACTCGCACAACAGCAAAGTAAACAACCAAAAGAAGCAAAAAAGGGCAAAACCCAATTGACGAAATCGACAACTGATGGTGAGCAAACATTGCACGACATCGACGAAGAGGATGAACCGGAAGTGGTGAGGCTACTGGACAGGTCGCAGTTTGGTCGTTTCATTATGCATTTTGGTAAGACTCTCATTTGAATTATTCTGTGTTACTGATTCATTGTCGTGAATCCACTTTCTTTTTCGATTTCTCTTCTCACAGACGCGGGTCAAAGTTTTGGCGAGATTGCTCTCATGACCAAAGAATCGTTACGTAATGCTTCTATCGTGGCTGACGAAGATGCTGATTTGCTCGTTATCCAAAGGGACCTCTTTAATGGCACGCTCAAGGTCAGCCACTCGTGACCTTGTGAATTCAATGATGACCTTTATTTGACCTTAGGCTAGACAAGAGGAGGAGTATGCCGAGCGACATGCGTTTATTCGTTCATGTCGACTTTTCGATAACTGGACGCCGAAATTTAAACGTTTGCTTGAGATGAGCATCCGAAAAGAGTCTTTCATGTTCGACAGTCTTCTCGTGCAGCAGGGAGAACCAGTGATCGGGATGCATTTCATCATCCGGTGAGTTTAATTGGGTCACTGACCTAAATACATCTCATCACATCAACAGAGGACAAGCAAAACAAATCGTTGATCCGTCTTTACACAAGCAACAATACCCTAAACTATTCGATGGGAGCAACTCTATTCTAGCGAAAGAACTCGGAAAGTATGTTTCAAGCAAGGATAAATAAGACAACCATTTTAAAAACAAAATATTCTCAGAGCTTTTGAGAAGAAGGAGAAGAAATTAACCGGAGAGAAATGTTCACTGAACGAACAAATCAGAGTTCGTCGTCGTGAGGGGTACGCTGCAGCAGAGCGTCGGCTGGCGCTGAAATCGACAACCGTCTGCTTCCTGGACGAGAGCGAAATTATTGGTAAGAAGATCAGAAGTAATCCTATACTCAGCTCCACTTGTGTGTTGATTTACGAGTCGGTTAATCATAGCATAAAATTATTATTGAGTGGAATATTCGAATCGTCTGAATCGATAAAGATTCAGCCTGATGGTCTTGTATAATGTGGACAGCTATAAAATTGGGTTAATTAAAATATATCATCAAACGATTACTCTGTTGGACAAACACCCCTCGGTAAAAAATCTGATCACTGGAAATGATATTTGAATTTTTATTCCCAGTCAAATGTGAATTGAAGTCTCACTGATCTCTCACTACCTACAACGAAGGAAACAATTATTTGAGGTTTAACATTATCATAACATAATTATTTCAAATTTGTTGAGTGCTGCGCGACTTTGAACACTATTTGAGCGCTTCAAACATAGAATTTTATGCTCCACAATTATCTGTTCATTTGCAAGTTTGTAATCGTATGTGTAATCGTATGTGTGCGTGTGGTAGGTCGCCATGGAAACACGAAATCTCAAATATATTATTGCAATTTCTCTCCTTGGCCGCAGAAGCGCGAGTTAAGTGCTTTGTGACGTGTTGCTCTGCTGACGTCACAGTCCCGCAGCTAGATGGCTCAATCACGCGAATTCCAAGCTATGTGTTCAATCTCCGTTAAACTGAAAGAAGCAATATTGTTGAGACGTTCCGAGTGCCAGAAAAATATGGTATTTAATCCAAAGGAGAAGAAAAAAAAAAACACGCGAGAACGGAAACGTGATTCAATTATTCTGTTATGCTCTTGAAAGTCGGTCAATTCAAGCATTCAACTATTACATAACCCTGTGTAAATGTTCTATGAGGTATCAGGGTATTTTCGTCATTATTATAATTAGTCTCATTAATTCTCTGTGAGCTTGCATCAATGGACAGATACTTTTTTTATTTTTATTTTTTTACCTTCTTCAATTAAAGCGTGAGGTTAATAAGCTTAAAACATAAGCCAGGTATTAAGCCAATTATTCAATTACACTTTCTTTGAAATTCGGTTATTAATATATAATCGTCACCTCTGAGTAAATTATGAATTTATTGAGTGTAAAATTGAAATTAATTATTTTACACATATATTCAGCCTAAGCGTAGGTAGAAAGACCAGGGGAATGGCAATCATTCGAAATACAGGTAAATTATTGAACTGTTCATAATCAAAACTCTACATCATATTGAATCATGCATATATCTTCATGTGTACCTATTATAACTGTTTGTGTTTATAAACGTGTATTATACTGATATGTAGGCCTCTTTAATTTCCAAAAACACAAAGTTTTATGCATAGACTTCACGATATCTACCCAAGTACCTAGATACAACCTAAAGTCTAGTACCCTCAAATTGTCGCTAGGGTGAGCGTATTATACGCTTGTGCTTGGAGTGCACTCGGCCTAATACTTCGTGTAATGAATAATTCATTGATTTGTGCTACTAATCTATTTATAACTCCATAGTTTTAAGTCTGTATTGCAATTGGTGACAGTATCTTTGTGGCTAATTTACAGGTTCATAATTATAGTTAATCTAATTAAGCTCTGCGCTTTTGTAGTTTAACCGCATTGAGGAAATGCTAGTGCTTTATACATCTAAGCTCTTGAGCCTTACTATATATCGATTATATAATATTTATTTTGATGCCTGTTCATCGTACTTCCATTTCTCACTTTGTTGATATTAGTTGCTTGCCAACAACACGTGCATTAAGTGCTTTGAGGCCAATGTGAAACCACAATTGAGGAGGACCAGCATAGAAGTGGAGTATAATATAAACTTTGTGAAAATAAGAACTGAGTTAGTGACCTATACATACATCAGAATCGGTCAAACCTTAGTGAAATAGTGACCACGCATTACGGGCCAATCAACAGTCACTTGTTGGACATATTTTCACACGGATATTCATGCTGTTTCAGGGGCCCTAGAAGTCGTTCTCGGCCTTGAGACTTACGCCCACAGCGTACGATGCACCTCCAGCACGGATGTCTTCATTCTAGACCTGAAGAACATAGATCGTCTGATCACCAAGCGAAACGCTCACACCTTAGAACGCCTTCGTAAAAGCGTCGAGGCAAAGCTCCGAGTCCGCTTGAACCGACACTCAAATCTCGAAGTGTACTCACATTTGCTACAGAAAGCCGTCGACATGCAGCACAAACAACCAACATCTGGAGAGACTCTGACCAAGAAAGACGGCGTTGATGATGCAGTCAGTCGGAAAGAAGCTCAGTTCAACCAGATGCTACGCTTGTACATGGACAACAAATCTCCACTGATTCAGTCGAATGCTCCTGATGGTATGTACTACATGGTGAAGCAAATAGATAAAGCACGACGACCTCCGAGTAATGAAATAGCAAACAAAAAGAACAAAGGGCTAAGTCCAGAGATGCGACTCCAGAGGGCTAAGAAGTTCGCTTCACATCGACGACAAGCTCGAAGTCGACGTGAACTGGAGCAGATGACGATTGCTAATGAGGTTGAGCAGTTCCAACTGAAGGACCAAGACCACGCGGTCAATCGATATCTAACACCAACCAGACATGTTAACAGAGAGTACGTGCATGAGGAAGCCCTACACGATCAAGATCACATCTTTAAGCTCACTGATCCTGGTGAAGCGGGAGATGCAGGAGTGTATGACGAGGAGGGCAGATCCAGGGACCAGATGGTGTTGAGTCCTGGTGAGCTATCTCGTATTGGCGTCCGCAATGCTGTGTTTGAGCTTGCTGGACTACAATCGGCCTCCAAGGCGACCAGGGCGCGGATCATCTGCGCGATGATCGAGAGACGCCAACAGTCGAATCCGGACGCAATCCAAAGACTAATGCGACCGAAATCAGCACCGTCAAGAAACGCCTTCGCAGGGGGTGGGTCCGATTCCGATTCAGAAGTCGGAGATTTCGACCAACCGACCGGAGAAACTGCCCTCAATGACCTTGAGATGAAGATTCGTGATTTCCACACCAAGAACACGAAAGAGGGCACGCGACCTCGTATGCAGGTCGCTTCATTGCGTCGCTTCACCATTCAGGTATCAATCATATCAATCACATCCTCCCATATCCGAAATTCATTTCCAGAACCCCGATGACGTGCCAGTACCGGGAGGAACTGTATTTGTGAAGCAACGCGCGTGCGCATATCCACCCGGAAGTCGCGTCGACCCCGCGCACCACGTCCACGTGCGGAGGTTTATCGTGCCTCGCAACGCGGCTGAAATCGCAGCGCAGTCGATGCGAGCCTTTGAACGACAAGCCATCACTGCTCTGCAGGATGACGCCAAGAGTTCCAGTTCATCGGGGAGGTCATCCAGTCCAACGAACAAAAGACTGCCAAAGAAGCAAAGGGCGCAGTCAGCGCCCTCTAATCGACCTTGGAAACCTGAGCGCCCGCCGAAGACAAAGACAGTGACATGGACATGATAACGACATCAACACGTGAATTCTCATTTGTGGGTGATGTTGTAATGACACTGTTATTGAGGACCTTCTACAAAGACTGCATTCAATGACATGGAAGTGCCTCTCTGTCAATTTTTATGCAAGCTAGTCTGTGATCTTTTATTTGTTTACACGTACAAACAGTCTGTGATCTATATACGTAAATATTGTCATAAAATTATAGGCCTATGCAATAAAAATATAGTATAGTTAATATCTACATACTATTATTTAGATGCACGCTCGTGCAATTCGTCTTTGTACTTGTAAATCATTACGTTTTATAGAACTGGGTGCTGTCAAAGAACTCACAGTCTGCATTCGCATGTAATCAGATGCCCAACTTGGAAACGACTTTCGTCTTATGGCTGAAAATATCAAAGTGTTCACGCTATGATTATTTTCGCAGACGGTCGCTCTTTGTGCTCACCAAGATACCATTCAGTATTCAGATGCACTTATCTAAAGACAGATTTGCAAGACGTGGCTTAAATTGGAATGAAATTGAGTCTGTAAGGAAGCCAGAACGTACTCGCTATACCGACCCTAATTTGGAGAAGAAGAAAAAAATAGAAATAAAATATAAGAATAATACATGTAATAATAATAATAATAATAATAATAATAATAATAATAATAATAATAATAATAATAATAATAATAATAATATTTTTAATAATAATAATAATAATAAGTAAAACAAATTACCATTTGAATTATATAAGAACCCATCGTCATAACGTATCGTTGTACCCATGTTTCAGTATGTAGGTCACAGCTAGCATCTGCGGTTTATGCGATGTATTGATCCATGCCGTTTGTCCGCATCTCTGCGCAGAAAATGAATTCGTTAGTCGTCACCATTCGATCAACGCCAGAATAACCAGCCAATTCACACAATACAAACTCATCCACTCTACTTTGGGGCATTAGTGTAATCGCCCTTCGAATCTCCGAACCCAAAATGGGTTCGTTTGTGCTGCGTGTCACTGTATTTTCTCTGCTTTGCATAGGTAAGTGTTGATAAACAGGTGTGGCACTGTAAATGCTAAAGGACGTTTCGTGTTTTGCAGGTGCAAAATCATCTCCAACACCAGACGCGCATCTTGAGCTTACGATATCATCAATGGTTTACCGCAATCGGGAAAGAGTAGGAAAGATTTCAGCGATTCTGAGCAACCAGACGACATCAACGGGCGAATTATTCTTCTGTGATGACGAAGTGTTCAATCAAAGTGCCGCGAATGTCATCTGTGGAGAGCTCAAGTACGACTCTGCATATATCCAGCCATCAATTGCTAGTAATGGGACTGGCATGCAAACCATTCACTCAGTGCGGTGTGCAGGGGACGAGAGGCAATTGTCGAATTGTAGTTGGCAGGTTGGGGTGAGGTCCCAATGCCGGATGGACATAGTGCTCAAGTGCTCCATGAAACATTCAGGTAGGCTTAATTTATATTTCAATGTATCCATGGTCACTATATTTATATTCTCTGTTGCTATGGTAACCGTGTCGTCGCCTCGTTGGCATAAAACGGAGGATGCTCATAGTAGTATTTTTATGTTGCATGTGGCGTTGGTACTGCCTTTGTCCCCGACCACGAATCCACATTTCTCTTCAGCAATTTGGTGTTTGATCTTGCACCTAATGCTCCGCACAATGATTCTCAAGAGAACATTTGTGACTGATCGTTCTGTGGAGATCGCACTCGATGGTTTCTGTTGGCAGTGAAGATCGATGTTTTTATGTTTCTGAGTATCATTCATTTGTATTCATTATTTTTTGAGGAAGTTGCTGATACCTTTTCCTCCAGCGTGTCTAGTTATCCTCTCCACAAAGACCTTGTCCTAATCAGTGGCTATTATCTCCATTGGGACCTTGTCCTGGCCTGTGGCTTTCCCACTCGGCATTCCCCATAATCTATACATGTACTGCATACAATGCTTTTCGCACTTCGTATTTCACAAATCTCTGATCCGTCGTCATTCCACTTCAATATTTTCCTCTTAATAGCTCTCCCTGATCTCATGCTTCTCCATGATTCTCCTATCATCCTTGCACAACAGGCACCTGCCTGTTCACTGCCGCTTCTTTTTTTCACTTTGGCATGCCTCATGCAAGCAATCATCATCAATTTTTAATTACAAGCTTGCCACGTGTATACTCCTGCATAACGCATACAATTTATTCATACATTTCTTTCAGGTTCAAATAGATTCCAATGGGTATACATAGGCATTCCATGCATTGTCATCGCAGTAATCGCCTCATCATATCGGAGAGCTAGACTCTATTACATGCACAGAGGTCAAAGAGGTCAATGCAGAAATAACCCCCCACCAACGGCAACGAACACGTGTCCAGTGTACACCACGGAAAACCAAGCAAGTTGCACCCCCACCCCATACCCTCAACCACCTCAGAAGAACCCGGCTGACCCCACGGATCAACCAGGAATGCTGCCTCCCACCTACAGCCAAACAATCGCCGAGGACACATCTTCACTCCCTCCACCGCCCGCTTATGGTGCTCTGTATTCAGCGCCGGTTGCACCAAGGGAAGTGAAATAACACTGTGGCTTTAGTGATGCATGAGGCTTGGACATCGTGATGTTTAATATTGTACCCATGCATGTGAGTTATCATGGAGATCGTTCGCTTTCCGGGTGATGGATATGTGATATTTTGTGTATCATATTTTATACAGAGTTTACAGTTCAGGATTTTTATTTTCCTTGGTAAATATTTCGTAGAGTTTTTATGTTTCAATACAACGTGGACATTGGATTTTATTACTTAATTTGCACAAGTGTGTGCATTTTTAATCTCAGAATTATTTTTAAAATAATGTCAGTTGTTGTTGCCATGGTTACCGCAAATAATTATCACAAATTATGCAATGATCATCACTATTCAACGAGAGAATGATATAATAAATCAACATTATGTAATTGTGGACAGTCTCGATCTTGTTCCACTTTGCTAATCAATCGAATGACTTACCTTTAAAAGATATTTCGCAAAATTCTTGTGTTTGAAAGCGCATATTTTATGTGGAAAAGAAACTAATAATATTATGCTGCTGTTCTGGTGTTGTGTGTGAACTACGTACATATTATTATGTTTGAGCTTTTAGAGATGCTTCAATCGCGACAATATTCCACAAGCGAATAAAGCGATTTCGTAAACATAGCTGAAGGCTATTGACGCTCAGAAAATAGGGAATCAATATGGCGCCTGTATCACGTGATAAGTGCACTTCCGGAATACCAGATATATATTCTACATTGCATATCTGATTATATAAGATCCCTAGGTGTACTGCACACACGAAAGAACTTGTTCTACGCATTAAAATGTTTTATTCCTCAAGCAGCTCAACGTTAAGTGCATGCAATCACTCATTACATACACATCTAAGCTTGGAGATTCATTGCTTGGAACTTTTCCCGATCCTCACCTTATAGAAACTAAATTCGCTGATGAAATCGAAACCATTCTTTTACCATATTTGGTCTGCAGTGCTCTGCCTAAATAATGTACATTGAGTATGGAGAAGAATAAGACTGAAAAATCTATTGCTAAGAAACCCACATAATTCCATAAGAAAATTAGAATAAATCGGGATGAACCACGTTCTCGTCCGGAATCACTAGCTTGCATCTGACTTGGCATGATGGAAAACTCGAATGTGTGTCTCTATTTTCTTCATATGACTATAAACATCGGAATTTAATCAAATAAGAGCAATCCTCACATTAACCTGTCGATACATTGTACTTGCATCATGGAGCTGAGACTGAATCGCAGACGAACAGAGATCATTATGCATAATTATAATAATTGCTACCCTGTGTGTCTGTATATTGGTACAATGAAATGGCTTTCATGTGGAATTATACTAATAGTTTATAATACCTGGCTTCCTCTGTGTTGATCAAATTTCAAATCATGTCCATGCAGTTAATCAATAGACGGTAAAGGTATGAAAGTTAAGAGTGACAGACGAGGGGAAGTATTAACCGCGAACACGACTGAAACAAACTGTTAGTAAGTTCCGCTTGGTGGCGCTAACAGAGCGTCTTTTTTTTTTTAGCCAATCACAGCTATCATACCCGTAATATCGTCCACAGATACTTGAGAAGTCAATTTTTAAAAGATAGAAGCTTCCTAGAGAGTATTCCAAGTCAAAACCAGGAACAGTAGCAGTTATACTCCATAACCACAAGTTGTAACAACAGCTACGTACTGCATACAGTTGAGTAATTCATCAAATTAAATAGTACAGCAGCATTTGCTCACCTCATGTAGATTGCGCGGATTTGGTTGATGCGTTATGATTGCGCCTTTAAGGAAGGTGAAGAGGAGCCTCTCACGGGCTCAACATGTCTTACGGGCTCAACATGCGGGGGCGTATTCAGGATTTTAAGAGGGGGGAGGTTCGGTCAAAAGTGTGTTATTTTGTTGATGGAATCGCATCTACACAATCATACACAATTAATGTTGGTGGTATAATTGTTTAGGTATATTATATATACGATTTAACGCGGAATTACAATAAATACTGAGTTTTCAGTTTGACCGAGCGCCCCCCAATTTTCATATCCTCCCTACGCCCCTGCAATTTAAGCCCCTGAGGAGCTCAAATTCCGAAGTTTTCTTCCCTAGCACATAAAACTAAAATGTCATTTCTTCCCTAGCACATAAAAGTAAATTAGACCATGTCTTCCCTAGCACATAAAGTTTTCTCCGGGAAGAAGGAGGGGGTGTAATTGTGCTGACCTACCCTTTTGAGTGTTATTGTAAGAATGTTGGCTATTATTTATACTACAGAAAATCATTCTAACACCTCGTATCCGACAAATTTGCATTGCAGGAGCGTAAGCAACCCGGCTGCAATTACTCAAATGGATAATCAGTTGGATAAGTTGGCTATGTCCTCTTTCATCGAGGAAAAGACTCTAGATCACAGCGCGATTTAAAATAAAACAGGAATTTCTGGATTGCTAGACTTGGGTTGAAGATCGAGTCCGGAATGCAAACAAGCAACGAATCAACAAATAGCTTCTTTTCGATTTTCTTTATTAATCATATGCGTATAGTATACATTTTGAGACGATAATTTTCATTGTGATCGATATTCATGTATATATAGATATTTGCATTATGCTGAGGTTATCTACAAGATAGTGTTCTGCTGAATTAAATTATGGGACTTCTTTCTTTCCCTTTCTATGGCATTCAATATAACCCTAATAAGTTTGGGTTTTTTTTAGTAAACTAATATATTATATTCGAGCTTCTCTTGCTCATTGACTGCGTATTCTCAAAGCGTTATGACTAAAGGATTGAGCAGAAGCGAAGTCATAGCGCATCATGTACACAGCATGTGTATCATGCCGAGAAGATATAATTGGAGTCCGGGGCAAGAAAAGGTACCGAAAGAGGAATATACTCGACCATTTTCGAGGAGCGACGGTTTATAATGCACTTTGACTGAATGGACTTTGTCAGGTAATTAATTATACTTGTTTGCTGCACGTATAAAAAAAGCACAATTTTCATAATTATGAGGCATAAACTGCTACTAGATCTTGTAGGCCTACAAAATAAATGTACATGTATATATTACCAATAAGTAACAAGTAAATTTATCCTTGGTGACTGATTAAGTTTTGTAATAATTCACAATTTCAAATATCTATTCATTATTATTAAAAAGACAATTACTAACCATCGAATGAGCAGATCTTTCAGCAGTTCTCATGAAAGAAATCTCGCACTCATCTCGTTTCAAGCTATTCTGTCTGAGTAGGAAATTCGTATTTAGGCTAGTAAATCTAGCTCCAAAAAGGGGGGTACCCGGACAAAACTGCAACAGAAATTATACATGCTGCAAAGTGCTAGGTAGGGGTCCAATGTACTCCAGAAAAAAATCAGAGTGAATCTTAGGGAGGCGTTATGAATAATTAGCCAATTAGTTCCCAAAATTAATCAATTTTGAAACTAGTCCAAAATATGCATTATTATACCTCAAATTGAAGATCTCGTTGAGTGCGAGTGAAATCTAGTACTTTTGAAGGTTTCCGGGTGCCAAATAAGTTAATTATTAGCGATTAATTAACTCAAGCGTCAACTCTAAAAGTGTGACATAGCATGTTATACGATACCTCAAATTAAAGGTTTTGATGAGCTAGGTTGGGAAATGATGGTGATATAGAATTGCAAGTGTTTCTGGTTGACATATGAATTAATTAGGCGTGTTTAGTTAACTGGGTCAAAATGTTCGTTTATTAGCCTAACTGTAATTTGTCTTGAATGTTAATTATTCACATTTGACCGAATTTTTCAAAAGTGGTCTCTCGTCACTCAAAAAAAAACCTTATAGAATCCATCTAAAAAGGTTCCGAAATGAACAGAGGTCGTCTTTAATCGACATTAATTAACAAATATTTGATCACCGGCCTCGAAGCACAAGGATATGAAAAATGACTATGATGTACATGTTTTCTTTGAACGCGATGACCATTCTGAAGTCAGAA
The DNA here is from genome assembly GCA_000328365.1 of Capitella teleta. Classification (NCBI taxonomy): domain Eukaryota; kingdom Metazoa; phylum Annelida; class Polychaeta; family Capitellidae; genus Capitella; species Capitella teleta. Next base: position 96,654 of record KB308736.1, on the reverse strand, counting down.
ATGTCTTGTTGAATAGTGAAAATGTGAGGACCTGGTTCCGCTTCGGTTCAGATCAACGCTCGCATTGAAAGTTTGCGCATTTCAACAAAGACAGCTCGATGTCGTATACATATGCAGGTAAAATGTTGCGAATTGATAACTGAAAAAATGACAAGTAGAGGCTTGACTCTCTTATCAATGGGATGACTCAAAGAATACAGTCTCTGCACGACTCCTCTGGTGGCTTTTTGCCAACATCATTCATTGTCTATGCAATTCGGTTTCATTCAAATTGTTTAAGCTGGGTAAATGGGCGGGTAAGTGAATTAAGGAAATGTGCTTAATGGGGAATTATGGCAATTATATAATGCTCTCACTTTATCATCTCTTCATACAGAGTTGCTGCTACATTATCATTCAATCAAAATATAGCCATTCTTTTCAGGATTCGGTCGAATCCATTTGGAATTAAGAAAATTAGGGCTGATTAAATCTTAGGTTCCCCGTAGAAAACGTTTTCCAAATTAAAGTTTAATTATAATCAGTGTATATTAAGCATATTGAACACACTGTCTCTTCCAGCAGCCCATTTATAGCCGTCACCTCGTGTAGGTGCGTCGAAATTCTTATACCTTAAGTATTTTATTTTTATTTTATTTATCCTTTCTCACAATTGCATCTCAAGATATAGATGGTGGTTTATATTTACAGCTTACATATCTCAAGTGATCAAAAGGCCTTTGAGATAAGGGCAGGAATTACAATGTAATCAAATCGTTAAGCAGTGTGCGCGGTGAGAGGTGTAAAGTCTTCTATCGAAATGGCGTTGTACTTCGCGGTTTAATCAATTGATGTAAACGCTCTTTGTCTTTTCATAGATTTTTTTCTGAATCATAATTATCATCAGTTATGTTGGTGGTCTTAAAAATGCACAAAGAACTTTTTCATTTGAAGGTGTTCTAAAACAATTGCTCGCCAGATGAAGTGTGATGCCTCGTTACATTTCATTTATTACACTTATTAAGCCGATCGATTTTCAGT
>KB308736.1:43627-95584 GCA_000328365.1 Capitella teleta | reverse complement strand
GTGCAAGAACAGTCGAATTCCGCTTTCAGGAACTGCGATTGAGGTATCGGATTCCTTAAAGAGGTCCAATCCGGTTAATTGTTTCAGCAAGACAATGCATGTCGTCAATCTACTCGGGTCACCAGAGATTTCTTGGAAGACAACGAAATCACTACATTATCTTGGTCGGCTAACTCACCCGATTTGTCTCCGATCGAGTATCTTTGGGACCAACTATAAAGACAGCCATCTCCTACCTCCATCACCCCCTCCTGTTATCGACAAGAACCGATTGCAGCCGCTCACGAAGAATGGGGGAACACACCCCATCCGAAGTTTTATTTAATTAGCTCCAAGTTCAAGGTCATAATGGTAATTACCGCTGTAAACACCTCTCAAATTAGTATACGAACAGAAAACAAGCATCCCAGGATGAAAAAAAAAATATCGCAGCAGTCAGTTGATCTCCTTTCATAGGCATTAGGTGAGCATTCTTCATAGAAGTGAGTGTAGAATGAGCCATTTCCACAGTTGCTGGTCTAGCTGGGAAGAGGGATAAAAGTTGCAATACAGTAGGGAGCAAGTGCATGTGTGATATATAGGAACCCTTTTCAACATTTCAGCCGTTTGTTTCTCCAGTTGCAGTATTTACTGAATTGCATTCGCTCAATATTCGAACACAAGAACTTTTCACCACTCCACCTCCCGTGTCAAATCAATCGGCTACTACTCACTCACGGCTCCTTCTTCGAGCTGCTTCCTTCAATCAAAGCGGTGATATTCAGCATTGCACATGGTTGAAGAAAACAAATAATTAAGCCTAAAGGCAGAAAGTCTCGAGAATCCCCAAAATCTACCTTCAATTCCATTGCTGTAGCAATTAGCAATAGGAGTCCTGGAAAGAGATTCATATGAGTTGTGGTACATATCCTAATAATGCCCCGATTTTTTTAAGGAAAATTTAAAATTAAAATTGTTCCTTATGTTACTTTACGTGTATTTTTTTTTTTTTTTTTTTTTTTTTTTTCTGTAAGTTCATGAACGATTTTTCATGCGTCGTTGCGAGGAACTCCGTGGAGTATAATTCAGCAAATTTCACACATTGATAGTACATGTTATTCTGCGAGTCTGATTCAAATTTGTAATAAAGGTCAAAGGTCAAGGTCACAGCGATTTTTCAAAGTCTTAAATTGGATCGCTTCTAGCTCACTCATTACTTCAGCTAGGGTCTTGCAACATACATCAATCGATCCAGCGCATTGATATGTACAACAATGCATGGCGCTAATACTGCTCCCAGATGCACCGTTCTTAATTGCGTAATCTTGCTTAATAGCAATTGAGCCTTTTTTAAATGCAAATATCTTGCTTGTTAAGCAGGTTGTGGCATTGAAATTTGCAGAGTATATTGCTAGTATAGCCATCTTTTGTAATTATAAGTTTAAATGAGGTTGCACCAAGGTCAAGGTCATTGTGGTAATTAAAGCATGTAATTGCATAAATTGATGATTATTTCGAATTAGGTTAATTTTGTAACTTTTCTGAATTGCATACAACGTGTGTTGTCGAGTCTTAGAAGGAAATGTGATAATTCAGAATATTTGTGTGTTTTCGGTCGGAACACATATTAGGCAACACTTAGCCAATTTCATTGCTTCGGTATTCCGTTGAACAAAGTTTGGTACTGAATATTTTGAATTCGCTCATGTCTGTCAATTAGTAAGTTGCTCTTATTAATGAAGCAAGTTACTTCGGATTAACACTGAAAGTTTGAAGGTCAAAGGTTAAAGGTCAAGGTCGCAGTGATTTTTCTAAGTTGAAAATTTGGTCGCCAATAACTCATTGACTAGTAATGCTATTGACTTGTAACTGGCATCAAATGATTCAGTGCATCAATATGTATAATAAAGCTCGGAAGTAGCATGGCTCCAAGATGCATTATAATTGTTGGTTTGCATTAGTTTTCATCAAACATTAAATGATAATGTAAAGTCATATGTCAGGTAGAAATGCATATCTAGCTCATTGGTTGCACAATTCTGCTGTAAATCATAAATGAAAGCATATAGTTTAGCATCATGAACTAATATTGCTGCGATTACGTTCATGTTTCCTTGATTACGGTTTATCAATAGCTTAATTAAATTTTTCCTTGGTCACATCTCTGATTGATTCTTTTTCTTTCTTTTTTTTTTTTTTTTTTTTTTTTTTTTCTTTTTTTTCTGAAGGTAGGCGAAGGTGTGCGCGCCCGGTCGCCCTATGGCAGCATATATACATATACTTGTGCGTCGGTAATACGGTCAATGACTCAAAGCCAATTGCCTTATCTATTATATCAGCAACCTTGTGGTTATATTCAGAACGTAAACTCTGAACTTTTCTATCTGTTAAATGATGCAACCAGGAAGTATTCACCCGAAAACAAATCAACTGAGAAAACGTCGATGCCTTTCTGAATGATGGCGTCTGTGTATCTCGACGATGATTATGAGCTGTCTGCTGCTCTGGACATCGGCACAACGTTCAGTGGATACGCATACTCCTTCAAAGGCCGCGAGAAGGACATCGAAGGCTGCAAGAACTGGGGGGCGAATGTGAGCGTCTGCAACCTCAAAACGCCCACTGCAGTCCTCGTCAATAAAGATGGGAAGTTTGAGGCATTCGGGTATGAAGCACAGGAAAGATACAAGAGTTTGGAAGAGGACGAGCTTCAGATGTACTCCTTGTATGAAAGGTTCAAGATGCAACTCCAACACACGGAGGTGAGTTTTTGTAGGCTTATTTAACCTTGGAATCCTGAAGCAATTAATTAAGGCTTATGTGGTCCGAGGAGGTAAGCAGAAGTTAAATGCCTTACCCAAGAACACAAGGTTGGTGGCTGGCTTCGAACTTCCAATGGCCAGAGCCAAGCCCTTTCGAGACGAGCTTGCTAACCATTCTGCCACCACCTCTCCAGTTGTGTTCAAAGTATTCGTATCCTCAAATGAGCTATAATTAGCTTATAATTATGTGAAACATTTATTGTTCGTGTAAGGTTGTGCAATGGTAAATAAAGCAGAATACCAGAGAAGCCATGTCAAAACTTGTTCATTTGCTATCGAAATGCACTGGATTCTATTCTGCTCACGCAGTTCATCTTCCTTAATCGTTCAATTATATATTGAAACAAACATATTCAATATATTTTGACAAAAATCTTCATTCAACTATTCCTGTGTCACTTTATTTGATTGGTGAAAGTGAAGCAGCCTTAGTTAAAAGCCAGGATGGCAATCAAACAAGATTAATATTACCTGAATTGCTCACCCAAGAATTGGATGTGACTGAGTGCACTGTGTTAATTGCAGAAACTGGATCGTGATAGCATGTCGATGGCATCGAACCAACAAAGCCTCCCTTTGATGGACATCTTTACCATGACCATCCGATACCTCAAAGACCATTTGCTAAAATCAGTGAACAAGAGACACGGGAGGTGAGTTTAAATTTTACATTGAGCAACCAATCATTGATCTGGTTATCAGTGTGACTAACGTTCTGTTGATCATGAGGTAAAAAACATGAACAATAGAAGTTAGACAGGATTAAATTTCGTCACCTCACGTATGAAATATTGATTACTGAATGTCAGCATTCAGTGATCATTAGAGGTGTGTACACCTGCCATCTTCTGATATTGTTATCCTTTGATCGTAGATCTGTTGATTCAGAGAAGATCCGTTGGGTGATCACCGTCCCTGCCATTTGGTCTGATGCAGCGAAACAGTTCATGAGAGAAGCTGCCTCCAAGGTGAGATTGCAGCACTTTCACATCTCCTTATCTCGCCTCATCTCTTAGGCTGGTGTGCGAGATATCAACCGACCAATGCAACTGATCATTGCACTGGAGCCTGAGGTTGCTGGGCTGTATGTGGCTTCAAAATACCAAACATCTGGGACCTCTAGCAGAGAAACCAACTCTTTCAGACCTGGCCTCGAATACGTCGTCATGGATTGTGGAGGTAATTAAGGGCCAATGTATTTATCCACGTCGCATTTGCACATAAACATGACTGCGTCAGCAGACTTGCAAAGAGGTGTTGAATTTACTATATTTCTACAGGAGGAACTATCGATGTCACTTCCTACAAAATTCAACCAAATCAAACTCTGAATCAGATTTACGAAGCGACTGGAAGCTCATTCGGAGGCACCAAAGTAGACGATGCTTTCGTCGAGTTCTTGAGCCAAATTGCAGGAATGGACGTAGTGAGCACCATCAGACAGGAGAGTCCGATCGACTGGCTGCAGCTGATGATCACATTTGACCACAAGAAAAAGACCATCCAAAACGAAGAAAGTGACACACTGAACATTGAAATACCGTACTCCATGCATGAGATTACATGGGAGGTAACTGGGAGGAAATTGATTGACATCGTCAATAACCAAAGAATCCCAGGCGTCAAATGCAACAAACGAATGCTGATAATCGACCATGACATCATTCAAGATTTATTCCGGAATCCAGTTCAAGAAATTGTTAATCACATGAGGAAATTGATGCGCTTGCCTCAGTTGAAAAACGTCTCCATGATTCTGATGGTCGGTGGGTTTAGCGAGAGTCCGATTCTACAAGCGGCCGTAAAAGAAGCCTTTGGAAAGAGAGTCAAAGTGCTGATCCCGGATGACGCCAGTCTGTGCGTGTTGCACGGCGCAGTCGCCTTTGGACATAACCCGAATATCGTCACGAGTCGCGTTGCTCGTATGACGTATGGTCAAGAGATTTGGAAGACATATGACCCCGAAACACATGGAGCAGACAAACGGAGAGTTAAGGTGACGGAATCAATCGAGAAACAGACGAAAATTATGCACATCTACGTGAAAAGAGGTGAAGTCATCAAAGTAGGTCAGGTCAAGGAGTTCACTTTTGCTCCATCCATGGTGAATACGACGGAAATTCTCACTAATGTGTACTGCACAGAGAAGTCTGATGTTGAGTATGTGGATGAAGAAGGCGTAGAGCACATTGGTTCATGGACTACGCCCCTTGAGGGCAAAGGACTCGATCGTGAAATTAAAGTCAGAGTTTTCTTTGGGGAAACTGAGCTTGTCGTCCAAACACGACAGATCGGAACGAGAGACAAAGAGTGGGTGCAGCGAAGCTTTGATATTCTGAGCAGCAAGAAAATCTGAAATCCCATTAATCGATTAATAATAATTAATCGAATGTCAAGTGTACATCGACATTCTTTGTCAATTCATTCACTCAAGAAGTAATCACATGTCATTACATTAACCATGCTTTCTTTTTTCCTTCTGAAACGAAATGTAATAAGTATATATAATTATATTATTAATAATAAGTTATAAGCAAATTTTAATTTGTACAGACTAAGTTATAAGTAAATTTTAATTTGTACAGGCTAACAGCATATTTCACTCTTATAAGTTACCCTGTGAAATCAATTGATAGTGAAAAAATGTAAAACAATACAATTTTGCTTTGTTCATTTATTGTCGCTATGAACATCTTTTAATAATTTAATAATTTCATATTCCAAAATTATGCTCTTATTTTTTTTTTCTTCAGAATTTGTGTTTCCTTCAAAAGATTCATAATAATAAAAATGCAATGTGTATGATGTGTTTATGCATCCGAAGAAGACAAAATGTAGAAAACAAATTAAAAATGATCATAATAGTGTTAGTAATGAGAAATAAATAACATTTCAAGATCACAGCAAAGAAATAAGCAAATAATTAAATCAATTTGTGACACAGATTGAGTGATATGAAATGCCTTCAAAGTGAGAAATTGGTTCTCTGCCAAATGCATTGCTTATAATCTTGTCCGCTATTCTAAATTAAATGTGGAAAATAACACCAGCACTGATCGAATTCTCAAAGGACTTTTTCTACTGCCATCAAGTACTGAAATATTTCAACTTTCAAGAGCATTCAAAACAAATTTAATCACAGCTAAACCTGATTATCGTAAGCAAATCAGTTTGTTCTTCTTTACTTCAGTTTAGAAAACAACGTTTGCTGTAAAACACGAAAATTCATTTTGAAATTCCTCAAACATGATTAACTGGAAACACAAATTGAATGAACTGGATTATCAAAACTCAAATGATCCATCATTGTTCACCATAAGATTTCATGTACTGACCAATACAGGAGATCAACTGACCACACACAGTGCTAACACGAGGAGGCCTGCTGAATCATGCAGTCCACTGCTGAGTTACTATGGCAACCAAGTTACTATGACAACCAGAGTGCAAAAGAGTCGACATAATAAACTGCAAATACATTGTTTGACATCTACGAATGCTATCATCATGAAGGCCGAGTTTCATCAAGTTGAGTGTCACTGTCCGACGAAGAGAGTCTAGGAGGATTGGAGACGGAGTCATCAATGCTCATTTGAGAGAACATAGCTCTGTACGTATGCCTGCTCGCTTCCTCCTGTCGATCATACTGAGCGCTACACTCTTGTAACAAGCGGCGGATCCGCACATCTTAAAGAGTAAAAAAACAAGAAAAATTAGCCAAGGTTTAATTTGTTTTCTACAATCAGGCCGTGTTAAGGTGTAATTTTGACAACAAATTTGGTCAGCGTTTACCTTTTTCTCCATCGGGTTGATGAGTGGCATGACGTAAGACTTTCATGGCGTCTTCAAAGTTGCGGAGTCCGTTAAGGGCCTGACCTTTGCGGTACAACGCCTTCACGTTGTTCGGGTCCATCGCAAGAACTTCCTCGCAATACGTCACCACTTTATCCAAGTTCGACCCGTCAACCTGCAGCAGAGCAGCTGAAATATCCGCAGATTATGCAACAATGACTGAAAAGTCTCCAAGGTTACCTGCGAGGTTATTGTAGCAGGCGATCTTGAGAAGTTCAACTTGAGCTTTTCCCTCATCTGATATTTTAGACGCGGCTTCATAGTCCGGGTTCATGTTGGCAAACGGCAGAGATTGAGTGGCCCCTTCGATGCCCTTCACGTAGAGGATGGCTCGGTGGTATTTGCCGATGGCTGCTTTGTGTTGCTCTGCCTTGTATAGTTCATTGCCCTCTCGCTTGAAATCTTGCGCTGTCAGCAGTTTGCTTTGCCATGTCAGCACTTTTGCTTTTTTTGGAGCACTTTCAGCAGACGCCATGGAGACTGCTGCAAATAGCAAAATACAAGAAATCACACAAAGTGACATCAACAAGAAATCAGTCATAGAATTGTAAATTCACAATTGACACTTTTTTTCACTAAAAGTCAACGAGTCATTAATTTTGACATGATAGAGCCATTTTTAGTACCGTACATTGTCTCTTATGACCTCAACTTGGAAAATCAAATAAAGGGATCATAGCCACAGCCGACTACAAATTCAATGAAACGTGCAAAGTTTCAATGCTAGCGTTGAGCAGCGGCATATGTTTAGTTGTTTACCTTCTGAGATCGGTCGACGAGGAGTCCACAACTAATTAAACTCAACTGCGTGGAAACTCCTCTCTTTGGCTCATTACATGTGTGAAAATCGTAAGGCTGATGTAAAATTTTACCATCTCGATTGGCCATTATTTGCAATTTTTTGCATTATTTGAAAAGCCGGGAATGGAATGGAATCATTCGTTTTTATCATCTTGTCTGTTGCGCACACCCGCTTTAACTTCAATTACTAGGCCCGATGCCAAGCTACTTCCAAATCTAAAACGGTTGTTGTGACCCTTTGCAAAATTGCTGGTTATGCTGGAAGATATGACCTACTTCAGGCTTCCATTTCCAGTCACGTGGTCGTTTATTTTTAGCCTCAGCTATGTTTTGAACCTGCCGACGTCTGTTGGGGGATTCAAACGTCTGCAGATAGATTCTATTGCGAAGATACCCGAAGTTAGTCGGCACTTTCCGTTACTTTCCGTGACAAATATCGATCGTCCGCTATGCTCGGAGATGTGACCTACTTTGGGCTTCCGGTTTTGCCATGTGGTTGTTTATTTTTAGCCTCAGCTTTGTTTTGAACCTGCCGACCTCTGTTTAAATGCCGGGGGGTTTAAACGTCTGCAGATAGATTCTATTGCGCGCAATCGTTGCTACTTTAGTCTGATGTAGATATTATTTCATGAATGAAACGTTGATTACATGTAGTAATACACTGTTTTACTACACATTGCAGTTGACCATGGCTTCTGCAGACGTTTCTAGTTCTAGTTACTGGTGTGCTGATTGCAAAGTCACCTTATGCATCCCTGACTGTTTCAAAAGATATCATACTCTTGAATGCTATTAATGGTAATGTTCAGTGTTCATAAGTTTCCTAACATTCACTTGGTAACTTTTTCTATTATTTTACCTTGTATTTGAAGCCTTAAGTAAGCTGCAGAGACTTTGTATCATGTTCCGCATAAGAAAAATTCTTGTAATAATGTTTTATCAAATGAAACATTTAGTTTTTCTTAGTTTCTTAGCTCTGACTATGGGTTCATCAGACAATTCAGAATCTGTAGATGCAATTTGGTATAAACTAAAGAATATTAGTTTATGTTGAGAAATGGCTGAGATATGATTTTTTCAATATTGTACATCCGAAGTTTTACAAATTCTGAAATTAATGTGGCAGACAGAGGGATATGGGGCCTAAGATATTAAAGCACAGGAAGGGTTAAAATATGCCTTCTTGACCTCATGAATATATGAATTCTTGAAACACGTGGCTTTGTTGTGTCACGTGACAACCGTTTACCAACATACGTAGTACTTCATTCATGTCGTGAACTAGCATGGAAAAAGTGACCGCCAATCGCCGTTTCCAGAGACACATCGCCGCTGCGAACCCTAACCCTGGATCATTGATATGTGTAATTGGTAAGAATAATACGTGATCTGTTCGAATATGTTGAGGGACTATTTTGTGTGCGTAGTATGTGTTGTAAGGTTTGTTTATGCGTAGTAATATAACAATGGTGGATTATCGTTGACTCAATGTTGATTCAACGTGAAACTAATAATGTAGTTGGATAACAACTTTTCCTTGGATATCCGCACCCAAAGTAAAGTTTATAATATGCATATATAGTTATGAGTTACTTCTCTTGTCTTTCATCCTTTCATTAGCTAGCTAATATGAGTTTTGGGGGTCCGGGGTTATTTGACAAGTGAACCCTAAAATGTAATCTAGTATGAACTCAGTATGCGCCTGATACGGTAGAGCGAATCCACGGGCGATCATGATCTGCCATAGTATAGGGCTAGCCTTGACCTACAAATATGTCAGGGTCTCTATTTAGTTTATTGTCGTTTCCCAGTGTAGCGAACGGGTTATGATTCACAGTCACTGGTCCACGTACCTCCCCCTCTCTCTCGGTCTCGCTGAACTTCTGAAGTATGTCAGCTAATTATAATTATTATCATTCATTATCATGTGTGAGTGTCTCTGAGTCACTCAATCAGTGAGTCAGTCTGAGTACGACTCCGAGCTATCTCCCCAAGGGTAGTGAAGCAGTTACTAGTGTATACACTATACGCTACGGCTTGGGGAGCTAGACTCTGACTGAGACTCTGAGTCCGTATTTCTATTATTACTATTACTATTAGTCTATAATCATTTAGAAATTACGTTTACGTGAATGATGCTAATTCATTTCCATTGACTTACAATTTTCAATTCGCTGATGAGAAGAATCGAAGGTGAGTTTCTGAGAGAGAAATAACCCCAACTGATCATTTACATTATCTGAATTTTATTATATCGTTCTTCGAAAGGCTGGTATTATCGCTCGTTGCTTTAGATTAAAGGTTACACATTGACGAATTCTGATTGATGCAAAAAGCTGAAGAGAACCTCAAGATATCTTTTGATCGAGTCTATATGATCTGCAAAAGAAAAGATAAACAAGGATCAAAAGTACAATCGTCAAAAGAAAGCTAGAATAAGAAAATTAGGCCGAAGGATATGATCTGAGAGGCAAATATACTGCCTGAAACCAGAAAAAGGTAACTTAATAAGGTTAAATAATTGTCTTTAATATATGTTTATTTCATCGATTACCAGGATTCAAGTTAAAAATACATGAATTTATGATTCAATGCCTCTCAAAATAACAATGTTCTTCCTCTGGAATAATTGTTTGATTTAAGAAGAAGACTCAGAAAATCGAGTGTGAGATTTATTTTATCAGAACTGCAAGAAGAACTGCTCACTTGCTGCTTCCATTCATTGTCTAAAGAGCAGACGACGCCACACAGCCAGTCGGTCGGAGCGGCCAACTGAGTATCACACAATGGCTTCCATTAGGAATAGGAGAATTTGATGGCAAAACGTTCAGCTCCGTTTTTTCCTCTGTCTTCACCAAAGTTAAAGGGTGATATATCCTGGTAGCCACTGAAAGACATAGCTAGGGATATCATCCACTAGACGTGATGATTATACAGAGACAATAAATCCTCTGCATCCCCTCATGCTTTAAAACAAATCACGCAACTGGTTCTGGTGGGGTGCACATCCTAGGTTCCTGAATGCATTCTTACAGATCTTACACATGTTCCCTTTGAGGCAGTGATAAATATTCCACATATTTGGAAGAAAGCGGTTGCATGTCTCACCAATTCACACAAAATCGAGCAAAGAATTACCAAACACCTATTAGCCAATATCAGCCTGATGAAGGCCTTTGACACTGTGCCATAGAAAGCTCGTCAGCAAACCTCAAATTTATTACAACATCAGAGGACCGTCCTGGAAATATCCTCCAATAGATTGAGTGTTTTTAAACTGGCCATTGCCAGATAACTGTGGTTACTGACACATGATTACCACTATCACCTGTCAGCAGTGGAGTGCAGCAGAGCTCAGTCTTTGGTCCAGTTCTGTTTGTTACCTACATTCATGACCTGCACGGTAATACTATAGTACACATTGTCTAATGAGCAGATGACGGCCACATCACCAGTTTGGTCGAAGCGGCCAACTGGGTATTACACAATGACTAGTACATATATACTGAACGTCAACAGAAAGTAACCTATGCATAATTTTGTGTCATGGGAAGTGAAATTTCGGTCGATTGAACTCAAATTTTGCACTGTGCAATTCGAGCCACTTCTGAACCCCTGTCCAAAATATTTTATGGATTAGTGGTATTGGAGAGCAACAATGGGGAAAAAACAAGGGCTGGGGATTAAATTTTGCAAGTGTGAATTTTAATGAAGAAACATGACTCATGATGAAAGAAAAAATATTTCTCAATATTGAGTGTGGCCTCCATTCACTTGGCTGCACGCTGTACATCTCCTACACCTGCTGTCAACCAGTCTACGGATTGCGTTGTATGAAATTGCTTCCCATTCTTCTACGAGCATCTCCCGCAACTGATGAACGTTTTCTGGTCCCGTGGCTATCACTCGAGGTCCCAGCTCATCCCAGGTAGTCAATAGGACATAGATCGAGAGAATAAATTGGTTATTTGAACCGTGACTTGGATTTTCTTCCCTTCCAGAAAATCCTTTTTTTTTTGCAGAATTTTGCAGCATAAAGCTTATATATATATAAAACACTAGCTAATAAAACACATCAAGTTATCTCAGGTGACAGGTATATTATCCCAAGATGACAATAATATCACAGTACTGATATGTTTAATCAGATGCCACTGATTTTGGCCGAAGTTTTTTCATTGGATTAGACCCCGGAACTGTAGCATACGCAACATGTTGTAAATAGTGTCCTAGGTGGCCGACACTAATGTAACTTTCTTTTTGTGCGTGTTTTATATTACTCCTTCCTTTCTGGCCACACATCGGCGGAGACACCTAGCAACTCTTGAAAGAAGAGGACTCCATGACTCCACATTACAACACTATTTCTTTCCGAATATTGTCACCGGGAGTGAGTGGCCAAAGAAGATGTGGAGGTCTGGTCGGTGTCAGAGCGGATTCCCTTCTCTGTTCTCTTCTCTTGCTCTCTCGCCACCTAACTTTTTATAAACGATCATGGATTGGCACCAGCTCAAGTCTTTATCGAGTGTTTTGGTAAGCATTCATCAACTTGAAGTTAATTAAAAAAATCCGAGTGTTTTCCCCATGTAACTGTTAACTGGTCAAAGTGAGAACACTGTTAGTGGCTCAAGCTAGGCCATATATATATGGGTATTTGCTTTTATCGGCATCATGCATTGTTGTTACTCACTGACATCCCCGGTTGATGTTCCTCCAGTAGCCTATCCGATAAATCCTTACAATGTGCTATATTCACTAAATCCTGCCCGAATGGTGAGAAGTTAAGCCAGTGCAGCCCAGCTATGTTTCGTACTGCCAGAGGGGCTGTATGATATGCGGTGATTCAGGAATTTCAGGCTATATGCTCGGCACACTTATTCCTCATCCAATACCCATGTGTTAACCTAAGAGGATTGGATGAGCCATAGAACCAACAATTTCCAATGAGCAAAAATCTTGGAAAGGCATTATCATCATGCATCAGCAATTCAGCATACTTGGAAAGTTTAATTCAGCTTATAATATCCATCGATCATCAAACAAAATTAAACACTTACACATTATCCACAGGTTGAGTCACTTTTATTTCATTAAAATCCAAAATGAGCGCACATGTATAATAAAAATATAACAATTGTAATCACTCTATCGTGAGCATTTATTTAGACAAATACAATTACCAGTGTAGATCAGTGAAATTGATTCCATTGGCATCATGAATATTTTGGCCACGAATAAAGGAAATAAATTACAATGCAAAAATAAAAGGTGGAATGCTTGTTTCCTCACACAATAATTAATTAAAATCAAGAATTACCCACATGGTCAGGTATCAACGTCCGGTCGAAAAACCTGAGATAGTTTTCTAGTATGCATGTGAGCAGCAACGCAGGCATAATCGCGTAAAGTGCCACACAAATCAGATTCAACTTGCTTCCATGTTGATTGATCAGACAACAGTTTATAGACAACATTGAAGCGGTATATTCTGTATGCCGATCGGTGGTATTCTGTCGTGCCACACGCATAGAGTTCTCCGTGGAGATTAAACAATCCTGTGTTATACATATCTTCAGGTAAATCCGGGCCCTGCCGCCACTGATTGCTTTCAATGCTGTAAATCTCGACGGAATTCAAAGCTTCGCGATTGATTGTGTGACTGGTGTGGGAGTAAATCTGTCCACCACACACGTAGATCTCATCTGCCATCACACAGGCCCCAAAGTTGAAGCGCGGTGTTGGCATGCCAGCTAATGAAAGCCACTCACTTTTCTTGGGGTTGTACCTCATGACCACATTGTGGGCCCCAACACCAGTGCGGCCCCCTAAGACATAGATAAGATCATCGTGCACTACAGCACTAAGATCTACCAGTGTGGTCGGCATCATGCTCACATAACTCCACTTATTCAGGGTTATGTCATAAGACTCGATAATCTCAGTTGGATGCTGGTTGATGGTGAGTCCCCCAAAGCAGAACAGGGTGTTTCCTACTTGAGCAAGGGCAAAGTTGGATTTGGGGAAAAGCATTGGGGCACGAGAGAGCCAGCAATCATGATCGTTATCGAACATGAAGAAATCCTTCCGAACACTCTCCTCTTCATATTCCTCAAAAGAATCATCATCCGACTGACACTCAGCCAAGTTCTCATGGTAAATATAGTTACCTCCGGCGACAAAGATCTGGTTTTTGTCAGTGACGATGCAAGCTGGATCTTCAACAGCATACAACCCCGTAGAGAGCTCCTCGTTAAACCCTGCCATGAAATAAGCCTCACGTGTTAAAGGATTGTAGCAATTGATTGAGGGCTTTTTGTGATCAACACCCCCTATGAGGAGAATACAAATGTCTGGCTTAATCATCCCAGAGCGCAGCACTGTGCTTATGGCATGTTTGCCAGCATATTTTTCAGGGTTTGCCTCAAAAGTTTTCAAGTCCTTCAAAAACTCTGTGCACTCTGATAACAGGTTATTCCTTCCTAAAACCTCTTGAATATAACACGAATTGATTAAAGCCAATCTGACTTGAGGCAGAAGTTCACTGAGGCTGCTTATACGAACGTCTCTTTCGTGTAGTGTCCAATTGAGGAGAGCATCAAGCACAATTTCTTCCTTTTCCACATTCAGTTCACTCGATGAAAGAATCTCCGAGAGTTTATCTTCAGGCAAAGAAAGGAATTCCTCTCCATGACAAACATTAACAAAGTTCTTCTCAATGAATTCTTGAGCTTTCTTCCGCAATGCTGTGCAATTGTGAATATGAGCAAAGTAATGAACCCCAACACAGTTCAATTCATCCAGCTGTGTTTCCATGAATGTAGCACATGCTTTAAGGACTCTTGTTACTTGAAACAAGGAAGAAGCTGCAAGAAGATTCTGTGCATTGCTTCGAGTGATTTCAATATGCCCTGTGTATGCATACTCAATGATCAAATAAACAGATTCAGGATCCACTTCATGCAGCTCAACTTCCGCTTGTCCTCTCTCTGTCAAGTCTGCAGTGAACATTGCTTTGAAATAGGGTGAAGTACAAGCGAGCACATTACGATGACAACGGAATTTACGCTGTTGCACACACAACGTGAGATCCAATAATAGCCCCTCATCAAAGAGAGATTTCATTGAGACCGACTGAGACTTCTGGTGGTCAGGGTCGTCAAACACCATTGAACTAAACTCTTCTACCATCTCTGCTGCTACTGCTGCTGCTGCTGCTGTTGGGAGATAGAAGAGTGACTTGTGATTAATGTACATTGTTCTAGCACAGTGAATAAACTAGCGACCTTACACATTAAACATACTGAGCATCTTTCATAGCGCTGAGGAAATTATCTACGTGGCTATTTTCCAATAAATAAGACTTGAGTCAAGCAACGCTTGCAAGTAATAGGGGTGGACCAGGTGGTGCATCGTATTTAGATGAAATATTATTGCTGGGGTCTTTATAATTTAGACAAATACACCTTTTGACTGGCATATTTTTGCAGTGCACTTGCTGTGGGCTGAATCCTAGATACATCCAATTTGAGAGGTTTAAAATCTCGCTTCGATTTCAGACTGGTGACGTGATACAAAAGTAATTATCCTGTTGTTAACAATGGGAGCCATCGAGTGACCATGCAGATCTTTGAGCAGTTCTCATAAAAGAAATCTCGCACTTAATTACTACGTATTCTAATTAATGTACGAATAAATTAGTTTGATTTAATCTGCTTAATTCGTGCACACTTTTCATTATATTTTATAGCTTAACACAATACACGCATGCAGGTATAGTGGTATACTCACAAGCCATGGAAGTCCAATGGTCTTGATGGCAAATTTCAGCTTCATGCACGACTAATTAACTGTTAATTAGCGCCTATGCTATAGTTAGACTGTTTCCCAGACCAGACTACAGAATGGACCTATACAGCCAGACAACATTGATACTAAAAGTCAGTTTTAATTTTAAACTTATTACATGTAAACATGTAGGTCACTAGGTGTATTTCCGCAACTGTGCATCACTGAATGATATGACGTCACCAACCTTTAATATGGACATTTGTCAGTGAACATAGCAAAGCGGTAATTCAAGAAGTTATGTTTAACAATCACAATTTAGGTATGTGAGCGAAGAATTCGAATCAGAAATGGCGACTCACGATCAAAACGAAACCACTACATGACAGCTCTCAGTTCTGGCAACACTCGCTGCCATGCCTCCGCATTTGCATATTATAATATTCATCAGTTTCATGAATATTCATATAACCCTCAATTTGCAATACTTTCATGGTGTTTGCCTTACCATCACTTACGTGTGAAATGAAATACACACAAACGGATTGTTCAGTACATAATCCTTGCCATTAAATATGAAATGTTTTGAAATTATCTGAATAATCAGCCAAAAACGCCAAAATAAATTAGCATAATGAATATTCATCAATCGCTCATGAATATTCCGCCATATAGTCAACTTCCGTCTTTTCTTCGTACATTCATCTCCACTCGGAAGATTCGATTAGTCGTTTCTCTGTCATTCTGAAGGAAATATCCACAAAATAGGGTCCAACATGTCGCGTGTTCGTAAAGCATCGCATGCTGGCAGCTGGTACACTGGCGATGGTAAGAAAAAGCTAGAAATCACTCTTTCGAAAACCTCTCGCTTCAAAACATACCGTTATGACTCTTTAACGTTATGATTTTTCCCTAATGCATGCATGTACTAGTATTCCTTACCGAAATCTGCATTCTCTTTCATTTTTCATAGATTACATTTTCTCTTTGTAGGTGAGGGTTTGAACAAAGAACTTGGCAAGTGGCTTTCAAAGGCTCCGGCAGGCGGTGAGCACGCCCGAGCGATTATTGCTCCGTGAGTCATGTCTGCTCGACTCGCTCTCTGATGATTCTAAACTCTTCCTCAATTCTTTCTTTGGTAGCCATGCGGGATATTCCTACTGTGGGGCGTGTTCTGCTCACGCGTATAAACAAATCGACCCTAGCCGAGTGTTTGTGCTGCGTTCTGTCGCCTTACGCTTTCTCAATTTATGTTTTCTTCAGTCACAGAGTGTTCATTTTGGGTCCATCTCATCACGTTCGTCTCAACGGTTGCGCTATCACTGCCGCCGAGAAATATCAAACTCCTCTTTATGATCTGACAATCGATGCTCAGAGTAGGTTTAATTTAATTTAAGCTTAATAAACTGGAATCCAATATTTATTCAATCTTTTTTCTTCTTTTTCTCAGTTTCTGAAGAACTTTATTCCACGTCAATGTTTGAAAAGATGAGTAATCAGACTGATGAAGATGAGCACAGCATTGAGATGCATCTTCCGTACGTTGCCAAGGTCATGCAGAGGTCAGTGGGAAATTCTAGTTCAAAATTTGACCTAACTGAAATAGAATTATCAAAAAGTGAAAATATTTATTCGAGCTACAGGGGGGTGTTTCCACAATTTTGATGATTAAATCCTTATTATTATAATTCATGAAAATAAATAATTAATTAAGTATCATTCAGTTTCATTATATAAATACAATGCATAAGATTTAATGTATTAAGGTTTTGGAGAAAGAAAGAGATAATGCCTGTGTATAATAATAATAATAATAATAATAATAATAATAATTGATTTCTCTTTTAGTCGCCAGGGACATTTCACAGTGATTCCCGTCTTGGTGGGGTCGTTGAACCCCGATAAGGAAGCAGCATATGGAAGAATCTTCAGCCGATATCTGGCCGATCCAAACAACCTCTTTGTGATCTCATCTGACTTTTGTCACTGGGGTCAGAAATAAGATGCTACTGATTGTAACTTTATTTGTTGTTTCTCAGGTCAAAGATTCCGTTACACATATTACGACAAATCAAAGGGAGATATCTACAAATCCATCGAACATCTCGACCGAATGGTATTCGACCCTTAATCGTTCATATATTGAAATAATCCCACCTTTCCTCTTATTCTACAATTTACTGATAAACCACCAAGTTTTTAGTTTTATCAATTAGCGAAAATTGTATACTTAGTATCCACAAAGCCAAGGATGAAATTTACACAAATTGCAAAACAAAAAACCAGAAATCATTTAACAGTGAATGAAATGACTTCTTTGGGTGAATGCAGTAGAGGATAATTTCAGCACAATTCTCAATTCACAGGGTATGAACCTCATTGAGGAAATGGATCCTCCAGCGTTCACAGCGTACCTAGAGCAGTATGGCAACACTATATGCGGGCGTCACCCAATCGGAGTTCTGCTAAACGTAAGACCGCCCTCACCCCTCCCTCTCTCTCATATTTCCTTCTCAGAGCATCAAGTGCTTGCGTGAATCTCGTGGCAATGGCCATAGGTATTCGCTGCATTTCTTGAAGTATGCTCAATCTAGTCAATGCTTGACCAACAAGGATTCATCGGTCAGCTATGCTTCGGCTGCCTTGACCATCGTCTGAATTTGCTGCTGCTCATCCGGAGAACCCTCCCTCCCCCTTCTCAAGGATCAAAGCCCTCTCAATCGGCTACCCTCTTTAGTTATTGGATGTTCATGTTTAAATTCTAGGCGACTGATTTCTCAGATGAGCAGCGTTTTCTATTTGCTTCTTGAATTATTTTCAACGCACAATGAATGTTTATAGACCTGTTTGGTGGTGATTGTTTTTGTTTACATTGTACCAGTGTAGAATTTCATTAGAATTTTAATAAAAGAAATTGAACCAGTTATTATTTCTCTTTTAATTTGCCGATTCGTTTTGCAATCATAAATTATTCAGTATTCCTGTAATCCCAAAAGGATCGTCATACGGCTGTTTAGTATTCAGCTGACAAACTCCTCGGTAACCTCACCACAAAAGCTCCTGACCTTGATTCCTAAACGCCTAGCAGTGACTAACTACTGGCTGCATGAACTCACTTGACCCCTTAGATATATACAGTCAGACCCCGTTAATCCGCCCTCCTTCGTTCCCAAGGAAACTGACGGATTAACGAAAAGGGCGGATTACATTTCAGATCACAAATTGATGAATATTGTGTCATTCTAAAACCCCCAAAACCCATGTAATGCATTAACGTTGTAGCATATACCATTAGGAATGAAGCTGGGGGTAAAAAGGAGCTCACAAACGATCACATGAGGCCAATTAAAGATTTTTATTGTTTGAAAAAATCTGTGATGGTTGTCTGCCTGTGATAAGCCGTTCCATCACGCCCAAATCGATGTAGTTCATCTCTATTTTCTTGCTTCGCTGCTTCCGACTCCTCGAATATCTCGAAATATAGCATTAATGCGCGCACGTGCTGCCTCGCTTCCCCCGCCAAGACTTCCTTCATGGGCTCAGATCCACTTGCTTCTCCACTCGATTGAGCTCCACTCACAACTTCGTCATTTCATTCGTTCCGCTCCTGAACATCGCTTAACCCAGCGACCAATTAAATTAAAGACTTAACAGAATTTTCGCCTGCGATTGATTTGCTTTGTTTAATTAACTTAAGCGTTAAAAAACGGGAAGGCGCCATTTGTTGTTAAACTGACCGACTTAAAAGAAATTGCCGACAATTGATGTGTCTTGGCTGATGTTTGTTTTCGACATGCTATTTGGGGGGCGGAATACATGTTATTTACAATGGTAAAGTGTAGATTCGTTCCCTAGAATCGTGGTCGGAGGCAGATTAATGAAAAGGACGGATTACATGACTGCGGATTAACGGGGTTTGACTGTATCATAATGGTCAGAACAAGATGGAAAGATAAACAGCTTAAGAGTTCCAGGAACAGAGTTTTAATTTCATGATAAACTCCACCTTATTACACACATGTATGGAAGGGTTAAAAACGAGACAAATTTTATTGATCACACAAGAACAACATGCAGACGAGAAGTAAAACAAATTCAATCCGCGTCACACTCATCCAGAATCTCAAAATCACTTCCCATATCCAG
Organism: Capitella teleta; assembly: GCA_000328365.1. NCBI lineage: Eukaryota > Metazoa > Annelida > Polychaeta > Capitellidae > Capitella > Capitella teleta. Next base: position 76,199 of record KB308736.1, on the reverse strand, counting down.
AAGTTCACATTCACTGCTTGGATCTGCGGAACGACAACATGTAACCATGACAACGCGATTATACAGAACACTGACCTTCGATTACTTCACTGCTGCCGTTCTCTTCTTGTGCAATCTGTTCTCCGTTCTCCTTTGACTCGGGAACGGAGGTGGGAAGAGGAGGAGGAGGGGAGGGGGGTTGGTCTATCCCCGGGGGCAACAAGCGCTCGGGGGACGGCAGTTTAGCTTCAGCTTTCGGGGGGGAATTCTTGGGGGGGGTAAGAGCGACCTTTAGCTGAGAAGTGACCAGAACGCGTGGGATTGACCCCACCTGCGGCAAGGCGACCTTTGGCACGGGGTCGCTGAACATGGACATTCCAATGTCCTTCTTGACCAGTGGAACTTCCTTCTTCTCTTTGGTGGCCGCTTGTCGCATCTTACCAAAGATCACCGGCTGCTTCGTGGCCCCAATCAGAACCTTTTCTTGCTGTTTCTTCACAAATTCTTTCAGCGATTTCTTCGCTGGCAGATTACTTGGCTTCTGGGTGAATTTGATGTTGATTTTACTCCTGTCATCGTTCTCCTTCGGTCCGATGAACCTCATGTCCTCCTCCTCCTCCACCTCCACCCCCTCCTCCACCTCCTCCCCACTGGAGCTATACCTTCGTGCACGGAGTGACTTCTTGTTGGCTTCTTGAACATTTTCGCGGTGCGCACTAAGGCGGTGAACTTTGACCTCCTCTTTCTTGGGAATCTCCACTTTCTTCTCCTTCTTCTTCTCCACTTTCTTCGTTTCCTTACCGCCAGCCATTCCCGCTGCTCTGTCTAGTGCTAACCTCTTCTCATAGAACTGGTTGTCTTCAACGTATTGCTAGTAAAGGCAAGATTTTAAATCCCGAATGAATCATAAGGAGTCAACTCACGCGATATTTCTCGTTATGTTTCTCAGCTTTTAAATGCTGTTCAGCCGATGAGCTGTCCCCAGAAAACTCTTTACACAAATTGCAGAAATAGGCTTGAGTAGGGATCATGAACTCAACCCCTGGAAAATCAAAATAATAAATGCATCAATTTAATCAATAATATTTAACTCACCCTTGATCTCAGTGTGTACGGACTTCATGCCAGGGGCTTTCGGAGTTTCATTCTTGAATTTACCCGAAGCCCACGGTCGACTGAATAGATCCATTCTCTGTTGAGATGAATGTAATTCGATAATCTTGTGTAATAATCATTAGATCAGTATGCATGCATTTAAAATATTTCTCTTTTTTTTCTAAACCACATTTAGTAAAAAAAATCAAAATCGTTAATTATCACAAGTCTAATTTACTAATATCAATTAACAGAAACTAATGACCAAAATGAGCGAAAAGATTTTTACTTACCGATTGATGTCCTTTCGAGTGTAAATGTTCAAAAAGATCGAAGATCGTGTTTGTAACAATGTTGCACTGTTGACACCAGTGACTTCCGCCATCAAAATACTCATAATGCATACGCTTCACAAAAGGTTTCTTCTCCTCAATCGGCTGTTTCACAGGGGCATCCGGCACAGGATTAGATTTCGGCTTCATGAACACTTTTTTCTTCTGCTCAATCAGCTTCGTTTTCTTCTCTGTGAAATCGTCGCTATCACTGCTGCTGAGACTTTCATACTTATCCAGATCTTTGCCGCCTCCCTTGTCGGCCGCTTGACGTAGAGCTTTGATTTGCAGAGCGATATCTTCTTGGAGTTTTGTGTTTGCCAGAAGCAGCGGATCGCGATGCACGTCGCGATCTCTCTGCTTCTTGCGCATCATTTCGTTCTGCTGCTTGCGCAATCGTTCGAGCTCTTTGTCGAGCGCTCGCAGTCTCTTCTCCTTCTCCTCGTAATCCCTCGCCAGTTGTTCCTTCTCCTTGATGATCTTCTTCACTGACTCCGGCTCCTTCGCACGAACGGTTCTCTTCACCTCCTTCGGGGGCAGCACCGTCCTCTTCTTGTCGATCGTTTCCTCCAGGCGTGGTTGCTGGAGCTTCTTGAGAAACTCCTGCCTCCTGCGTTCCCACTCGGCATCTGGATCTCCCGATGGCGAAGTTGCTCTGACTTCTGGTCGCGCTGCCTTTCGCTCGACCTTCATCGGACCGGAGATAGGTGGAAGAGAGAGATCAATGGTGCTGGTGAATGAGGCGAGCCTTTCTTCCTCTGCCTCAAAGAGGTTTGACGGTTTGGGCTTGGTCCTCTCCTGCATCTCCGCCTTGGCTTTCTGGATGAGCTCCTCTCGGTAGCGTCGCGCTTTCTCCTCGTACGAAGGCTGTGAGCTGACCTTGCTTTCCGAGACGGCTTTCTGCTCAGCTTCTTTGAGTTTTTCCTGGAAGAGAGCGGCCATGTCGACGCCTCCCTCCATGAACGACGATGACTCATCCACGCTGAACGAAGCCTCTCTTTCACGCTTGGCTTTCTCCTGCGTCTGCTTAGAAAGTTCAAAGTTGAATCCGATTGACTTGAGGATGTTCTCGATCGTGGGGTCATAATCAGCCTTCGCTGCTTCTTTGTCATCGTACAAATTCTTCGCCTGCACTTTTGCCTTCTTCGTTGGCTCTCTGCTTGGTTCACACTTCTCCTGATTATCGTACTCAAACACCATCTTCTTGGGCTGAGGTACTGGGGCATGAACAGGGGGTTCCTCATCAAAGAGCCCTCGCTTCTTGGCGGGAGGGAGACCTAAAGGGGAGGAGGACCTCTTGGGGGTCGGTTCGGAGGACTCCCCGTAGAGAAAAGCGTCTTCATCATCAATCGTATCTAAATTGGTGCCCGGGATGAACGGTTTCTCCAGAGGGGGCGCTGGCGAGTCAGCTTGTTTCATGAGAAATGGAGAGGAGAGACGTTTGTAGAACTCCTTCTCCAAGTCTTGCGCTTTCTTCAGAGTGTCATCCTGTTGTTGATGGGGATTCAAAATGTTCATGTCGATCGAGGGTCCTTTGAAGTCCACTTCCAAATCTGGGAGAGTGCCACGCCCAAAATCAGCCGCCTGTGACGGGGTGGGGGACTTGCTGCGAACAGAATCACTACGTACGCTGTGACTGCGCGGTCTGTGCTCTGGACTATGTGAGAAATGCTGCCTGTCGTCATGATGACGATCTGAAAATCTGCGTTCTGCACTGTCACGGTAACGCTCATTGCCTACGGTGATCTTCAATCCATCACTTTCCTGAAATGGCAAGAAAACCGAAGGTGAAAATCAAAGAAATTCTAAAATGGATTTTTCAGATGACAAAATACTCACATTGTAGATGGGCTAAACATTCATAAATGCAGAACATGGCATTGAAAATTTGAAATGACATTGAATGATTGGAGCAACATTGACACATCAGACATTGAACAAAATGTAGATCAAAAGAGCCGATTAACAGAATTGAGTTCAATGGACACTTTTTTTTTCTTTTCTTTTTTCCTTTTCCCAAATTAGAAGTTTATTTCTTCTTTTTCTCGTTTATTTCTCCAATAAAATCCCATGTCCTTAAATTACAAATATAATAATTAATCCAATCAAAAAATCAAAACAGCTTCAAAATCAAACAATCTTAATTAGATCTTAACAGAAAGCTGAAATGCTTCATGTAATTCATAATCTTTCCTTGCTGTTCTGTCAAGGCAACATTCAATTATACAGTGAAGTAAATGTGGAAATTTACCAGAGGGTGAATTTTCACTATATTTCCAATCCTTCCATCGACCGACAGTTTATACCTTCAGCAGAAATATTTCAAAACCAGTGTACTCACAATAAAAAAATCAGACCCATTCACATACATTCTTTGTGATTTGGAAATTGGAAATTCAAACTTACTGTAAGTATATCTGATTTAAAATAACATGATACAGAAAATTATAATTATAATTTGGAAATATCACAAAATCCAGTAGTGTTTCCCACTCATTAACTATTACACTAAACACTTCAGTCAATAGGTTATTGCATTTGTTACGACATGGAATTTTTTTTTACTTGGTGACCAACGAGCGCAAATGTGATGATTACAATTTGGTTTTTAATGTTCAATTATTGTGCACATACTTATATTTGCAAATATAATATTTGGCGTTTTCTATATTTTGGTTATTTTGGTGATAATAATTTTGGCAAATCTCAAAGTGATACTGCTAAAGAAACACATTTTGGTTCATTCTTAATACTAATGCATGGGCGATATTATATTTGGCAATTTTTCTTAATTCGCCTAATTCACCAAATTGAATCCCTCGCCAATATTAGTACTCCTACAGTATATTTATAGCATTGACTATAAGTCGAGAACAAGAGAAATCATCATGCAATGCGAATAATACAATTGCGAAAACAGCGCAACACAGTACTGAGGCACGGCTCTCTTCAGGCAGACCAAGTCAGCTGAGGGTGTATATATTCTGACCAGTGAGGATTTTTTACTGCGTATCTTATGTGCTATCACCTTGGGGGCATCGTATCTGCGTGTTAAATGTCTGCTTTCTTCAAGATCTCCTCGGGCAACAGGAAGATCATCATACGGAGGCATTTTAACCGGTTCAGCATGGCGCCCGGAATTAGAAATTCGAATTTTCAGGCCTTCGAGGTCATTCTGGTGATGATGGTCTCGTCGCCCCCCGCGGTCGAGGCCGAGAGGGGAGCCCCGACTCTCCAGGGAGAAGTCGCGGGGAGCTGACGGCCTCTCGCGCCGGTCTTCATATCGGCGCCAGTCAGACCGCTGTGGGTCGTCATGCCCTCTATATGACATTAAAAGTGATGGAATCAACTGTAGCAAAGAGGCCGAGGGAAAACGACGAAGAAAGGGGTGAGTAGGGCAGCATGAGCGATATTAGAGCATTCCTGTTTCAGCTTCAGTATAGACAATATTACACGCTGACGAGATTTGGCTCCGCCCCTTCAACCCTTGGCTATGAATGTTTGGCAGCGAGCGGAATTGGCGATGAACTGATGTCCTGTAGTAATCAACAGGCTTTACACACAAAGTAGTGACGTCACATATCGAATATTCATAATAATTACCTGCAACTTCCACTTTACACAATTAAAATTTTCAGTTTGTCTCTACATCTTCGACTCTGGTTCTTCTACACTTCTGTATTTTCTGAATTACTGAGGGTCTTGCTGTTTTTTCACTCATTTGGAAATCTTCTATTCCTCTGGGAATCATCGATTCTGGCGAAATTACTTTTTTTTCGGCGCGTGATAGAAACCATCCGAAAGGTGGGTGAATTTATTTTAATGTTATTTTTATAGATTTGTTTTTTCCTGATGTAAATTTTTTTATTCATTTGCTTACTTAATTATCTATGGAGGGGGAGGGAGTGTGAGTGTATCGAAGCATAGGCACTACAGTTTAATATTCCATGAATGATCATGAGCTGAAGCGAAGAATTAGAAACAGCTTATTTATTTGTATAACTGTTATTACTTAAAAACTTGAAAGTAAGAACCCTAATTTAATCACTAACAAAGGCTGTCATTTGCGCAAATGGACAGAGGAAAGACACAATGAAGAAGGTGAGCAGCAATTAATACCCACTCGCATACATTGATTTCTCCCTCCATTTCAGGTGGGTGATCACTCGTATGCTGATGGGAACAACAAAAGGAGCGTAAAAAGGAAAACACCAAACGACTTTCTAACAAAAACTTCACCAACAAGAGTACAAAAAGTGCAACCGCCCCAGAGGCATTGACAACTAAACGCTACCGTTCATCAGAGTGGAATTTTTGTTATTACACTTTTATCTTGTGATTTTGTTCTACCCAATCAATGCTAGTATATTCATTATAATTAACAAAACTAAACATACACTAGACTAAATTTTGCTATTTCTTTGATTTGTGTCAGAATTTTAAGAATTTAACCTTTTTTATTTAATTTAAGTTTATTCCATTATAAAATATCAAATATCCAAATAAAATTTATATACATGTACTAGTATATAAATAGAATATACCATGGAAACATAACAGAATCAAATTAATATGTAAGGCTGGGTTACATTAATTAATGTACCGAATAAATGTGATCAAAGCGTCCTTGTCGGGGATTTTAGTGATCTAATCTCCTTTATATAGGCTGGGGCTTTATATATGGATAGCTTCAAACATAAGGACACATAATTTGAATGCAATCCGTTGTCCCACCGGTAGCCAGTGTAGTTCTCGGAGGATTGGAGTTGTGTGCTCCCTTTGTGGCACTCTCACAATTATCTGTGCAGCTGCGTTTTGGGACAATTGCAGGTTTTTCAGTCAACAGGCAGGTTGCATTGCTAATAGCGAATTGCGTAGTCCAGCCAAGAAGTGAAATGTACATGCACTGCAGTTTGCCTGGCCTCCTTCTTGATGTATCGCCCTCGGCAATGTTCAGGTTCCGTGTATAACTGCGGACACATCGGAAAGTTTAACGTTTAATCTTTACTTTTCAATAATAATTATAATTTATCGAGTTCAGTTTTTGGGTACCCTCGGTCTACAATGTAAACTTATGTAAGAATACCCAAGTGATATAAATTTATACTTTTAAAGTTTTTATTCAATCGTACAGGGTGGAATCAAATGTTTAAAAGAAAACAACTGCAATGGAAAACAAATCAGAAAATAAAAGAATTTACACACCAAAATCAAACTTAAATGGAAATAACAAACAGTGCATAATAATTAATTTAATATATAAACTTACTTCTTTACACAAAAGTCTCTCGCCTGAATTCCCGCACTTGCAGAGGCCTGTTGCCAAGCCTCACGGAGCTTGGTGTCCGGAGTTTGACTCTCTCCCAAAACTAAACTTTAATGACTAAATTCTCTACTTATAAAAGGGATGGCGCACGTGCCAGATTATACGCGTAGGTTATATAGTTGCATGCACTATATAATTTGCAGAGGGGTCATCTGTACTGTAATATTCCTTTAACAACAAAACTACTAACGATTAAATTAAACATTCATTAATGATTAATCCACCCTGTATAAATAATATATGCACATCGATAATAATGATTATAATCAGGTAGGCCGTGGCTGTCATCAGAGTCCTCCATAGGGGGTCATGACCTTCACAACATGATGGAAACGTCGACCGAAATTTCGCAATTCGATATTTCATGAAAATTAACCAAACTATTTGTCATTTTGTGTCAGTTTAAGTTGCGATCCCGATCGAGCAATGCATATTCGAAGCGAGTACTCTGAATTAAAGAGAACCCCAAATTCTGTGCTCTACCTGAAGCAGGAGTGTTGGTAGCTCCCCAGGTGTCGCGGTGTTCTCACCACACAATAATCATTTTCCTAATGATTTTTATTTTCAGTGGCGCACGCTACGATGCTGCTTGGGGAGCTAGATTGTAAGAATAGAACATTCGTTTATCGGAACATGGTCATTGGTTTTGGCATTCTGGATTTATGACTGGTTATGTTTTTTCGAAAGATGGGTTTCACTCAGTGCTCTAAAAGGTTGCCAAAATATTTTTTCTCCGACCATAGAACATTTATTCCTTTCTAATGTTTTGACCTTGTTGTCAACTTGTTTACACCCTGGGGAATACCCATTTTATCGAGTGAAAATGGTGTCAGTATGAGTTTGAATAACCATAGAAGAGAAACTAGATGACGTGGAGACTTCAGAATCGAAGCAAATCTGTAGCAAAGTTCTGAATTTGTGCGTTGGTGTGCCCAAAGCTGATAACGAGGCAAGTGCGAAATAGTTTTTCTGATCATAAAAAAAAAAAATACATTTCATAATTATCATAATTATGTAATGTGGTATCAATCGTATAATACTATACAATTATATGTTATACATGTATATCATATAATAATTATAATCATATATTCGAGGATAAGTAAATGCACACAATTGTTTACTCAATTTTCAAGATGTACTTCACACGATCGGGCCACGGGAGATACACGGGCGATTTGAATGCGAATTATGATTGTTATTCGTTACAGTTGACTGTATAATAATATTATATACCTTTTTTTTTCTTTTATGGTGGATAGCACATTGAGTATCACACCCATGGGGGAATGGTTCGCGGGTGCATTGATTTGATACATGTACACGAACAAATGTCTTTTTTATAAAGCAATCAAAAATACCCCGAATAATATCACTTGTAATGAATGGATGACGAAATAATAAAAGTACCCTTTTCACTTGCACTTCAGGAATGAAGTCCAACCAGCTAGACAGTGCACTGGAGTCCTTCTATAAGGATTACGTTGACATCAATCCTTCAGAGATGGCTGAGATGATGGAAATCTACAATAAAGTGATTTTAGAGGTTATCACGTTTCTGAAAGAGGACGACAGATGTTGTGATATTGATTTCCCGATTGGGAGAGGTAGTTCCTTTGAGGGTCTAAAAGTCGTGGAACCTGATGAGTTCGATGTGCTCATCCCAGTGAATATCTCACAGAAGAATTGGTTAATGGAGGAATGCCGAAAAGACCCATGGTTTGCAAGAATTATCGGTGTCAATGGATTGGATGACAACAGTATTCCTCTTAATTGTAAAGACGGAAAGTACCTGTCAGCAACTTTCGTGCATTCCTCATTTCAGGGAGGAATTCAGCGTTTTGTCAACAACTATGGCGGAGCTTATGAATTAAACGTGTCAACCAAGGGACCCGCAATTACTCTGCATGTTCGCGACGCGTCACGCAAACTGTTCTCGGTGGACGTTGTACCTTTGGTCCAATTGGAGAAAACTTGGCTCATCGCCAAACCACCTAAACATATTCTCAATGGAGACGGCAGATGGTGGAGAAAATCTTTTTCTAATGGAGAAGGACACTATGCCACGAGTCTGCCCTTTGAGGCAAAGAAAATTCTCAAGATCACAAAAGCCATAAAGCTAAGTCTGGGCCCCACACCGATGGACATAGTACCATCGTACATTTATAAAACAGCCATGATGCACTGGTATTACGACGAGAAACAAAGATGTATTCTGAATGAATCTATGAACAAGAACCTTTCAGACTTCCTCATCTACATGTCTGAAATTCTGTCCAGTGGAGAAATGCTGATTTATCCGTATTTAGATGAGAAATTTAATATTTTAGAGCCATACAATGAGGACACTCTAATAAATTTGGCGGGATATTTAAAATCTGTGGCATCAAAATCACAGTTAATGAGAGCTATTCGGTGTCGAGCTGATGACGCGAAGAACAGAGGCTTTATTATTGAATATCACTTTACTCCCATTCAGAATAGCATTGCTCATTTCCACGACAACAGCCGACCTCGTCCTCCACGGAGCAATCCTTCTGAGATCCTCAACAAGAGCCGACCTCGTCCTGAACAGAAGAGCCGACCTCGTCCTGCACAGAGAAACCCTTCTGAAGTCATCAACATGAGTCTACTTTCTCCTGAGCAGAATATCGATGAAATCCCCGATGTAATAGTTGACAGCACAACAAAGATTGATAAATGGAATGAGAGTGATGACTCATGCTGCTCATGTAAAACGATTATAATAATAATCGCTTGCGTATTTGCAATTCTATTTCTTGTGATCACTGCAATTATCACTTTTTATTATACTCGCAAGTAATTAATTACGCATTGTAATGTATAATTATTGCACTCATACCTGAGCTGTCAAAATAAAAGTTGTACATAACCAATACTCTCTTTTCCCTGATCATCTACAATTAATAAACTATACAGTTGCAAGTATTTGAATTTAAAGATTGGCATTAAAAGAAAGCCTTTTATGAATATAAATGAATATAAGATAGAAGGACACAAGAAAAAGAGACGAAAATCTTACTGGCACTGAAACGATATGCTAATAGTTTCAGTTTTGCTTTCGTTTTCATCAAGACTTCCGGTTTCGTTTATGGTACTTCCGCTCAAATGTTATTCTCCTGTCAAACTTTCTCGAGTTTCTCTAATCAGATTTAGCAAGAGGAAGGAATGAGGTGGTTGAGGATTTGGTGTCGTAGGTTATTTGGGGCTTCCCTCTTAGCTGCCTAAACGACGGCATCATGTTGATTAATGTAGTATATCCCTTATTCATCGATCTAGGTAATCATTATAGAGGTTGAATATAAGGGCATACTTGGATTTAAATAGTGTCAGTGGACCATCACTTGTTCATGCAAATAGTATGTGTTTCCTGTATACTGCCACTTGTAGAGTGTCGTTCAGGATGACACTTTACTTTTGATAAGTAATACTCAATAACTAACTAAAAAATGAACAAGAATGTATAAATAAAGTTTCATCAATCTCTCAAAAATTCAAAAATACTGAATTATGGCCACTACAAATAGGGGGTTTGATTAGGGTACCAATAAAATCTATAGCTCAAAAAGGAGTTCATTGAGGTACCATTTTCTTGGCATAATCTCTTTATAGACATATTAGGTAAAATTTTGAATGGCATTATGAATTCCTATATAAGTATATTTGAGGATTTTATTTGCTTTGCATATCACACACCCTGGGATTTGAAAATAGTCACGAAACATTGAAGTCCGAACACAGTATTTTCTCATTTCATTTTCATTTATGTAATGTATACTGATGTTTTCTTGTATATCATTGAAAACATGTATAATCCAAATATCCAAAGACATTTTTGTCTTTCATGCTCCTTATTTTAGAGGCGGGAGTAGTAAGTATCTGTAGCAGCACCGTATCGCACACAGTACAAAATGGACATGACTGCAACAAGGAAATGATTATGACAGCGACCACCATATATTCGGCTGAAATCCAGTCGATGACCCTGAAGAACTTGCTGCTACACCAAAGGTCCCCCCTACCCTCCCGAAAAAAAAAAGAAGTTATATTTGGAATGAAGGTGAGCACCATGCTGATGTAACTAGTGCTTTGTCCTACTGCCAGACTTTCAATATTTATGTGACTTTCAAAATTTATATTTGCACAACCAATGATGCACAAAAGAATAATAAATTATATTTTTCTATATTGCAATGTTTACAAAGATGTTTTATTGGTATTCTGATTGCAAAGGTCGTTGTCAAGAGATTTGTGAACTTGCAATGAAAACTCTGAAGCTAGGTAGAAAGCATAATTTGCTTAAAGAGACTCGAGAGTCGTTGGTCGTTATTAATTAAACATAATTTATATACAGTCTTGAGATATATCAATGAACAATATTTATTTATAATACACGAGAAACATAGTTGTACATAATGTACACAATGTATGTGGTATGTACACAATAAGGTGAGCAACAAATCAAATTTTAATAATTCAAAATACATTCCCATACACCCTTGCTGCTTATATTATTACCATATAATATAATTAGCGAAGTATTAACCATCCAGTCATGCACAGATGAAATGGCAATGGGAGTTTCAACAGATTGTTTTTCTAATAATGGCTCATGTTAACATTATCAATAAACAAAGTGAAAAGTACACATCAGCTGATAAAGTAATGTTTATCCATCTCAATGAAAGACTTCAAAACATGTTCTTGGTCTTGTGAAGAAATGAATTTCCTCCTGATGTCACATAACAGCACACGTTTTGCTCTGTCCGTCTGCATCCATCTGTGGATTTCCAGATGAGCAAAAGTCAGAATTCCGGTTAATGCGGCTCGGAGTAGCGACAATGACTCCGTCGCTGAGTTGTGTCATGCTGGTTCTACTCGGATCTCTTCTTCGCTTCTTCTGTCCATTAACTGCTTCACTGACAGAGGGAAGACCGGCGCGCAGGTTGAAAGAGTTTTGTCCTGTGTATAGAGATGGTGCCCTGGTTGAGGCAATCGGTAATGGGCTGATGGATGAAAGAGAAGCACATTCCCTGTCGCGAAGACTCAGCTCAACTTGCATCGCGAGGTGCTGTTCAAGATCTTTGATTCGCTTGTCTTTTTTACGCTGATCGTGTTCAAGGTTTGAAATCTAAATGAAACATGGATAACATCTTAACTGAAAAGGACAACATTTCCGTCGCCAACCTGTTCATTCAACGCTTGTAAAATTCTAGCTTTGTCGTTCTCTCGTGATTCTGACTTGCTCAATTCTGCTTTTGCTTGGTACAGTTGTGTCTGCAGTGAACTTTGGTTCTCAATTAAACTCTGTTGAATAATGTCCCTGAAAGACACCATTAACAGGTGAGCAGGCCTCACAGAACACAATTGCCACCGACCAATTCTTTACTGCGACAGATTTCTTGATCGAAACCTTCTCGTCTTTGGCTTGGCAATCAATTTTGTCCGCTTCAGCTTCTTGATCCAATTTGACTTTTCTGATCATCTTTGCAATGAGAATTGGTTAGTTTGGTTATGTTGGTCACTCATCCAATAACCTGCTCAAGCTCTTGAATTTCCTCCTCCTTCTTTTTCGCTAAGTGATACCTCCGTTGAAGGAATCCCTCTATGTCATCGATCTGAAATCAGTCAAAGTAACCCCCTCACTTCAGGACCTCCAACACTCTGGACCTCTTTCTCCTGGCTCATCAAATTGTCTTCCTTTTCGTGTAACTCTTCTTCTTTCCCTGTCAAATTTTCTTCCAATTCAAGAAGTGAATTCTTCTTCTCAAGAAGTTCCTGTTCTTGCTCAATCTGCTCGAGTAGTTTGGAGAGCCTGAGAAATGTGGAGGTAAGTTATTTTGATCAACCAGAATATTGCTGACCTCTTCTCTTGCATTTCTATTGAGGCATCTGCGGATGAAATTTCTTCTCCATGACAACTGCCCCGTCTGTCTCTCCGCAACTAAGTCCAAATCAAAATAGAAACCAGAACTTTTATTTTGGTCAAATAAAATATAAAAAAAAACAGTCAAACCTCTGCTTTGCATTCATTCTTGAAAGCTCTGAGTTTGGCAGACAGTTCTTCTAGTTCTTCTTTGCACTTTTTGCGATATTCGATCAAATCTTCTGTGATGACAGATTCCTGATAGAGATGAACCCATGGAGATTAGCATGGTCAGAATTCAAAGGGTACACCAAAGGGTATGTAACCAATGCAAGTTTAGCAACCTGTTCCAAGTGAAAGTTCCGCTCTCCAACACTGACAAGGCCTTAGCTGGTACTAAATCATGCTAAAGATTACATAACAAGTATGCCACCTGCTAGAGCGACAAGGCGAACTAGTCGAGTGACCTCAATTAGCTAAAGTTCGGCTTTTTCCAATTTCTGCTTGATTCAAAATTTCAATGCCAACAATATTGACCAGAGCATGCAGTGTTAATTGATATTCGTGTATGGTTTTATAGTGACAAGTGAACATTGCCTGGTGTCGTTTGCTGCAATTGTTGACAAAGTCAATTTTAATTGCAATGTGATATGAGGCTCGAAGAAAGGAACTTGTTGTAGGCCGCTCAAAAAAAAGCCTTTTTAAAAAGCTTATGTATCAGGTGCCTCGCGTCTATAGCTTCCGACCACCTGGCCACTCTTCTCTCTCGCACTTTGATCAGCCTGACCAGGGTAGATGGGGCAATTGATGAACCATAGAACCCCAAATGATTTTGAAGGGTTTAGTTGGAGGGGGGGGGGGGCTCATAATTCTCAAAGTCTGTCAGACCCCTAGGAATCCGTCGAGCAGACACAATCGCAACAACAACAAACCGACTGTGGCGGATGCTGTGGTTACATTGCAGTCTGATTGTGATAAGTGTCGGTGGGCCAATTCGGATAATTCTTTCAAAGTTGAGGATTAGGTTTCCGTTAAGGATGTGTGTACATAGCCATACCCATGCATTATACTTTAATTAATGATTACACATGTTATCAGCACTTCAATGAAGGATCGTGTTACGAATCCCTTTAATCTCTTTCCAATAGACGTCTTGAGCACACTGCACCCATACAATTACAAGTTTCACTCTTATCAACACCATAGCCCTTACTTGATCAATAAATCAATAGCAATGGTCACCTTCAAAGCCCTGCTTTATGTGCTACCGATAACTTTATAAGTGCTGCTTCAATATTCTACAAAACCCCAAATGGTCATTTTAACCGCTTTCTCACTCTTGACTTGTCGATAATCATTCATTCATTCATTCATTCATTCATTCATTCATTCATTCATTCATTCATTCATTCATTCATTCATTCATTCATTCATTCATTCATATCATTCAAAATTACGTAATGTGTTTTAATGCAAAAATAAGTTATGCAACATACCTCTTCAGCTGGGTCAACTTGGACACTAGTATCCCGATGTGTGATTCCTAGGTCACTGGGAACAAGTAAATCCAGATCATTCACCTTTTCATATTCTTGATAGTCTATAGTGTCACTCTTAACAACCGAAATACCCTCTTCTGATGTATCTTGGTGATTAGACACGCCTCCTACAACTGAAATATCTTCAATGTTGTCCTTTTCGCTTTCCACTGCTACTTCATCATTGTCTTTTATGCTATCATCTTCCAACTCTTCATCTTCCTCCTCAGTCTCCTCATCATCATCATCATACTCCTCCCCCACCTCCTCCTCAGCATCATCATCGTCGCCATGGTCATCCACATGATCTCCTTCGGTGACAGTGGAGTTGTCACTGTCACTGTCACCAAGCCATTCTGAGACGGCCTTCCTGAAGGAGTCCCCTGCCATGGCCAATATTCGCTCTTCTGTGTTCTCAGAAGCTTCGTCCAGTTCGTCGTCCAGATCTGTGTGATCAGGAGTGACACTTGTCGATGTCAACACCATATTGACGTCAGTCAATGATGTCTGCTTCGTTAAATCCCTCGGAGAATCATCCTCAAAATCGGTTTGAACACACTCATCTTGAAACTGCACACACTGAGTCCAGTTATCCAGAGTTTTGGGCGTTTTGTATATAATGATGCTGGTTTTGGGTGTGGTCACTGGACTCACCGGAGTGTCGTAATCTTCAGCTGAGGGGGTAAAGTATTCAGTTTCCCGCAGCGAAAATCGTGACGGTGAACAAAATTTTGCGATCAGCTTATCACTGATGACATCACCTTTTTTACTTTTCTTCTTCTTCGGCGCGGGGAGGACTTTCAGGATCGGGGGTAACTCCTCCGACGGTGTCCTTGATTCATCCTGGATTGGCGTGGTCAATCTCTGTTCTCTCAGGAGAGACGCTTTATTCGGCTTGACTTCATTAGGGTTCTTGACCTTACGATGTTTCTTCTTCTTCTTGTGCCATGATCTTGGTTGAGCTGAGTCGGCGGTGCCTTCCCAATTCTTGGCCTTCTTTCTATTCCTCTTAGGCGATTTCGCTCTCTGTACTTTGTCCATGGCTAAAACTACCCACAACTCAACAACTCCTGTTATAACGGGAGTTCGCACAGCAACAGGTCGATAGCAAACCAATCAATTGGTCAATTTCCGATCGCAGCTTATATTATCGCTCACAACGTAGCTGATCTTAATGCTGGTGAATCGGGATTTAAGAGATTTGGACCAAATGAACACAAAGACGTCATGTTCGTGGAATTATTTCTCTGGCTTAGCTCAGAGGTTCCTTATGGATTGTAAGCCAGAAACTAAGACATTTGTGGTTATCCTAACAAACCATCAGAGCAATGATTAGAAACGAATACTGCTCATCGAGTTCTCTTACATTTACATAATTCTACCATGACAAAAACGCTGACATAATTATGGGTATTCATGTGTTACATAATATATTGGATTTCGTATGGATATATTTATACTACATGTCAAATTATCGCACTCCAATGGAGGCTTACAGCGGAAATCCACAGCCTAAACTGTGTATGCATACAAAAATATTCGATCTGAAAATAATATCGAGGCATCAACTGTTTTGGGCTGGTAACTTATTGCATAACTCAGTGTCTACTGTGGAATCCTTGCATTCGACCTTTGGTGAAAGATGTACTCGGGCCATGTGTTATAATTTAGGTCACATTCATGCTCACTCGTTGTTGTATACTATACATACTATTACATAATATAGATATGTCAGAACGCAATGATGTAATATGGTCATCCAGTTTTGAGTAATGCATAATATATATTTCTTTGGATATCCCGATTCTGTAGAGTGTTGAACTTGGCAAGTGGGCGCAGAAATGTCCCAATGCTTATTATTGCTCACCTAACCTACTTTTGATGCATTGGAAATTCACGTGATATTTGAGTGGCACCTTGACAAAAGAAACCAAATTGGAAAATAATGGGAATCAGGATCTGGTGCGACGAATAACACATTTGATCCTGATCTATATATATACATATAAAAATACATTATTTAAACGCAGGTGCAAAACGTGAAACAAGAAAAAAATGTGAAGACACTTTCTCTGTATACTTAGATTAATGACTTCGAAGTAAGATAATTGCTGGTGTATAATTTCAGTGCATAAAATGCCTAAGTGCACATAATTAGTGGCATGCAATAATTATGTATACATAATTAAGCACATATCACACAACAGTCGTAAATCGTGTTTTTGTGTGTGATACATACAGGGTGGTTCATATTGACGCTCTGTATGCGGAAATTTATAACCATGATAATGTCACCCTGAATATCCTTCATAACTTCTAAACTGCTGACCAAATTCGTCTTTGAAAAGCATCCATGGGTGGATCGTGATTGTCGTGTGGGGTGGTCTCGGTGGTGCAATTGCTTGGAGACCAAATTTGGATCCAACATAAAAGCAAAAGTGATAGAATTGATTGAAATCGATACTCGGAGCAAACTGTAAGTGTGTTCAGTGATTACTGGCCTCCACAAAAAAAAATTGGGTCGAATTCGTGCAAATAGGCGAAATTGAGAGCTGCGACAACATTTGAAACTACCGATGATGACGTCATTTGGAGAAACATCACGCATTTCTCAGAAACCACATCAAAAGCAAACCAACGCGAAATCCAAAAGTAGCAGTAACCGAACAAAATTGGAACAAACACGTGATCAGCTCAATAGCAACCCAACAGGAACTAACAACCTTTTTTAAGCCACTCTTGTCATCAAATTCAAGTCGTTCTTTGAGAGAGAAGAAAAATATATCCAGAAAAAGGAAAAAAAATCGTCTTGGAACCGCAACCGGAATCAGACGATCCATTTTGGCGCCATTTTACGCGGAACCGCAACCCACGACCCGGAGTTATTTTTTGCTGGTGTTAATTGATAGTTGTACTTAACTAGTTTGCCACCTACACGTCAAGGAATGTCAACGATATCACAATAAAAGAACGCATGCCATCTCTCGATCTTCCAAATCCGACTGAACAAACGAAGAAGCCATGGAAGTCTTGCGAGGAATTCTGCTGTTCGGAGTTCTATCCCTCGCGGTACGTTCAAAGTAAATAATTGTTGAAAAAACACTCATTATATTTTCTCTTTATTTTTTTCAGATCGCAGATAACTCTGTTGGTAAGTTAAATCCCTTTTTTACATTGAATACGTCAGGTTCCATATCATATACTGACAGACTTATAATAATATAATAAAAATAATATTGTGGTACTGACTGAGAATTTTTGTTTACAAATATAAATTAACCCAAAAGGTTATGAACTTTCGCCTTCTTACTTACCTTCAAGCACCACCCCCTCCACCATTTCCTCTCGTTCCTTCAGGGTGCCCCGAGAGACCAACCGACCTGGTCTTCATCATGGATGCTTCCAGTAGCATCTGGCCTCCGAATTTCCGCAAACAAGTCGCATTCGCTCGCCATCTGTTGGACGAATTCGACCTTGACGAGACTAGATGTGGAGTGGTCACTTACAGCGACGGGGCAAGGGAGCAGGTTCCACTGGGACGCCTGGGTTCTGACCGCTTCGAGTCCATCCACCAACTATTGGGAGGGACACGAACTGACCTTGCACTTCAGCGAGCGAGAGAGATGTTCGAGAGAGAAGCTAGGAAAGGAGCTTCTAAAGTCGCCATAGTATTGACCGATGGTCAGTCGGAAAATCCAGAAATGACCGCAGCGGAGGCAAAACGAATGCACGCTGAGGTCAACAAAGTCATCGCCATTGGGATCGGTCGCAAGGTCGACGCGAATGAGCTCAGACTTCTCGCTTCTCACGACGACCTCGTCTTCGAACTGGACACCTACGACGCTCTGCAAACCATACGAGCGAGATTGGTGGACAAAGCTTGTCATCCAGAACCAGTTCCCCAGAAAAGTGAGTTCCATTGTTCAATTGAATGAGTTGATACATGGATAACTGGGTTCGATGTGGTCAGGTTGTGGATTACACCCAGCTGATGTGGTCTTTGCTCTGGACGCCAGCGGAAGTATTTGGGGTCCTGACTTCGATTCTCAATTGGACTTTGTCAACAACCTGGTTGGGTCATTCACCGTAGGTCCTCAAGGGGTCAGGGTCGGGGTCGCGACCTTTGGGAACCAACCTAAGCAAGAGTTCAACTTGAACACCTTCAATAACGTCGGCGATATTCAAACTGCCATCTCGCACATCACGCAAGCACGAGGATCAACCAACACAGCTAGTGCTTTACACAGCATCAGGAGAGAGTTCTTTGAAGAGCAGGGCAGGACTGGAGTGGTCAAGGTCGCCATTGTCATCACGGATGGTCAGTCCAACGAAGCACAGGCCACTAAAAGGCAAGCGCAGCTGCTGAGGGACGCTGGCGTTCATGTCTTTGCCATCGGCGTCGGTCGCAACGTGGCAGAGGAAGAGTTGGAAGCGATCGCCAGTCAACCCTCATCCAGCCATGTCTTCATGGTCGATAGTTTCCAAGCACTGGAGAGCATTAGCATCGTTCTGGCTGCGAGAACCTGTGAAGGTGGGTTTGATTCAGAAGGTTAAAATCTAGATTTTCATTTCGTCCATGTGAGCGCAGTCACCGATGATGGAACATCGACACTTGCACCGAGACCGACGTCTTCGCCCCGATCGACCTCGCCACCAACAACATCAACAACTCCAGCAGCCACAACAACCACAGCAGCCACAACAGCAGCCACAACAACGCGACCGGTTGCCGCTGCCATGTTGGGCGACCAAGGTATCGTTTTGCTCTTGCTCTAAGTCAGACATAGCAAACAAAGAGTTCCCTTTCAGAGACGTGCGTAGTTCGGCCCCTGGACGCAGTCTTCGCGTTGCCAAGCGCAACCGACAGATCCAGCACAGCACACGACCTTGCTTTCATCCAGGCCATCACATATAACCTCGACATCAGCGAATCAACCGCACATATTGGTCTTCAGTCAAAGGATTGCTCGCCTTTGTTGGGTTTCAAACTCGCCGATGGACAATCTAGGTCAGATGTTAATGACCTACTTCACCTGGATCGCTTCTCCTCCGAAGACATCACATCACAACTGAAGAGGCTGCGACTGGAGAGCTTCAGTTCGGCTCACGGAGGTCGAGAGGGGGCGCGTAGGGTGGGAGTACTGGTCGCTGATTCGGCTCCGGTGAATTTCGAAGAGGCGTCGCGCGAAGCATGGTTGGCGAAGAGAGAGGGCATTGAACTGGTCATCGTGGCCGTGGGCGATACCAAACTGACCAACGAACAACTGGGAACGCTGGCTAGTTCAGAGAACCATGTATACCGAGTGACTGACCACTGTGATCTCATGTCCATTGCCGACCATCTCACTCGACGATTCAGCCGGAAAGTATGCTCATCATAACGCATTAGCCGGTGAAAATCATAACGCACTTTTCAGTTTCACTCTCAATGCGTTCTTTAATTATATCTAGTATTAATTCCGACGAACTCTGCAATTATTGTTGAATAATTTATGTAGTATTTAAAATTATTAGCATATCTGTGGCTTCCTTTGTTTAGTATTTTCAATTCTGAGTAATTGCACAATTGTTATCTATAACCGTTTACATGCTCAGCTGTTAAATGGTCTCAAAAATAAAATTTGTCATAATTATTTTTCAAAATAATGAGGACTTTTATTTTTACCTTGGTGAAATCAAAACTTGAGGTTATCATCAGATTTATAAGAAAAAAACAACAACCATAAATTATTACAAAAATTAATAGATTTATTCAAATGTCAGAAAAATCAAAGATGAATTTTTCGATTTCAACAAAAGTGCTTAAAATATTCAACCGTGCATAGGTTAAGAGATTCACAAATATAAAATAATAATTCATCCATAAAAAAAAAAATACTAATCAGTAACCAATTCCACAAGCAAACACACGTTTCCATGGATACCACATGCACACAAGTTAGCAACAGTTGCTATGCATTAAAATGAGCGATAAATACCAAGAATGACTAGTTGAAAGTTAGCATTTGGGACCAAAATGAAAAAACAAATACGCTAATAAAATCTAGAAAGAGAGAATTAAAAAATATAAATCATTTAAAACTGGAAGTGCTTCAGAGAAGGAGAGAAAAAAAAAAAGATGTTATTGCACAATGGAGCAGAGATTTTTTGTGAACAGATAACAAATTTCTTGATCCACAAGAAATTCACAGATTGTCAGAATAAAAACTTCAGATAAGCCGCGATCCTTTTAAATATTCCACGAGCGTTTGATAAATGAAGCTATACTGACTGACGGTCTGCACCAAATACATCCTCTGCTCACGTAAACGCATCAACATAGTAGGAACGTCCGCCATCTGGAAAAAAAAATAAAGAGCAAATTATAAACATTCGGCCGCTTCAATCACTTGACAATCGCACCTCGTTGAACTCAAAACAGGCCTTCATGATCTCAGTGAGGATCGTGACCCCTGAACGACCTACGCCAGCCGTACAGTGTATGAGAACGGGGATCGTGGTGAGCGCTCGCTTTTCCATTAAACGCTGTCTGCGAACCGCGTCAATTTCATTCAGGAAATCTGATGCGGAATAAACGAGTATTGATGTGAAAATGTCAAGAGTTGACTTACCGAGGAAGCCAGCAGGATCTTCAGGGCAGCCGTGATCAGGCCAATCAGTGTACTGCAGATGCCAGACTAAACGCTCCTTCTTACACCTCTTGTGATACAAAAAAAGGCCGCTCGTGCAATACGACCCTGAGACGTTAGTGAACTTTAAGCTGACTTGGTACTGCAACAGGGGAACATACGATCAGTATGCACTACACACAAGAGACCTCGTACTCACATCACCAAACTTCAAAGCGTGTTTCGGGCCTCGTGCTTCAGGCCAATATCGGAAGCACTTCGGTTTGCCGTGCTCCTGGAATTGAAGATAAAATTTAAACCCGCGTCCAAATAGATGTTAAAACGCACCATGAGTTTTGTGAGCATAGCGATCACTTCCACTTCCTGTTCCCACACCATCTGCCAAAAGTGCTGAGCTGTGTTATCCATCGGACCCTGAGCAGCGATGTACCACCAGTTCTCGTCAGCTATCTTCAAGCGAATGTGCGACGCATTGATGTAGCCCAGAGGGTTACTCTTGGACGGAGTCAACTTGACGCGATTGTCGTCATACGGAAGAACGTCTTTGAAGCGATTGCGATCAATGTTTGATTCAGTCGTCGAGACGGCAACTTCGTATCGCACTCTCTTCTTCGGCACTTGTTCGAACTCGACAAACACTTGACCAGCGGCCAGTTTGGCTTCCAAATCCTTCCTGCGCTCGTCCTTGGGAGCTCTGACATCTGGGTCGGAGGTCAAGGGGTCATCGGGTTGTTCTAAGAAGCTTTCAGCAGTGATGGTCAGTCCATTCATAGCGGCCATCTTCATTGGACCAATGCTGCAACGTTTGTCCTGGAGGACGAAAGAAATGCTGGTGAAATTATGGATGACAAATCAATGCATTATGGAATAAAACTCATTAAATAAAAGAAACAGCTTAAAATAATATGACATCATTCTAAACCACAGAGCCAGGTGCTTCAAGTAAAGTTTTCAGAAATGACAATTATGCAATACAAGAACCATTAATTTCATAATGCACTTGTGAGGTTGATGCCCTGAAGGAATCAACCTCAAGAAGTGTGAAACATTCATGCACTCAATGACCTATGCTAATGCTTAGTAAACACAGCAGTGATAAGTGATCGTAAATAGTTTCTTCCTCAAGGACATCTTATCAAGTGCCGTGAACAGATTTCGAAATGACAGAACAAATAAACAGCATGACTCACTCGATACTGATTGTAATCAGACAATAAAACATCGAAACCTTCGCTCACCTCTTCCTCCTCCTCGTCATAATCGGAGGCAGCGACATCTGTGGATCCAGAGTTGAGGCTGTTGCCCCTAGCAATCATGTGGTATCCAGGAAGGACCTGGTCGGCGGGTGACGAGGCATCGCTGTCTGTGAATGCCATCTGTGGGGTGACCTGGTCCCGTTGCTTGATGCCCAGCTCAGCAAAACTGTCTGTGGCGTCATTGTACATGGGGTCATCGAGGCCGATGAAGTGAGAGGGAGAGATGTACTTGGGCGGATTCTGTGCGTCTGGACTGATGTTCAAGGTGTCCATATTCTCATCCTTCATGAACTCGGGTGATCGGGCACTTTCATCTGCGTCAGGTGAATGCACGATCATTGTGTCATCGTCCGTGATCATAGAGGGTTGCTGTGATGATGACAGACTTTGCTGCAGCAGAAGTTCTTGCTGCTGTTTTTCAAGCAGCTCTTGCTTGCGTGCCAGCTGCTGTTTCTCAAGCTGCAGCCGTTGTAAGATCTGGTGAGCAGCCGCGGCGGGCTGCGGTTGTGTGGAATTGTGGGCATAGAGCTGCGGCTGAGACGAATGCAGAGCAGCTGAACTGGCGACGTCAGGAATGGATCCGTGGTGAAGCGTAAGCGGCACTTCGGAGTGGGTGCTTGAGGTGTCATCCATGTGGTGTTTGGACTGGTACGCTGACTGCTGACTGAGGCTCAGTACTTGCGTGTCCAGCGCCAAGTTCTCAACACTCTGGTCGAAGCGTGACTGAGTGGCCAGCGAGCTAGGAGGTAGCAACAGGGACACGGGTCGGCTATGAGGCACAAGGTCAGGGTTATTGTAGGAGGCAAGAGACGAGGTCTGATTTGCAAGGTCGGGGAAGCTGGAGCTGCCTCTTGGCGGCATGTAGGGCGGAGGTGGCTTGTATTCAACTCGGGGTTCAATTGTGCTCTCAGAGATGCTGAAGTGATTCGGAAGCTGACGCATTCCTAAATCAGGAGTGCTGTACGTCGGGTGAATGATGAGGCTGCTCGCTCTGTCAACCGGGCGAGACGGAGCTTTGGGCTGATCGACCGAGGACAGCCGGCCTCTCAGCTGGTTCATGTGATGCGTGTACGATGGAGGAGAGTACCTGATCTCCGGCTGGCTGTACGCCATTCCATCTGGGTTGCGGTAAACCTGAGCATTGCTCAAATTAGCCAAGTTCGTTAAAAGCACAGCGTCCATGTGATTGGGCGCCTGTTGGATCTGCTGCTGCTGCTGCATGCGTTGTTGCATAACTGCCTCGTAATCGGGGGCTGGGCGGTACGCTGGGGCACGTGTTTGATTGTTGATGACCCCCGTGCTGGCGGAGAGGCCGAGGTTTTGATTGGCCAACGAAGAAGATTGAGGTAGCGTGGTTTGCGATTGAGACAGTGGTGTGCTTTCGATGAAAACCGGCGAATTGCCCTCTCCGCTTGTGTAATCCATCTCCTGAGATACCTGCTTCAGGTCGTACAACTGCACTTGATCGTGCATGCTGTCTGTCATCTGTGAGGTCGCCACCTGTGTGGTCGGTTCTGGAACTTCCTCGGGACTGGGCACAGGCGTGAAGTTTTGGACAACTGGCTCGGGCTGTACATGAAAAAAAAAATTGTAAATAAATGAATTCATAGTGTAGCACAAACTCACCACTCTCTGTACAGATTGTTGGATATCTCTGGAATACAAAAGAGAAGAACATTAAATAGAATTAATTCACATCACATATATGAACGCACGGAATAACCCCGGTTGAATGGCTGCCTTCGGGAATGGGATCTGGTCTTTTGACGCTGAAATAGATGGAAATAAATAACAGGGAACAATTCAAACAAGAAGCCTTACATTGCAGGGGAAGGAGAGTGAGTTGCTTTGTAGAACTGATGCTGAAGTGAACACATTTTAAAAACGTATTTCGCAATTTCCGCATCATCCTGCAAGCAAAGAATTAAGATAAAACATAAAAATCAATGCAGTTACTCACGAGATGGAATTCAATGGGTCGGTTGCTTCCCATGCCATTAATTCCGAATGTTCGCTTATTTTGCGTAAGATTCGCGATATCTGACCATCTGCAGACGAAGGAATCATAACGCACTTTCTATGGTTGACCAAAGAACTCACCTGAAGTAAATGGACGGTCGGCCATTGAGGTCTTTCACAGAGATACCCATGTATGATACGCCAAGGAGGTAATCGCGACTCTTGTCATCCTGCGAAAGAAAAAACGCCATTTGAATGAAATCAATTCATTCATATTGAAATCCAACAAGGGAATATTTGAGACTCTGAGGTGCGTTATGATTCGGTGACAAACTGAAAATCACCGCGAGATTCAATTCCTACTTTGGAGGAACACGCGCCAATCAACTTCAAGACACCGCGAATCCGCGATGACATTCAAACTTGTAGAGCGAAATCGGAGGAAGATGCGAATTAGTTAATTAGCTGATTAGTATTATTATTAGAGATAATTGTCGCAAGAGAGCGCAAAATTCAGAATTTCAGAACCAATATAATTATTATTAGCGAACAAATTTTTGAAATCCGAAACGAGCGGAGATAAGAAATACCAAAACTAATGCAATCCGCGTGACCAACATAGCATATAAAAGCAATGAAAGCCAACGAATGACAACGAACGTGAATGCCAGTAGCACGATCGAGAGGGGAAATAGCTCCGATCGCGAGCTGTAATAACAGGATCGTGACAAATGATCGTTGTACACTATATGACAACCGATGAGTCACGGCATGAAACTTCGCAACAACCTCTGACAAACCTGTACAAGGAAGTGCTGGAGATCTCTGGCGATTTTCGTCAGCTGAGGTCTGTTGTTGTTCACTTCGAACGGTGGGGGCGGTCGAGGCGTCCAGCAGATATTCGACGTCATTTCGATCGCGAATTTCACAAACATACGAGCAACAAGTAGTTGTTGGGCTGAGGGAATTTGAACGAATGGCGGTTGACGACGCGAAACACTTGTTTGAATTTCGCAGGAGGAACACCTGCTCTTCGCTCAGAGCATCGCTCATTGGAGCAATCCGTGCGACGGATGGTTGACCGTCAATGACAACAGGTGTCTCGGCACTCGACCGTGACGCAGGGCGCGTGAGCCACACGCTTATAAGGCCTCGTTGCCATGGCGACGGCATCAATCGCTTGGGCATCGCAACCTGTTCTTTTTTTTTTTTTTTTAAAGATGGGGACACTTCTGGCTGCTGCATTAAAGGCTCTTAATAGGGGTACAGACGCTGTTATACTAGAGGTCTCTTTAAGCTGTTAAAATACACAATATAAAAGTGAAGTTTTGGCTTCAACGGCCAACCATGAATCCCATAACACTGAAGATAACGAAGCGATGCTGCCGACGGATTTTACAACCTCGGTATTTTCTTATCAGTCATAAGCTGATCACTTATTCCTTATCGCAAGGAGGAAATATTAATACGAGAGCATGACCTCTGACCTTTGTGGGGTAGAACTCGGTGCCGTAGCTCTCCAATTGGCGAGTTTCGTTCAAGTACCGCAGTTCAGCGGCGGCGGGCGATATTCCATGAAGGGTCTGATGGATAGCGACGACCTCCTGAGTCAGATCGCCCAGGGAAGATTCATCGGAGGTCATCGCCTGCGGGAGGGAGGGAGAGGGTTAAGGGGGTGAGGAGCGGAGGGGGCGTACCCGTGGAAGGATGACGTAATCTTTAAAGAAGTCTGGTGTGTGCTGTTTCTTGTCATGGTCGCCAAATTCAGCTGCAATATTTCGAAAACAAAACTCTATGAAATTCTTGAACGTATCTCATGAATGGCCCAGAGCGATGTAAATAGCTGTTTCATTTGTATCATTAAAATGACAAATATTTCAGCTGGAAACTATGTTAAAGAAAGAGGAAAAATTCTAATCACTGAACACCGAACAATGCCCACACTGTCCTGTTCAATGTGGTGATTATGCAGCTGATTTTTAACTCACCTTGAATACTGTACGCTGCTAGTAATACTGCTTGCTGTTGGGTACACGGGAGTTTACCTTCGATTACATCAGACTTGAGTTGAAGGAAATACTGATACCTGGAAATACAACAGGAAATCATTAATTTGAACAATTGCAAAAATCAAGATCGATTTTTTTTTTTTTTTTTTTTTTAATGAGGTTGAAGTTGTACCTGGTCATGGGATCTTTAAGGTGTTCAACTTCATGAATATAGAAGATGACCCCGAAGTAGAGGAGAGGAGAGTGGGAATGTTTGTCCATCTGCTTCTTGATGGGTTTCTCTAAATCCAGCCATCGCATTCGAAGTTTCTTGTTCACGTATCGCAATCCAAAGAAATCAATCTGAAAAATAATAATTTTTAAAGGCTATCAACAAAATTTCTCACTGATAAGGCGGGTATGCGATTCATAGAAAATGGGTGATTATCATATTTATAGGCCTATAGGCTACAGTAGGCTTATAATAGGGCATCGTTGGCTATAGAACTGCCTATAAATGCCTAATTAATACACCAACTTATCTATCTTCAGCATCACATGCATTTAAACCCGAAAGGAATGCTGACATTTCATTTTGTAATACCATTAAAATCGCATTAAAATGCCACACTAATGTTAGTATCTCCCTCAAACACAGATAAAATTATATCTGTAAAGTTATTCAACCAAGTGGCCCTATTACAGGAAATAAATGTTATCCCATCAAAGAATGTTGGCACGGTGCCAGAGATTCAGATTAGCGGGAATGCTTATCAACACGTAAGGACTTCACAACCACTTGAAATGTCAATATGAGGCTCCACGAGCCGTGACAATTTCACATAAACTAAAACAAAATGTAAATACCGTACGTACCGAATTATTCTGATTTAATCATCTTAATAAAACAAACACATCATTACAAACAAACCACTACCATTACTCAATAGCAGATGTAACATCGATCTTGATTATAATTAACAAAAAGTAGATCCCATACCTCGTTCAATTCCACGCGTTGAGCCAGATTCTCCAAGCAATCGTAGCCAGTGCTATCTGCAGTGAGTGTGCACTCAATCAACCGGTTATCCAGCAATCGTACGCAGACGACGTAGGACTTTCGCGACGAAACTTCATATCGTCTTTGTCTCTTCAGATGAAAACGGAATGGCATGTTATCTCGGATTATTATTCAATCTCCTTTCTGCATAGTCCTCAATGAAACAGTTCAGCTGGTCCCTCTGTGAATGAGACGGGAATGAGGTCAATGTAGTTGTATATAAATGAACACACGGCTCCGAGATTTTTCCCGTGTCACGTGGTAGCAGTGTAACCATGGGAACCAACAAGGGGAATTCCCGTGTTAAGTAGGCGTTCTATTAATTAATCAATATATATAGGTATAAAAGCACTCTTGTGTAAACGTAGCTGCATAAAACCATCAGACTGTTGGTTTTCACGCCTTCGGGAACCGATATTTTCCATAAACATTAAACATGATCGTATTACAACGCCTTTAAATCACTCTCTCTGACAGCGACTCCCAGTGCAACACCAGAAGCATTGAGATAAGGCTACACCGCTACAGTGCGACTCATATGGCACGAATGCTATGCGCAGTTATTGTACGCGGAGTTCTACGGTGACAAATAACTAGGAATCGCCAATTCTAACTCAAAATGATGACGACAAATTGTGAGTCACGGCACAGGATCAGTGTGCGTTGAAGAATGAGTCTGGAATCGGAATGACATCATGAAGAGCGACAAAACCTATCTTCCGCCGGATTCATCATTTTCGTGCAATAGACGACACAGAATACGAAGGAAAAAATGTATATAGATCGGAACAAAAGTTAACACCGCGATATGAAAGTTTCAATAGAGAGTTCGCACTGTTAAATTTGAACGGGGAAAGAAGTGAGGTAGAGGTACTAAAAATGAAAACAACTTGACATAAAACAGGACAGCGAAGAAGAAGCTCGAAGTCGGTAGAACTCTTTCCAAAACATCAACTTCGAGTCTAGGAAAACGACGGAATCCGAACAGTTTATAGAATATTAGCGTTACGTAATATTGGCCTAGTTCTCTCTGATCTGAGGTGGATTATCGCCCGTACAATGGCTGCATGGAATGCGGCCCATTAAACCCGAATGGCCGCAATGAAAACGATTTATTCGCACACACAAGAGCCGAAAAAAAAAAAAAATGAAGTGAAAAGGCATACAGACTGAGGAGATTACGTGTGCACTAGTAGAATATACAGGTAATATACTGTGTGTAGGCCAAACTAGGCCTACTATTACCAGTATATCTAAATGAGTGAGACTCCGTGGGAGGTATTCACATTCATTCCCGACATTCGGTATTCCCGATTCATCAGTATATCAAATTTAAAGAAGCTTTTAACTCACAACACTACGAGGTATTCAAAGATTTTCAATGCTTTAAATA
The DNA here is from genome assembly GCA_000328365.1 of Capitella teleta. NCBI lineage: Eukaryota > Metazoa > Annelida > Polychaeta > Capitellidae > Capitella > Capitella teleta. Next base: position 47,757 of record KB308736.1, on the reverse strand, counting down.
CAATGAGTTGCACTGTTCACAGAATATGAACTGTTATTTCAGAGTAGGCCTATTGAATGCATTAATTGCCTTGTAAGCCTGTGCTTTGTAGGATCTATAACCTATTCGATGTTCTTTGGAGTCCAACAGGAAAATTAGAACACATTTCCAGAAGTAATAGCACTCTGAATTCTGATTCTGAATGACTCAGTCATGAAAATATAAAGTATGGTCAAGTCTGTGAACCTCTACATGCCAATATGGTATTCAAAGTAGAGAAATTATTAAATAATACTAAACATAATTGTAAATATAATATATGATCATACAAAATGGATGTCCCTATTTGGTGACAAGATTGCATAGGGTAATTGGATTTAATAATTGAGTTGATAATTAAAGTAATTATCTTTATAGTTAAATTAACTTAAATACGATTCAAAGACATACAATGATAATTTACAGAGTCATAACAAGTAAGCCTGATCATCCATAATAAATTATATTTACATTCATATCATCCCTAATAAATTATATTTATATTCATTTTCAACAATGAAATTAATGATGAAATATGACTGAATGAGTACTAGTAGTTTATACTCCAGATTAGTTAGTCAGTAATCTCAGATAATAATATTTAAAGTCTGCATATAATGTACCAGGATATAATTAACAGATAGAGGGGCATATGCTAAGGTATAGGGTATAGGCTGAATACAGCCAATAATTATTTTATGTACCATAATACCGATATATACTATATAGGCTAGGTTAAATACTAATTATATTAGCAATATTTATAATCAGACAATTTTAAATTTTAAATCTAGCATCCTCAATTATTACGATAGTAATTATTATCAAATAAGTAAAATGACTTGGAGAGGAACAACAATCAATTGCATACTGTGTTAACAGATTGTTTTTGATAATTATTTGATATGATATCATAATTCATATAATTGTTATGCAGTATCTAAAACTCACAATATCCCTACATCAATAGGCCTATGTGATACTTATTACCAGCCTGTACTAAGCTAGTATGTATCATTAACTAATTAAATGTTGAAATGCTATCATACTGTACAAGTAGCTTTGCTGTATCAATATCTGAGCATGATTCATGAATTACATGTTTGTCAATCAATATTGACAGTTGTTTATCACTAATATCAATATCATATCACATTCTAAATATTCATGCACATAATTCAGTTCAATGAAAAAAAAGTGCACCAATGTATCATTGTATAAATAAATGTACCAAATGTCATTATCAAATTAATTTTTTTGAGAGATTTGATCATTATTTTAGAAATTATAATTGAATTATTAGAAACTAATAAGATGATTAGAAGATGGTTTTCATTTGTCCGAAGTCACCTGTCAGTGTTTGTCCAACCGGTGTACGTACAACTGCAAGCTAGAATTAGGTCTACAAGGTATATAGAGTTATCAGGTTATTGTCAGTGAGCGAATGCCAAGTGTCAACCTTCAACAAATCAATACAAACTTAATTAAATCATGCAATCAGATGCCAAACAAAGTGACATCTGAATTGTGATGTTCCAATTTCAAGTTGAAGTTGTACTGATTAGCAGATTAGTCCGTAGTACTTTACCTGCGATACGATTGGAAATCGAATGAAGCTATAACCGAATCACAATATACAACTGGTATATCCACACGACCCTTCAAGCATGCACGCTAGGCCAAGAAATGTGGAGCTTCGGTGGTTACACCTGATGAGGAGCGAATCAACAAAAACCACGGTGACTCACCTGGCCAAATGACTACAAGTAAACATTGTGTCACGCCGCAGAGAAAATATAGTTCTACTTACTATGGGTGATCAATACAATTTGAATGCTTGATTCACGGTTTTATTGCTTTAGCTTGTGATTATATCAAATTTTGTTGCGATTTAGCAATACTTGAGCACTGCTGGGTACAAGCATAATATATGTGTTCCATTTGTGTTGCGTAGAGATAGTATTGCGAGTCCCGTTAGGATTTTTAGGAATGCGAGGTATGGCGAAGTCGAACAAACAATATTTAGTCTCAGTCATAATGTGACAATAATATCATAACGCACTATCCCTATTGAAGGATAGACTTTTATAAACTATATAAATATAAGGATAAACTTTTTGTGCGGTATCGACCACTTTTTTTATTTCACTGATGAACAGGTATCACGTGCACCAAATGTGTGCATGTTTGTATGCTTGTGGCGGCTGCAATGCTCTGCAATGGAAAAATATCTGGTCACCTGGAATATCGGTCCATTATTGTCAACAGATGACTGAATCCCCCAGAAACAGGGAGAGGTCCCACAATATCGGCGTGAACCTTAAGAAATGGCGTATCCGGGATGGGCATGTGCGAGACCCTTGACTTGACTTGAGATTGGATCTTCGATGTTTGGCATGCCATGCAGTCCCAGTACTACTGCGTAATGTCTGAAGACATCCGATGCCAAACAAATCCCTCTGTTATTAGCTTGAGGGTAGCACTAACTTCTGGGTGGGAGAGCTCGTGGACTGCATGGAAGATGAATTACTGCTGAGACTGTGGAACCACAGCCTGGGGATGCTCGTTGGACACAACACACAGTAGAATGGGGTCCATCACCAAAATTATACTATAATTAATATTACACGATATATTATCATACAATTTTACACATGACTACTACCAAAGCCTCATCTCAAACCCGAACAAGTTGATGATCTATCAGCTTGTTAATGCGGTTTTCTATAATAGAGAATGCCCCATAGTTTGCCGACAATCCAGAACTGTCAAACCGAAGATCATCCGACAACAGAAAACCTCCATCCAATACCTTTCAATCGGCTGCTTTTGGGGAATCTTCCATTCGGTGGTGATGGCCGGCGCCACATACTGCTCCTGACGTATGTTGTTGGACATATCAACTGAATAATTCATAATTTGCAATATCAAAAACTCGAACAGCCTTGTTTGGCGTAGCTCCAACAAGCAAAATTGAGGACGAAAGGATGGTGTTTCCCACAGGCATGCGTCTAATGCATGGCTGGCCTGTCCAAACCCACATACACTCTGCTGGTGAACTTCAATCAGACTGCCATCTTCCTGCGGAATGGATGTATGCATTGACAAGCAGGGCAGGTTCGGAAGAGGTTTAGGAGTTCCGTCTGAAGGACGATATACTTCTTCTCAAGTTTCTGGCTTCGCTAATTTTGCAATGAAATGGTATATTGAAATAGAAGACAAAGGTAAACAAGTTGAAATCAAATCACCTGCAGCCAATTGGACTTTTAGAGTCACCACTCTGCTCCATTAGCCACAACTCAGAAGGCAGATATTCTGATTGGAACTGATTAACCAGGCAACAGAACCAAGAGTTACATCTTCCATGGAAAGCAAACCAGTTTTTCTCAGAGTTAAAATTTAAACGTAGACGAATGGCAAATCCTCGGTCTGAGTACATGCATAAACTGATTTCTGAATAGGGGTCGTTTGGGCAGCTGCAAGATTAACAGATAGACATTGAACTCAGTTTGAATATTTTTGTGGGCTTATTTAACCTCGGAATCCTTAAAGGGAGGGAGAACTGGTTAAAAATTGACTTTGAGTCGTTATTTGATGCACCATAAATGATTCCTATGCCTGGCCCACACAAGGAATATCATCGCTAACGATTTCGCGGGCGATATATTGCTAACTAGGCGTGACGTCAGCAGCTGTGATGAAACACCGAGTTCCCCATCTGTTACAATGGGCCTCGTCATATCAGCGTGTCCTGCGACTAAACCCTTGGATATTTTTTTATTTTCTTTTCGGAAATAGATAGAATAATCATTTTGCCACCAGTCAGGCGCGAAAAAAAAATATTTTTCGCTATTTTTTTTTATTTTAACAAGCGATTTTCTAGGACACCTACCATGTTTCTCATCCTGAAACAGTAAAAAGGTCTGCCAGAGTGCACCACGCATGCGCTTTCGTTTCGTAAACAACAAAGATGTCCTTTTATGGCAAAGATGCTCTGCTCTGATTGGCTAAAATCGATAGCTTCACGAGGGGAACGGAACCAATCAGCCATCAGCCAAACCAAGCCATCAGCTGACGTTTGCCTCCTATACTTCGCAATGGAAGCCATTCTC
>KB308736.1:27514-43576 GCA_000328365.1 Capitella teleta | reverse complement strand
GGATGAGATGAGTTCGTGCTGCCTCTGTCTCGTGCTGTGGCATTTCCACATCATTCTGGGTTTCCTCTATTAACATAGAAGCAAGTGAATGTTGAACATATTAAACTAATTACAGAAGAAACACAAACCATGTGTGCATTCAGCTTGAGTACTGAATGACCCACTTGATTGGAGTTCATGGCGTTTAGGGTCATTCAATGCAATGAGCTCTTCAGAACCCGGTTCTTATGGAATCCAAGTTACCAGGGAACGTTTTACTGAAGTCTGCTTCTGTGAGACTTCACACAAAATACAAGACTTGTTGGTCAATGCTAGTACCGTGAAATTTGCAGGGTGATACTGCAAATTTATTCCAATAATAATTTATATTACAAATTTACAATCGGTAAAATCAATCAAATTTACTAAAATACACTACTTGCATTGATATCTCATCTTATAATCGAACTAATTTTGCAGGCAGGAAAGGGTCACGTTTTGAAGAAGATGAAGAAATTGCGGACACACCAAAAGTGAAGTGTCTGTGGTTCATAATGACATCTGCAGGTGATAGCAGTCTAGACGTAAACTCACGCTTGGCAAAGCTAAGAAAAGACAGGATTGGCAATAGCCAAGAAAAAACGCTGTCAAGCTAACCAGATAATGGCAGTCGAACAAGCTGCCTCTCAACCTTGAGAATAAGTTAGCAAAAAAAAAAAAAAAAACATTATCTGACCTACCGCCCGGTACGCCTGCGAATCCTGGAGGCTTTGAAAAAGAAGAGGAGAGAAGGCTAAACAGCTGCGAGATGTGACTATGGTGAAAAGTTTTCGCATATCATGGCAACAACACAGAACCAATGCCTACATCCACGAGGAAATAGGCATCACTGGGAACAAAGGACTATTTGCATAAGTCTTCACTTCTACACTGTAGCACGATTCGGGGGTACACAATCCATTAGTTGAAAACCGAAGTGAGATGCCAAGCCAGGGTGAAGGTGTGCACCTCGCCCGATTTGTCTGTGTTAGAAATCCATAAATTTAATCCAGTACCTGTTATGGTGATCACTGTAAATGCACCATCCTGTCAACGTGGAAAACTAGAGCTTCAAATAGTATTGAAGCATTTCAACATAATGACCTCATTTCGCCATTCTGTGCTCGTGCAGACTGTACACAAAATAAATTCCGAGAAAGGCATCCTGTCGAAGCCGAGAGTCGAAAATCGCAGTTCTATGAAAGCGTCAGCGGACTGCAGCCCCCCCTCTCTTCTCGTGAAAACGTTTTTCCTCGTCTTCTCGATTTGTTTACATGTTTTTCAGTTGTTTTCGGTATCGGATTATCAACCGTCCTTTTGAAATTTCAATACTAGTATTATTTATTATTAATTATTAATTATTAATAATAATATTATTATTAATTATTATTAATTATTAATTATTAATTATTAATTATTAATTATTAATATCAATTATTAATACTATTATTAATACTATTATTAATACTATTATTAATACTATTATTAATACTATTATTTCAATATATTATTTATGATTTTATGAGTACAACTGAATATGCAATGAATATGGCTAAAATGCACTCAACTGCTTCTCTTTCAACTGATTAATTCCAATCCCTAAATTGTACTTCAAGCCAACTTCCCGTAAAGTATGCTCCATCTTAATAATAATTATGGCACGAAAAGCATTTCATCGCGATGTAAATCACGCAAGGCATGCGCCCTGCATACATTATGAAAATGAGCCGAATGGTTGTGTGGGCTGGGCTTAATCTTCCTGGAATGTCGGCTTAAATTTGCTGAATTTAGTAGGAAATAGTGGACGGAATCTAATTTTGAACAGTGTGGCGTTTTCATAATAGATGGTTTTAATACAGGATTTTTAGCGTGTTCGCCAATTCCCACGGGTTTTGACGCCAGAAAAACTTCCAGTTTTTAACATGCGAGTATCATCAGCGCAGATCTGAGATCACCGCTGACGAATAAGCTACCGCCACAAAGGAGAGAAGGGGGGCACCAACGGTCCAGTGGGAATATGGTTGACGAGTGGCGAGTGAGTGACTGTAGCACAAAATTGGGCACGTGGTTCGATGGCATCTCAACAAATGGCGGGAAAGGCGTTATGACGGTAAGAAATATTTGCTGGCTTGTTCGACAAGCCTTAACCGGAAGCAGTTATCAGCCAATCAGAACGCTTCTAATCTGCACCGTTTTCGAATCAGCGGATTATGAGTGAATGAAATTTTGTTGTTGACAGCGACAGATCTGGTGCTTTTTTTGTGGTAATTTACTAACTAAGATACACGCAAATTAATTGAAATCGATTTTTGTGTAAAATAATGAAAATTGAGTGTAATCGTCTTTGATCTCAAATCAAACGTCTCCCGACTTTCACTTGTCTTATAAATCATAAATGATCATGATCATGATTTCTTTTAGTTGAAAATTTGACTAATGAGTGTGTCTTGACCGATGTGATACTGTCGTTCAGTGACACCGGCGATGTCACTGAACGACAGTCACAGTGTCACCCGGAATCATTGAATGGTCATATGACCATGATGGTGTAATCTTAGATGATAGATCTGTCCATGTCGAAAGAATGATACGACTAAATCCCTGTCAGTTGTGCACTGCCTCAATCACCGAGTCAGTGCCTTCATGAAGCAAGCTATCAATTTGAATCAATGATCATGCCCCTGTCACCTGCCAAAGACTGCACGCCTTCAGGCTAACTGCCTGTGACTATGACCCTTGGTGACCCCCTATGAATCATCGTCACTCATTCATTAAATTGATTATTCTTGATATTTGAGGATTGTGATTAGTATTTAGTAATTAATGAGGTTGCTGATCACATCAGTATTATGTTAATTGTCAGGGAGAGAAAGGATACATTTATAAGTGGTGTGTTTGTTTGTTTTCTCACTGTGCAAGGTTGTTTCAATCTTGTCTCATTTTGAACAATATCAGCTTGAACTGATATTCAGGGTATTTTGATGAGGAGAATGGCCTTAAATAATAAGTTCAGTTAGCAGGTTTTCTCTGACAAAATTTGTCAGAGAGAGACAGTGTTTATTGATTTGACTCGCTGTTATGGCCAGGCCAATTTAATGTGGCCATAACAGCGAGTCAAATCAATAAACATTGTCTATTATTTGAACTAATTGATATGCAGTGCTAGTATAACCTTCAAGCTACCAGCATCCAAGCCTGTCTTTGTTCCTAATAACCATCATAATTTCAAGATTAATGGTAACTTATATTCTAATAGCCAATATAACCTTAAATCATTGCTTGCAGGTGAAGAGGCCAGACACAGGTAAGAGTGGCAGCCATGAGTTGGATGGCAAACGAGTGGAAGGATGATCTCACGCCACGCGCACTACGCAAGGTGGAGGAGATGGAGGGGCAACTGGCCCGCTTGAAGAAGGACTGCCAACAGAAGCAGTTCCGCCTGGAGAACCTTGAGCAGGTGATGATGCGATTCATGATCATGGACAGTGGTTAATTATTTCATTGGACTTAGGCCCTTGAGAGTCTGAAGCGCAAAACAGGTTCTCAGTCATCGCTTGAGAAAGAGTTGCAGGCGAAGGAGATGCAGATAGACCAGCTGCAGGAACAGCTCATCAAGCTGAAACAAACGGCCGAGGCACAGACGCTGAAGGTTGGTGAAGGAAGAGCTATTTTTACTTGTGATATTTATTGCGGTTAATTATCAGTTGAGTTCCATGGAGTCTGAGTTGAGGCAACGACCAGTGAGTGTAAATAAAGACAGCCAGCTGCAGGCACAAGTTGAACAGCTGAAGGCGCAGCTGGATAAAGCCGAACTGGCAGCTGTGTTTGGGTCACAAGGTCAATCAGGGGATATGACGGCTAAGCTGGCTGCGATGCAACAAGAGAAACGGCAAGCCGAGGAAGCGCGAGATGATGCTCTCAGACAGTTGGAGAAACTCAAACTCAACGTCAGTGTTCTAAGCATCATGCGACTGAGGTTAATTCCAGTGTTCCACAGATCCCCCCACCGACAGAGGAGCCGCTGGTTTCCTTGGCACCGAGCCAAGATGTTGCCGCCTCATTCACTGGCCACTCAGCCATGCTGGTTGATATATTTGGGAATGAATCCAGGGCGAGAAATCCCAGCAAAGAGAAACAGCGAACTGGAGACCACGACTTATTTGGAGGCTTCGGGTCATCAGGGGCAACCGTTGCCCCCGTAAGAAAGGGATCGTGCGAAGAGAACCAGATTGAGAATCTACAGAAAACTGTGGATAAACTCCGCAAAGAAACCGAGAGTGAGATGGTGGTTTATTACAGAATCAGTAATTCAATTTCTCTTTGAATTAAACAGATCTGAAGAACGGGAACGCTAACAGGGATCTCACGATTCAAGCGAAGGAACGCGAAATCGCCGCAAGCGGTGTTAAGTTGCGTGACGCTCAGGCGGAGATTGAAGCAAACTCGAGAGTAATGTTGGATCTGGAACGTCAGCTGGAACTGCTCAAAGACCAGATGGCAAAGGTCAAGATGAAGGTCGGTGCTGCTGGGTGTTGTGTTGCTCAGAGGGACAGCAATCTTTTGACAGGACCAAGCGGAGGAGAATGAATTGCGAGCTGAGTTGCATCGGTTGACACAAAAGAGTTCTCAGATGGAGAAAGACCAAAAGGAAATGACGCGGAAAGTTGAATCGGCCGAATCGGCAATGCACGCAAGCACTGAAGCTGCACAGAATGCAAGGAAAGCACTCGAATCACTCAAGTTTGAGAAGGTATGAATCAGGTGTGACCCCTCGTGCTGAAACCCGCACTCAGTTGCATTGTCACATTTTTAACATTTTTAATGCCTACTAATGGCTGATGCAATTAGTTTAATTCAGTTTGATGCAAGAATTATCTAAATCGGAACAGTAGTTCAAAAGTTACAGCATGTATGCGGGTCAATCCCGAACAGGTCAAAGATGAGAAATTGGTGTTAAAAAGTCGGCAAAATGATTCACATGTCAATGCAATAGACTTAGTTATACGCAAAATTAAAAGAACTTATTGGTCACAGATTGACATGATTCTTGTATGTGAGGAAAGAGGAGATAATTTTCTTTATTTTGCCATCAAAACATGAAAATCAACATTTTGAACCCATCTGACCTCTCAAGGCTTTTTTTTCGGGAATATGCTCAGCAACTTAGTGTGTTTCGGCGCGCGTAGTCACATATATATTCCTGATTTGATTTAAAATATGATTTTTTTTCTTTTTTTCTGGTTCCAGGATCGCATAGCTTTAGACCTGGATCGCAAACAAGCAGAAACCGCCTCTCTGAGCAAAACAGAAAAGGAAGCGAGATACAAATTGGAAACATGCGAACAACTCCTGGGAAATGTTCAGCACGATTTGGAAGAGAGCAAGAACCGAGTGAAAGAAGTGCTCAAGGAACAGCAGAACCTCCACGCGCAGATTGAAAGTTTGAAGAGAGAAACCGAAGCAGCCAAAGAAGCGAAAAAGATCGCGGAACGAAAATCCGAATCATTTGAGTCGAAAGAGCAAGCCATGTTGAAGGACACTGCGAGTGAGTGCGGTTTATGTGGTGATTTGTCTTGTACGATTTGTATTTTATTAGACCTGCAAGGAGAATTGAAGAAGGCATGCTCACTGGCTGATGAACGAAATAGAGAAGTCCGTGATCTGATTGATCAACTCTCAGGCAAAGAACAAGAATTGGTCAAAGCCAATCAGCAACTGAAGATGATTGGGAACGATGTTGACGAAGTGAAAGCCAAGAACAAGTACGTCTTTAGATTTCTTAATATTTCACTTTAATATGCTCAGCATTGGTTGCTATTACTGGTAATTCAATCTGTGACCTCAACACTAAGCATTGAGCTGCGGAATCATTTGTGTTTAATTAAATTAAGTTAATTAGAACATTTATTTTTTTTTGGAGTGAAGTAGTGAGAGGAAATCCAGGAGATCTGGCTAAGGTCAGTGAGGAGTTGCTGGTGCTCTGGCTACCTTAACATGGTAAATATTGATATATTATAATGTGTGTAAAAATTAGGGCTGGGCAGATATTGCTTATACATGGATAACGGATATCTGTGTTACTAATATCCAACGGATACGGACACGGATATTTATGCCCAAACACTGGAGCATGCACCTGCAGCGTAATGCCCCAGCGCCTGGCACACGCTGTGAGCGGGAGAACCAAATTTGTTGAAAAATAATTTGTGCAAAATCTGACCACTTTTCACGAGCAATGTTGAATCTTTGTGTATATACTAGCTAATCTCCATATCTATGGTGAAAAGGGCACTGAATCATTGACCCTGTCAGATGCGAGACGCGATAAATAGCAATTCCATAGTAATGTGCTGATCCTCATTGAATTCCCCTTCTTTCTCATCACTAATGATTAGTATTCTTAATTGTTAGTATTCTTATTATTTTTAGCCATTGTGGACGGATCTTAATTTTTCACTTAATTTAGGCTGATTGAATGCTAGGTCTGAGTTAGGATTTGCACGTTTTTTCCCCATTTTTATTTAATTTATTTTTGATTGCAGAACTTTGAGTGAGAAAAATGAAGATTTAGAGAAAGGAATGACTGAAGCGAGTAAACAATTGACTTGTACGTCAGCTGAACTCAGTCAATTGAAGACTGAATCACAGCTCAAAGAGGAGCAACTCACAGAGAGGATCACTAAATTACAAACAGATCTTTTTGATGTAAAACAAGAAGCAAAGAATCACGATATGGAGATTGTGGACATGGGAGGAAAAGTATGTGAGGCAGAACAGAAATGTTTTCAGGCAGAAAAGATTTTGAAAGAGAAATCGGACTCATTGCTTAACTGCCAGGACCAAGTGAATAAGCTCTCTGAGCAACTGTTGTCTGTTCAGTCTGAAACAGCGAAGAAATCGACAGAATTAGCAACAATGGCTGATGAGATTGAGGCGACGAAGAAAGAGAGAGATGAGGTTAAGCAGATGCTAGAGAAAGCGCAAGAGGTTGAGCAATCTCTGATTGGTATCAGGGATGAATTAACGAAAGATTTGGAGACTGAGAGGAACAATGGACAAATGATGACTGTAGATTTAGAGAAAGCAAAGAAAGAGCTTAGCAATGCAACGGCTCAGTTAGACGTCAAGGTGGCTGAGTTCAATGTTGTTCAGACAAATTTCTCTCAGCTTCAGACTGAGGCAATCGAGTCACGCGAGAAGTTAGCTGTGGTTGTGAAAGAGTGTGAATCTAAGATGGAGGCTCAGCAGAAGGAGTTGGAGGCGAAAGCGGAGGAATTGAACCTCAGAGAAACAGAGGCTGAGGAACTAAAGTCCAAATGTGAGGCTTACTCTAATTCACTTGATCAAGTGAAGCATTCTATGAAAAGCAAATTGGAGGAAATGGCTGCTATGGAAACGACATGCGCTCAGCTGCAAGCGGATCTAACTTCATCACAAGAGACGGTTGACGTTTCAGCGAAATCCTTGTCTGCTTGCCAGGAACAGCTCAAAGCTATGGAAGATAAGATGAGTGAACAGCTGTTGTCAGTTCAGTCTGAAACAGCGAAGAAATCAACAGAATTAGCAACAATGGCTGATGAGATTGAGGCGACAAAGAAAGAGAGAGATGAGGTTAAGCAGATGCTAGACAGAGCAAAAGAGGTTGAGCAATCTCTAATTAGTGTCAGGGATGAATTGAGGAGAGATTTGGAGACTGAGAGGAACAATGGACAAATGATGACTGCAGATTTAGAGAAAGCACATAAGGAGCTTAGCAATGCAACAGCTCAGTTAGACGTCAAGGTGGCTGAGCTCAATGTTATTCAGACAAATTTCTCTCAGCTTCAGACTGAGGCAATCGAGTCACGCGAGAAGTTAGCCGTGGTTGTGAAAGAGTGTGAATCTAAGATGGAGGCTCAGCAGAAGGAGTTGGAGGCGAAAGCGGAGGAATTGAACCTCAGAGAAACAGAGGCTGAGGAACTAAAGTCCAAATGTGAGGCTTACTCTAATTCACTTGATCAAGTGAAGCATTCTATGAAAAGCAAATTGGAGGAAATGGCTGCTATGGAAACGACATGCGCTCAACTGCAAGCGGATCTAACTTCATCACAAGAGACGGTTGACGCTTCAACGAAATCCTTGTCTGCTTGCCAGGAACAGCTCAAAGCTATGGAAAACAAGATGAGTGCTGTTCAGGAGGAGAGAAGTGCTGTTGAAAGCAACCTACAACAGGAGCTGGATTCACTTAAGTCCCGATTGGAGTTGCTGCAAATGGATATGGAAGATAAGGATGCTATGCTTGATGAACTGAATTTGCACTTGGAGCAAGCTAGCCAGTTAAATATTGATGCCAAAGAGAGAACAGAAAAATTCAACTCAGAGAGAGCACAGGAGCAGAAAGAGAAAGAGCTGATGGCTGACAAATTGTCACACGCAGAAACCGAAGTTCAACGGCTGATGACGGAGGTCAACAGTCTTAAAGAGACTGGGAATGAGGCTACGTCCGAACTACGCCAAAGACTGGAATCCGCTTTGGAGGAGAAATCAATTCTGCTCACGGAGAAGGAGAAACTTGTGCGTGAGATGGGAAGCAAAGAGGAAGAGGGTAGAGTAGTTGAGGAAGCACACCATGTTCTCAGGAATCAATTTGAGCAACTGCAGCAACAGAAGGAGGCAATTGAAGCCGAAGTGAAACACTTGAAAGAATCATTGAGGGTGATGCAAGAAGATTTGCAAAAGGTTTCAGAAGAGAGAGATGAATTGAAGTCATCACTGACAGCCAGAGAAGAAGAAATCTCACAAAAGGAACAATCAACGAAAAACTGTATGTCCAGTCTACGTGATCAGCTCATGCAGCAGACCGAGACGATGTTATTGCTTGAAGAAGGACAAGGAAAACTGCAGGGTGAGGTCGAGCAACAAGAAGCACAAGCGGCCGCTCTTAAAACTCTGTCTGCAGAACTGAGGCAACAGCTGGAACAATCTCAAGATGTGGTGTGTTCGAAAACGAAAGAAATGGAAGCTGTGAAAGCGTCTGTGGAAGAGCTTGAGACTGAGAAGCGAGCGATGGTTGTGGCGTATGAAGTTCTGCAGGATGATCTCAAGAATGAACGGGAGCAGAGAACGGCGGACGCTGTGAAGATTGAAGGGATGCAGAGCGAGCTGAAGAAGCTCAGAGATGACTGGGATGCTGAGAGAGCAAGCAGGGTATTGGATATTGAAAGAGCTGAGATGGAGATTAAGGAGAGGACGGCAAAGGAGTTTGAGAATGAGGAAAGGATCTCTCTCCTTTCACAGAATGAATCTCACTTGAAACAGAGTTTGGACGAGATGAGGAAGAATATCACTGCTTTGGAAGAGAGGGCAGCTGATGTCGTGTCTGAGAAGGAAGATTTAGCGCTGAAGCTGGAAGCAGCTGAGGATGATCTGCATGTGAAACGAGAGTCGATGGCTGAACTTCAAGAGAAATTGGAACATGTTATGGCTGATGTTGAAGCCAGTAAAAGCAGTTTTACCGAAGAAAAAGAAGAGATGCATAAGCAGAATTCTTCTCTGTTAAGCGATCTAGCCAAGGCTGAAGAATTGAGCTCAAATCTTCAAGGTCAATTGGACGCTGTCACTGAATCAAAAGTAAATTTAGAGGATGTTGTGCAGCAACAGAGAGATGCCTTGGAACGCTTGCAAGAGAAGGTTTCCTCCTCTGAGACTGAATGTAATGATGCACAAGGAGAGATCAACCGCCTCAGAGATGAGTGTGATGTTAAGGGAGAGACGCTTTGTGCGATTTTGGCGGAGAAAGAGAACTTGCAGGCACAGGTGAAGCAACTGGAGTGTGTTGTAGAAACACTAAAGCAACAGCTTACCACTGCTGAGGCATCTTTGAAGGAAGCAGTAGAACGACTGCAAGCCTCAGACGACGCTAACTCAGAACTAACGGCGAGGGTCAGTGTCCTAGAAGAAGATTCTGCTGTGAAGGAGAACAGGCTCAGTCAGCTTCAGGAGGAACTGAAGAGTGCTCTGATCAGAGTAAAGACTGGCGAAGATATTATTGAAGCGATGGAGGAGAAGGTGGAAGGAATGAAGATGGAATTAAGTGAGGCTGAGAATTCTTTGGTGAGCAGTCAAAGCGGCATGGTGGGCAAGATGCATGAACACGAGAAGGAAATCTCAGAGCTGCAGGAGAAGCTGACTGGGGCTGACACTGAACTGTTGGGGATGAAGAACCAGGTGATGAAGATGGAGAGTGAAGTGTTGGAGGCAAAGACCCTGCTGGAAGGCAAAGAGGAAGAACATCGCACTGAGAAGGAAGAGGTTGCTCTGCTGAAGGAGCAGTGGCTAGCGGAGGAGCACAGGCTGAAGAATGACCTTCTGGAAAAGGTCCAGGAGCTGGGAACTTTGCAAGCCCACATGGATATGGTTGTGCATGAAGGTGAGCAGAACTTGGAAGTGGAGAGGAGGAAGGTGGAGGAAAGTGCCAGGGCGTTGGTGGAGATGGAGAAGCGACTGAGTAAGCTGCAGGAACTGATGAATGAGAGACAGCATGAATGCAGAGAGAAGGAGGAGAGGATCGATGTTTTGGAAGAAACTCTCAAGGAATTGGAAGAGAAGTTGCGTCAGGCTGAGGCCAGGGAAGAGGAGATGAGGTTGGAGGGAAATGCTGAGGTTGAGAAGGTCTTGCAGCGAGAGAAGACACTGATTGCTCAGGCTGACCAGCTCAAAGTGAGCGCAGATGACTTGGAGATGAAGCTGCGCGAAATTGAACAGAATAAGCAAGTGCTGGAAGCTGAGCTTAATGCAGCGCATTCACATGAGGATGAGATCAAGCAGAAAGCTGCAAAGGAGATTGAGAGCAACGAAGAACTCTGTGAAAGCAGAGTGCGGGCTGCTTTGGAGGAGAAAGACCTCGCTGTAGAAGTCTTGCAAGGTGAGAAAGAGGCGCTCTCACAGGATGTGGTATCTCTGAAATCTGACTTAAGAGGAATGCAGGATAAATTGGATGTGTACAAGGCAGAAAGTGAGAACGATAAAGCCAGGTTACAGCGTTTGGTGGATGAATTCTCTAACAAGGAATCCGCTCAAACTGAACTGATTGCAGAGATGGAATGCAAGGCCGAAGCCTCCGCCCACGAATTAAGAGCGTTGAAAGAGGTCCAGATTGAGATGGAGGGTCGCTTAAAGCAGATGCAAGTGACGGCCTCCGTTTTGACAGAAGAGAAGGAGACGGCTGAACGTGAAAAGACTCTCCTCTTGGAGCAAGTGGTTGAGGCACAAGCAGCCATTGATGAGATGGTGCAGGAGATGGCTCGCAGCGGAGAGGCAGCGCAGGCTTCACAACAAACCCTGACTTCACTGGAAGTGAGCAGGGAAGAAGCCATGAACCGTTTAAACCAGCATGAAGCTGAGATCTCAAAATACAAGGAAAATATGCAGGAGCTGACACTGCGTCTTGAGACTGAGGAAGAGAGAAAGAGAAGTTTGACGGGTGATCTGGAAGCTGCTCAACGGGAGATCGAAGCAGAGAAGTTGAGAGTGAAAGGACTCAACGAGGATCTTGAACAGATGCAGAGCTTGAAGCAGACTGCCGAGGATCAACTGAGGCTGGGTGAGGAGAAAATGCAGCAGCTAGCGGCTGGTTTAGAGGAAGCAGAGCGAGAGAAGCTTCGGGTGGCGCAAGAGATGCAGCTG
This sequence comes from Capitella teleta, assembly GCA_000328365.1. Lineage (NCBI taxonomy): Eukaryota > Metazoa > Annelida > Polychaeta > Capitellidae > Capitella > Capitella teleta. The sequence goes on along the minus strand of KB308736.1, from coordinate 31,894 downwards.
CTTAGAATTGAGATGCAGCGCTCGTGTGAGGAAGCTGACGCCAAGTCTGCTCTGCATCGAGAAATCGTAGAGAAGTTTGATAATCTTCAAGAAGAATCTGATTTGATGAAAGAGCAATTGATTGCCGCGAAGAAGCAGGTGTCTGATTCTGAGGAGAGCAGAAGGGTGGAGAGGAGAAGAGAGGAAGAGGAGGAGGATATGTTGAGCAGGCAGAAAGAGGAGCTGGAAAGGAGCCTGCTTGTGGAGCAGCAAAAGGTCATTGACCTGCAGTCTTCTGCAGAGAAGCAGGCAGAGGAGATGCAACGAATTGAGCAGGAGATGTTGGATCTTCGAAAAATGCACTCAGACCAGGAGGATTTGTTGCAAAGCCTTCAGCAGCGGGTCGCTGATGCCGATACTGAGAAAGAGGCATTGATGAAGAGGAGTGATGAAGTGGAGAAAGAGAGGGATGAGGTGGAGAAGAGGCTGAATGTGGTGCAAGCTGAGGTGCAGGCTGAGGTTGAGGCTATGCGACAGAGCAAGGAACAACAAGAGGTGTTGTTGGATGAGCTGAAGACTTCGATGTTGAGCAGGGAGCGTGAACTGACAGAAGATGTGCTGGAAGAAAAGCGGCAGAAAGCTGAGGCTTCAAAAGAGTTTGACGAAGAGAAGTGTTGTCTGCAAGCTCAGCTGTCAGCGCTTGAGCAAGAGAAGGAAACGATTGCGCAAGAGTTGGAAGCCAAACAGCAGGAGTGGGACGAACGAGAGGCGGCTTTGAAGGAGCGATTGGCCAATGCAACGTCTGGAGATTCTGATCTGCGTTTCAGACTAGAGACAGAGATGGCTGAGCAAGCGGTCAAGCTGACCGATGCTGTGATTGAAAAAGACAGGGCTATGGAGAGAGTGGCTGATCTGGAATGTGAAGTTGAGAAACTGCACAAGCGTTTAGAAGAGATGGAGAAGCAGAGACTGATCATGCAGGCCATGGGTCAGGAGTTGAAGGACGACTTGCAAGATGCCAACCATAAAAACCAAGATCTCGTGGCGATTGTCGAGCAGCAGACCCAGGGCCTGCAGGACAAAGAAGAGGAACTTGCACAATGCTCTGTGGAGATTTCGTCACTGCGAGAATCAGGGAATAAGAGCAGCGAATTAGCTCGTGTGGCGCAACAGGATGCGTCTGTGATCCGAGATAAAATATCTGATCTTGAGAAGGAAGTGAATGATCTGTCTGGGGATCTGAGGCAGTCGAAGGAAGAGGCATCCTGCTTGGAGGCTGAGAAGTTGATTCTTGAGGAGAAAATGCAAACAGCTGAAGGGAGGTTGAGAGACAGTGAAGGTCGTTGCACCCTCCTCAGGGAAGAAATTGAGGCGCTTCGATGTGAGTCAGAAGAAAGGCTGACACAGCTGAATTCCGAGATGGATGATTTGTTGAAGAAGACAGATCGATTGGAGAGTGTCACGCAGGAGAAGGAGATGGTGGAGGCTCAGCTCAGTGGACTTAAGATGGAGCTTTCACAGAAGGACGAGGAGCGCATTGTCGAGTGCACAGAGAAGGCCGAGTTGGAGCAGAAGTTGAAAGGAATGACAGCCGAGCTTGAGCAGCGCAGAGAGCAGATCCAGGGGCTCAATGAGCAGGTGCACGGACTGACAAAGGAGCTAGCTGCATCAGAGAGGCTGATGAGATCCAGGGAGGAAGAAAGTGAGATGCAGTTAAGAGAAGTTAAGAAAGAAGCTCAGCAAAGTCAAGAACAAGTGGACGAGTGGAGAGAAAAATATATTCGACAAGAGGACAGCAAGAACAAGGAGAGAGAGGAGTTGAGGGAAGAACTGGGAGCGCTTGAAGAAGCCAAGGAGGAGGCGGAGAGGGAGCTGAAGGGAGTGCGGGAACACTTGGAGCTTAGTCAGTGCCAGATCAACGCTCTTGAAGAAACCCTCGACTGCCTCAAGACAGCAGAGAAGGAGTCTCGAACTGAGGTGATTAGGCTGCGCGAAATGGAAGAGCAGTTTGAGAAGAAGCAGCGTGCGCTGGAGGAACAAGTGGAGGCTTCACAAACGGAGATGGCCACACTGAGTGCTGAGAAAGACCAGGCGAAGGAGGCGCTGGGAGGAGCTCAGCAAGAAGTGTCTCAGCTTAAAGAACAAAGCTCACAATTGCTTAGACGTTTGACGGAAGCATCGCATACTGAAGCCGAACTGAAGGCTTCTCTGCAGACTGAGAAATCGCAGAGCTCTGACGCGCTCAATCAAATGCTTATGTTGGAGGACAAGAACGCGTCCCTTCTGCTCAGTTGACGGATGCCGGCAAGGAGGGCGAAGCTATGAGGGCGGCTCTTGAAAGGTCAAAGGGCGTGCTGGAGGAGACAGCCGCCAAAGCCATCATTCTGGAAGCGGACAAAACTGTGCTTGCGAAGGAAGTGAAATCAATCAAGTTGCAATTGCGTGAAGCGCAACTGACGGTGGAAAAATTGCGGAAAGATATACGAACAACCAAAGCTGACCTGGCTGAAAAGGACAACGTGGAGACTTCAAATTGCGACGCTGTTCAGGTGAGGGAGTCCTTGGGAGGTGTAATCACTTATTTATATTTATTAATTTCCAGCCATCAGCTCCTTCTGCATTTAAGCCGGTCGTTGCTTCGGCCGAGAAGAAAGGTCCGACTCTGCGTCTGAGGCACAAGAGCCAAGCGGAGACTTCATCAACGGAAGCCAAGAAAGCTGCCCTACCCACGATTGTGCGTGTCCAGTCGTCCAGCATGGCTGCTGTGAAGCGCCCCCCTGTGGTCAATTCAGGCACCTCAGAACCCACGAAGAAAACGCGCATGCAAGCGGACCCAGCACCAGTGAGCAGTGAGTGTTCTTCAAGTGCAAGCAAACTTCAAAAGCTCAACGAAATATTTTTTTCAGAAGTGGAGGTTGATGGTGTGCCTGTTCCCTCGAAAAGCAATCGACAACACGTAAGTTCTTTCAAATCTCCTTTACTGCTGAGTCAATGAGTTTGAGGGAAGCAATAATTCATTTTCCTTCACAGGCAAGCAAGCCACTTGAGCCGATTACCAACAGTCCACAGAAAAAATCGTCTGACAGCATTGAACAATCAAATAGCGGAGGCCCACAGAGGGCAGTACAGCATCGTGCCTCAGTCTCAGCCTCAACAAACTTCGCTCGCCAGAAAACAGAGCGAATAAAAATCGAGCTAAAGTCTCTGATTCAGAACGCAAAGAAATTGAAGAACAATGCAAGCAGCAGTAGCACTGAAGAAGAGTGAAAGTGATTGTATGTCTGTGTGGTACTTGTCTTCTTTTTTTTTCTTTTTTTTTTTTCACTTTTCATTGTACAAAATAATATCCACGAGATTTAATATTTTGTTTTTGTTTGTTGTCGAAAGTATTTCCACTGAAGTTATTGTTTGTATATCTTTTTTTTGTGAATTGCATGTTGATATTTTTTTCTGTATAAAGATTTATTTTCTATTTATGACAACCGCTGTGTTTAAGTTTATTACCAAATCAACTTGACAAAATCAACTCGAACATTGATTTCAAAGATCAGTGTGGCTGATTTATGATGACTTAAGATCAGTGTGGCTGATTTATGATGACTTAAGATCAGTGTGGCTGATTTATGATGACTTAAGATCAGTGTGGCTGATTTATGATGACTTAAGATCGGAAAGCGACATTGCCGTTTCCTTCATGATTCTTCTGCACTGTCATTACACACGCTCCCGTAACAGAAACCTGCGAACACCAACACAAGCGCCAATGCGCCCATTAGTACAGGGGTATATTACACAGAAAAAGGATCTAAAAGGGAAAAAAATAACATCAAGCTAATTTTTGGATATATGATGGAGCTTGGCATGCCGGACAACATATCAAAACTCCCCAAAGATAGACCTTGTGCCAAAAAATTCCTGGCTGTTTTAAGAGTAAAATTGAGTCAGTTTGGTAGTACCTTCGTCAGGTGCTTTTATTCACAGATTTCATTAACACAGAGATGTATAATTCACACTATAGCTTCTTGGTTAAATGAATTAAAGGGAGGGAGAACTGGTTGAAAATGGACTTTGAGTCGTTATTTGATGCACCAAAGATGATTCCTATGCCTGGCCCACACGAGGAATATCATCGCTAACGATTTCGCGGGAGATATAAAGCTAATTAGGCGTGACGTCAGGAGCTGTGATGAAACACCGAGTTCCCCATCTTTTACAATGGGCCTCGTCATATCACCGTGTCCTGCGACTAAACCCCTTGATATTTTTTTATTTTCTTTTCGGAAATAGATAGAATAATCATTTTGCCACCAGTCAGACGCAAACAAAAAATATTTTTCGGTATTTTTCTTATTTTAACAAGCGATTTTCTAGGACACCTACAACGTTTCTCATCCTGAAACA
>KB308736.1:3623-15398 GCA_000328365.1 Capitella teleta | reverse complement strand
AGATATGAATATATATAATATATTATATATATAATATATCAGAATATTTATTAGATATCCCACATCTGGTGATGTACGGCAGGGCCAGCCGTGCTGGGGGAAACGATGTGGAGACACTAAAAAGAAAATTTGAAGAGCTATGCACACCTCAAAGTGTTATAGTTTCAACATAACTAGTTCATTACACATGTATATTGAGAATTGTGAATTTGCTATAAATACTAAACTCAACTCAGATAATCATCTCAAATAGATTTCATCATAATCACTATATAAACCCTGTCTATCGAATTAAAATTCATTAATCTCCAGAATATCTTCTCACTCAATACTACAACACAAAGGGTTATTATCATGGAGAGGCATGCATTCAACAGCAAGAGGCACAGAGAGAGGGAGAGAGTTTCAATACCTTTTTAGAGAGCACAAGAAGGGAGCAGAGGCACCCAAGAAATATACTACATCGAGTAAATGCCCAAAGTGTGGGAGATCCCATGAAAAGTTCAAATACCCAGCATATATGGCAAGAAATGCTACCAGTGTGATGGCATGAAACGTTTTGCGGCCATGCGCAAGAAGAAAAAAGTTTTCATTCAATCTTCCGAATATCAATTGGGCTAGTCTTGGTGGGCGTGTAATGATAGGCGATCAGACCAAGAGTGAAGTCAGCCTCGCCCTTGCATTTGTCAATGAACTGGCCCACTGTTCGGTTGGTTCTCTCTACCCGACCGTTGTTCTCATGGCAGTGCGGACTGCTGGTGATGTGGTCTGTCTCCATCAGCTTGCAGAAGTCGGCAAAGGCTCGGGAGGAGAAGCACGGTCCGTTGTCGGTTAACAGACTCTCAGCCAACACAAACTTCTGAAACTTCCCCTTGAATACTGCAATGACAGCAGTAGTTGTTTGTGAGGACAAGCGATCGACCATGATGTAACCTGAGTAAAAATCTATTGCCACCAGGAAGCTGTGACCTTTGCTCTTCTTGATGTCAGCGGCAACAATCTGCATTGACCTGGACGCCTGCAGCTGCCGCTTGGGTGTTCTTGGCGGTGTGAGGGCATTTTTTTTTTGGGGGGGGGGGCATTCTTTGCATGATTCGATAGGCACTGCAATATCACTTTGGATGCCGAGCCAGTATACGGTCTGACAGTGAATCCAGTACGAAAGGAAGACAAGTACCCTCTACCAAAGATTGATGACTTATACGCCCATCTTGCAGGAGGAAAGATTTTTTTCAAGATCGACTTGAGTAACACGTATCGCCAACTTGAGCTTGACGAGGACTCAAAGAAATACTTGGCTATTAATACGCCCAAGGGGTTGTTCCAATACAATCGCCTTCTGTTTGAAATGAGTTCCGCTCCAGCAATTTTTCAGCGTGTTACAGATATGCTGATGAAGCAGATGCATGGCGTACCTTGACGACCGGCAGCAACAAAACACCATTTAGAGACACTCCAGAATGTGCTGAAGACTCTTCGGGAGGCAGGTTTACGAGTGAGAAATGAGAAATGTGTCTTTTTCGCGGACAGTGTTGCATACCTTTGTTACCGAGTGGACAGTGAAGGGGTGCATGTGTTGCTGGAAAAGACGGATCCTGTTCTGAAGGCACCTGTTCTCCAAAGCAAAGGGAAACTGCATTCATTTCATGGCATGGTGAACTGCTATGCCCGCTTCACCAAGAATCGTTCTGCTGTTCTCTTTCCTTCTTACAGATTCCTGGAGAACAAGACTGTGTGGAAGTAGACCAAAGTGCAGGACAAGGTATTCAAAGAAGCGAAGTGATTCCTGAGTTCTTCATCAGTTCTGGTACATTACGATGGCACAAAGGCTCAGCTGATGAACTGCGATGAACTCTCATCTGCGGTTCTGAACCACGGTTTTCAACCTGCTGCTGCCTCAACATGCGGTTCTCAACCTGCTGGTTCTGCCTCTCGTGCGTGCGCATAGAGCCAAGACGTCTCAGAATGCAGATTCTGGACTCATTCAACAAAACCCAGCAACTCACAACATCACTCATCCAACATGTGTTGCTGGGTCCACTGAGACGGCCAAACCCAGCAAACACAGAACATTCCCGTAACCAGCAGGTGTAAATTTTGGTCACCTGCAGTTAACATTAGGCTAACGTGGCGCGAATACTTGATCTCCGCGCTCTCATGGTCACTTGCAGGCGACGTGAGCCTGGCGTGGCCCGCAGGGACCCGCAGGCAGGAGCTATCGCGCTTTCAGCGTTTAGTGTAAATACGTGGAGGCCACGTTAAAGGCGAAATATTTCAGTACTTTAACAAACACGAGCAGAAAATTAAAGGGCCTAATTTTCACTGTCACCCTTTACTTGGTCGACGACTCTCGGAGCTCACGTCCCTCCCGCTGCTGATGCTAAGATCTGGACTGCTACCTTCATTGAAATAGCTCACTCATCTCCTTCCTTCATTTAGAGCAGCTTCCAACGGTAACACAGAGGGCGGCCGCCACGCGTCTAGTGACAAGCCCCACCCCCGTCTCACTCAAATTCATTTTAGCTCATTTGCAGGCCACCACCAGGCACAAACTAGTGTATGATCTCAGTGCCGCCATGGGCCTATAGCAACTATGAATACGCGTTCCCTTATGCAGAGGATGATAGCGTCCTTCCAAGGTGGAAATCTGACGCTACATTATGAACCCCAAATTCATGACTCCTGCGTGGATTGCAATCTAAGTTTCATTAAAGAATTCATCGTGGGGACGGTCGACCAGAGAACAGAGCTCATTTGATGTTCCATCGATCGTCAGCTTCTGCATTTTGTTCTTCTCCAATATGTGTCGCTAATATTTAATCGCTCGGAATTCCATGTTCTTCATGTGTTTGATATACAAACAAAGTTCATCAAGTGCATCAAGATGGCTCAATCGCAAAAGCAACTCCGAGTGAAGATCAGAATAAACACTCGGAATATGTAATATTTTCAACTGGGGATTCGGACACAGTTTCACGAGCATTTCACGACAATTTTGGTTCATGGCATGTGGTTCTATCTTCAATGTTGTCAGAAGTATGTTTGATGTAAACCTCATGATGCTCTCAAAAAAGCACGTTGAGTTGCAGAATTCCTGAACGTCCATACCCAAAACATGTCCCAGAGCAATGTGTAGGAAGTCGTTCGAATCTTCCTTGTGCGATGTCAAAGGAATGTTACCGCTTGTCATTTGATCTGCTGCATAACTGAATAATAAACCTGGGTAACTTCTTCGTATCGTGTCAGAAGTTTGACAGGTGAATCAGACGCATCAAATCTCCAAACAACGGACACCTTCACGTTCTTCCAATTTTCTCTTATTTTATTTGATCATGCCTGATTAAATAAGCCTGATTAAATAGAATGTTTTCAATTTCCGTTTAAAAATAACAATGCTGTCGCAGCTCCGAATGTCTCGAAGCAATTCATTCCAGAGTAGAGGCGCCACAACCGAAAATACACGGCCACCATAACTGTTGAGTCGGTAATTTTTGCCGGGTGAGTTAGTTATCACCCAGCGATCGTAGGAAAAGCAGGCACGTAGGGAGCAATTAAGTCTTGTAGGTATAGTGGTGCCAGTCCTTTAATAATTTTAAAAGCCATTAAATTGATTTTATAATTCACCCGAAATTCAATAGGGAGCCAATGTTGATACTTAAGGACTCGAGTGATGTGGTCAAACTTCTTGCCTTTAATAATTAAACGAGCGGCTGCATTTTGTACGCGTTGGAGGCGGTTTCTGATGGCGACATGTAGTCCATGGTAGAGGCAGTTACAGTAATCGAAACGTGAAATGATTTGCCATTGTACGAGAGCTCTCAGCGCATCACGGTCGATATAGTCTCGGATGCACTATATTTTATGGATCTCGCAATAAGCAGACTTGCAAACAGTGTTGATCTGCATCTCCAGGTTAAACTTTGAGTCAAAGAGCACACCAAGGCCTCTCACTGTAACATTGGGCACAAGCTCACAGTTATCCAGTTGTATTGTTAGAGAATCACCAAATGGCGCAGCAATCTTAGGTTGTTGAATACACAGCACCTCTGTTTTTGATTCATTCAGTTTTATGAAATTTGAGTTCATCCACTTCTTTATCTTCGATATGCACTGTTGAAGTTTGCGAGTAGTAGATAATCGTGACGACGATGAATGTGCGGAGAAGGCGCTGTAGAGTGGATGTGTGTCATCACCTGTACGCTGATGACACACATCCATGTTGCCAATTATCTCACTGAGGGGCTGAGTATACAATCCAGACATCAGGGGGCCCAGGACAGACCCCTGGGGTACCCCAAACCACAAGGCTTCACAGGAGAGATCTCGATTAACACACCTATACACCCACACGCTAACCCATCATTACACGTACATATATATCTCGCTGATTCTTGAAACACTTGAAACACAAACTTTAATTGGCATGTAATAAGCCAAACATAATATGCATCTTTAATCCTACATATAGTTATAAGCTTCTATCCGGTACATTGAATGCAAAATAAAATCTTTAGTTTGAGAACTGAATATTTCAACTTAAATATATGTTAATGTCAATTGGCATCAATAAAAATTTACACGATAGTTAAATCTAGTATGGCTCTATACACTCTGGTAATGTATTACACTGTTGGGTAGAAAATACATGAACATACATCCATCGCTGATGGCTGACAAGTATCAAATGACCCCTATCGTTGCAAACAGTCCGTTCACACCAAAGATACAAAGTTCACACCGATTATAGACTGATACCATCAACAGATGGCTTTCCAACTATACGTGCATATACAGCATATAAAAAACAGACAAGTCCAATCCCATTACAACAGTTACGAGTCACTAGTCACTATTCACCAGGCTCCAAGTACCAACGACAAACTACACCAACAGACCATGCGATCTCCCTGTGATCATTCATCGTTGTAATTTGTCCTCAAAGTAACATTAAAGTCGCTATGAGGTAAACAGGCATCATCCTAGTTATTCATAGTTACCTGGATGAGCACCGCGACAATGCCACATAGCATGATACCCGACTGAAATACATCCGTCCAGATCACAGCTCGCATGCCACCCTGCAAAATATTATGCATGAAAAAGAAAAACAAACTGAAGTTGATATCAATAGAACACGGCTAATTTCGAATTTAGTATGCATATATAAAATACTAATAGGTTTGTTTGTTTGCTTGTTTTTTGTTTTTGCTTTTGCTTTGTTCCCTTCATTTTCCAGTATGTAAACACAGTGCTCCCTTTCTTTTGTTTTGTTGCACATAATCTATCGGCAATGCAGTACCTACAAGGGCGGTGTATGTAGCAGCCACGGCTGCCATGATTGGAATGCTGACATTTGAGGAAAATCCTGCAGCTGATGGAAATACGAGTGTGACTACATCCTCCTTCAGTTTGTTACATACCTGCTTCCAGTGCCATAGAGGGTGTGTACATAGCAGGTCCAATGTAAAGCAATTAGAGTGGCAAAAGTGATTCGTTAATTCAAAATAAGTTTTATTTCTAACCCCACTAGTAATTCCGAGTACAGCACCCACAATTCTGATCAATCGCGATGAATATCTCAGCTGAAGATACTGTGAAAATACTGTGGAAGATGTTCTCAATGTGAAATAATTCATACAAACCTTATGGACACTGATCAGTTGCAGAGGGAAGATCCATGGAACCAAAAGTCTTTCAGCCAACAGGATTGCTAGTGCATATCCTACCAGGCTTCCAAACCATTGCTGAGTTCCATACAAATAAACCTCAGCTGGGTTGCCCAATATCATGATGACTGATTGGTAGGAAACCACGAGGCTGAGCACCGTAGGCAGAACCTTGAGTTTCCTGTCAGCCATGATGAACTCTTGGGTGGTTCGTTGCTTGTTGCCACTGAATGCACGGTAAACGCGATTGCAAGAGATGCGAGCAGGAAAAAGGCGAAGATCAAGTAGTCAGCCCAATGCAGACCAGCCATGGTTCCGCAACAACAGATTTAATCATGATATTTGTATGCCTATTCAATAATAACAAATTGAATTTGCGGCCCAATATTGAACAATAAAAGACACATGTAATAGACACTTAGGATCAGTGTACGAAAATAGCGGTAAAGCGTTACCAACATTAAAAAAAAACAAAAACAAAAAAAAAAAAAAAAAAAAAAAACAGATTGAAAGTCAGCTTGGTCATGTATTATATGGGCCTAATGACGCATCATAGGAAAGATAATTGTCAGAATGAGGAAGCAATAACTCTACAACACGCAAATATTTGAGAGGTCACGTTTGTTTACTTCCGGTTCATCTTCTGGGGGGCTTTCAACAAGTTACAAGACTAGGAATGAACAAAAAGTCCAATTAGTGAAGATCAATCATGTCATGGACAAGTTTATCGTTCGTGCCAAAAAAAAAGAGAGAGTTTGAAGCTCAAGCCAGTGCAAACATTTCCAATAAAGAGGCCGGTGAGGAGCCCAATGCGAAACTTTCGAAAACTTCCAGTGCTACTAGTTCTAGTTCTCCTAGTCCTAGTTCTTCTAGTCAGTCAAATCCAAAAGACTCAAAATCAAATGCACCTTCTATCGCCAAGATAAAGAAATTATGCTAATCTTGGAAATTGGTATCTTTTATTCTCCAGCATTGCTCTTGGCATCTTAGTATATGCCTGGATCTAGCACAGATTCTCGGGCGAGGTCTGTATACCCATTGGGCTCGCTGTAGTATGTCAGCTAGCCTGGATCTCAATTGCTGATTACTTTTATTGCTACTTGTTTGCTGTTTTTTTTTTTTTCTTCTGGTTATCATTATGATCTGAATCTCATTTGTTGGTTTCATTTTGTATTAAACCTGCAATTGGTCGACCTTGTGTTACGCGTTGAATTTTTTCAAGTTACCAGATTTATTTTCAGGTTACCAAATTCCAAATCTGAAATCATGGTAACCTGCCAAGTTACCACTCCCAAATTTTAATTTCATTCACTGCTGAGGATGGTGGCATTTCTTTTCAGGTCTATAAGTACTGGATATCCTTGTATTGCCATAAAATGATGCTGGTTAGCCATGTTTTTAGTTTGGTTTTAATGACAGGGAAATTGGAAAAAAAAGATCCATTTGTTTTTCAAATTAAGAGAGGACATCCTCTTCAAGCAATCGTTCACTTTTTATCTCACTGATATCAATTATAATCCCACTTGATGCGTTATAAGTTTACTTATAGGCGACAAAAACATATAAACATGTTTTGCATTGCATGTACATGAAAAGGACCTCTGTTCATTTGGGACACCTTTTAAATCAATTCTATTGGCTTTCGTGATCGAGTGACGTGGGACCAACTTTGGAAAATGGGCCAGCTATGAATAATTATCAAGGCAAATTAAAATACAAATTTCTTACTCAAGCAGAACAGCTTGAAACGAGATGAGTGCGAGATTTCTTTTGTGAAAACCGCTGAAAGGTCTACTCACTCGACGGCTTTCATCGTTAAAAATAGGGGAGTTACTTTAATTTATGCCGTCACGACGGTATGAAATGGAATGCGAGAAGAAAGCGATATTTCAAAGCTCTCAAATTTGATCGTCTAAAAATATGTCAGTCAAAGAGTGTATTATTTTGTCAAAAGAAAAAGAAAAAAGCTTTGATTCTGCTCTTAACACTGATACCTTTTATTGAATAACCGCATACGGGTATATACACCCATACTAAGCCTTTGAAACGACCACTAATTATCGCTTTATCCTCGTTACAATCATTCATGATGACTACACTTACTACAGGTCAAACAGGGGTCAATTAAAATTGAAAATAAACCAGTTTATAGTTTAGCATGCACACAGTTGTTATTCCACTTAGAAGTTACGATGTTGATTTACCAGAATACCGCAGGTCACATGTTTTATGCAAGTATAAAATGAAAGAGATGCAAGGGATACATGACACTGGATACATGTATCTCGATACATCCATTGCTTTATTGAATTCAAACCCGTGGTTCTGAAGCCAGATAACCAAACTCGACTCCGTCTTGTCGGTTATATTTAAACAAACATAAAATAAGATGCTGGAGAATGAAATTAGTCGAATATCCTTATATCAGATCGATACATAAACATAATTGTTCAATATGTTTACCTGCAAAATCCTTAATCGATTACATAATTATAAGGGCTTTATATTTCTTTCTTCTTTTTTTTTATTTGCATTCATTTATTTCATTATTACGTCATCTATAATTTTCCATATAATTTCTATCATTCACCTAAACCAAGAATCAATGTGCGTCCTGAATGAATAAATATTTACTGGTTTGCAAATACTATAATTTTGTGTGAATAAGGAAGAAGATGTGGAATAAAAATTGTAACGTGAAGCAAATCATACGCTCCTATTTGCTGAATATTGCACCATGATATAGAAGATTGGTTTTATTTGACAAAAAAAAATCAACAAAAATATCGTGGGATTCCACTTAACATACATTTATTAGTGCTTTATGCATTGTTATTCATTAATAAGAATAATTTTCATTATCGGAGGCGCAGGCCAACTCCCCAGGGTCTCTGCCTGCTCTCCCTGCTTACACCACCGTTTTTGAATTAAAGCATTGAACAGCCTCTTGTTATGGCTGTTCTGAGTGCTGTTCAAGCAAAATAAATGCAATGAAATGAATTTTTGGTCAAAGCATGATATTTGTTGACGCCAGCTACTCAAGTGAAAGTTAAATGAAATACAGATCCATGTATAATCGATCATCCCTTCCAGTTAGACATTTACATTTAGCGCGCAGCACCTTTGATTAGATCCGGGTCGGGGTATCACCAATCCTATGTTGCTCCAGCAGACGTCTAATGCACTGCCATAACCACAGCATTAGGGCCTGGGGAATTGATATGCATGTTCTTGGGAATGACACTCTGATGTTAAAAGTCTTAGTTTAATGCCTCCAACGGTGAATAGAAAACGAATAGAGCTGTGACATCAACTACAAACAACAAACGATTCCAAACGATTCCAAACGAGAAACAAATCTAACGGCCACCCTCATCAGAAGACAAATAGAAGCCATTATTCTGCTGCTAAGGGCCCAGCCTCTGAAACCCACGCTCACGAGTCATAAAACAAATTGCAACACTAAAATCGTCTGCGCAGTTGCTCAATCAATCAAACATTGAAGCATCTCTTACCTTTGCCCTTCGACTTCACGTCCACTTTTCATGAATAAACAGATATCTATCTAAATGCGTTGTTCACATAACTCAGCACTGGATTTAAAATCGAGAAATATTTAATTAACTTGATTGGTATTGATGTGACACGAATCGAGAATAATTTACGTTTATAATGGCACAGTTCAGAAATGAACAGTTTACTATCATTATTATTATTAAAATTATTCTAATTCTAAATACCATGCAGTGACGCAATTAAATGCACCCAGTTTAACCTTTGTATGGAATATCATTCATTACACATAATGTATATGAAAAGTGAAGTGACAGTTGCAATTAACCATACATTCATTCATTCGCTATCAATTGAACCTCCATAGTCAGAATCATACTTCATTTTGGAAAGATCATAAATTAAAGCTATTTCTTGTGGACAACGGTATAAATAGAGCAGCGTCGAATGCTGCTTCAGTTGCTCCATTCAAGGATCAGCAAAATGGCTCAACTTCAGTTGTTGGCTGCTCTTCGATCTCATCATCTCAGTCGCCAGACAAACACAAGCACAGCGTGAGCGCACTTAAATTTGTATTTATTGCAGTAAGACCTGTGTTAGCGACCACCTGCCCTAAGCGACCACCCTAAATCAGCCCGACCACTTTAGTCTGTAATTGACCCTGTATTCAGCAACCACCTGTACAATGCCACCAGCGACCGGTCATTATCGGCCCCGATGGACACTTGACCCTGTGTTAAACGACCGGCGCTTGTTGGGCATTCAGACATTCACGTGTTGTGTCTTTGTTATTATGAGCTTTCACCACATCCGTGGATAAGTGATGTAGAATTGCAGTCACTGCGTCATAGATGTTCTTGTGACTGCCTCTTTGTCAACTAACTATAAATTATTGTCCTCCACGGGACTTTAAATCATGCATGAGATTATTCCACAGAGCTTCAATGAGTGTTATGCAGCTGGTTATAGCATTCACCCACGATTGTCCGCCATTTTCTTTTTGGAGCTGAGTACATCTTGACGTAGTGACTCAAATTCTACATCATTTATCCACGGGTTTGGTGATAAGCTCCAAGATTGTAATATCGGATGTACGGAAGCCTTCGTTTCTAAAAGACAATGCATTATATGAACTTTCTGACCCCTCAGCGTGGCTTATTGCCTCTTGAGATATGGAAACAGTTCTGTGCATGCTCTGCCCGAAGGTCCACATACATAGTTACTGAAAGGTCCATATACATTTGTTACTGAATCTACTATTATATTCCTATTATAAAAGATAAATCGGGAAATGGCTCGGATATCGGTAATTATAGACCCATTGCCCTGTCTTCTGCAATTACCAAGGTCTTGGAAAGTTTGATTTTATGTAAAGCCGCATCTTTTTTGTCTCCTTCTGACCACCAATTTGGTTTTAAAAGTCACCACTCTACTGATATGTGCGTTTATGCCCTTAAAGAAATTGTCCGAGATTACCTTTCGAAATTTATTCCCGTTTTTGCTTGCTTTATGGATGCATCTAAGGCTTTTGATAAGCTCAATTATTTTACATTGTTTGAAAAACTTTTAGAACGCAAAATGCCTGTTCTTATTATTCGTATACTTTTTTACTGGTATTGTACACAGCAAATCCGGGTGAAATGGGGCAGCGCGATGTCAAATTATTTCAATGTTTCGAATGGTGTACGGCAGGGCGGAGTGCTGTCTCCTGTTCTTTTTAAATATTTATGTGGATGATATGAGTTTTATGCTACGTGACAGTCGTATTGGTTGTTCTGTTAGTGAGTCTATCTGTAATCATCTTTTTTTACGCAGAGGACCTTGTTTTATTGAGCCCTTCCAAAAAAGTACTACAACATCTGTTAAACCTTTGTTATAATTATAGCATATCCCATGACATTACTTTTAATCCTAAGAAAACTGTAATGGTGCACACAAAAGAGATGCCCCTTAAATAATTATTAATAATCAATTCAATTTCAAGTTTGAATCCTCTGAGAATGTGAGATACATGTATACTAGTATATGCTGATCAAGTTAACTGTCAGTGACTGACTGACTGGGTATCACTCAGTTACCGTGGAGTAGGAACAGGCCCCTTCAATGTAGGAATGGGTTGGTCATGCAGTATCATGAGTAATAGCACAGATAAATCTGGCGAGGTCTGTATACCTCATGGCGTCTGGCTGTAGTCAGTAGTGTATAGTATCATAATACTAGTGTCATTCATTGTATTATGTATGATGTATGTCGGCTACGTGAGTATGTACACTGTTACCATACAGTGGCAGTGTAATTGTGGAATATATGCAAGTATCTTAGCTGTTACTGTTGTCAGTTTTATTTTAGGTTACCTCTTTCAACTGAAGAATGAGGTGATGCTATTCTGGGGGAGGGGGGAGGGCAGACATCAAATTTATCTCCAAATCGAAAGCGCCTCTGCGGTGTTTGCGTTGTGATTCTAAGTCATTTGCCTTCTTGGGAGAACTGAGGGGAGAAGGACAAAGCAGTGTAGCATGGTATCATTAATATGGAACTATCATACAATTGCGTACATACGAATACCAAAAATAATGACTGATTTCTCTAAATGGCT
>KB308726.1:141930-193410 GCA_000328365.1 Capitella teleta | reverse complement strand
GGTCCCGGGTTCGAGACCCGATCAGNCCACGGGCGTTATGATTGTGAATTACAATTGTGATTCTTCAGTGACTCTGCAGTGCTGCCCAACTGCGTAACAAGNCCGGGCGCTGTGTACTACTGTCTATGTTGGTATGCAGGATAAAGAACCCTTGGGATTTATCGATAAGAGTAGGGGGAAACCCCGGTCCCGGGCCTTCTGTTTTGGCGCCCGTATCACCCGAATGGGTAGGGTGGAGCCATAAAACTCCATCACGCACTCACACACGCACCCATAACAATTGTCGAAAGGGGATGGGGAGTATATACAATACGTACATGTACAGTAAAATCAACGGACTTCTACAATAATTTCATTGCTTACTGCACATTGGGACGAGCTCCTTTCGACTCCGATTTAAACTGTTTGTCGCCATGAATGCAGGCATACACATGCTCCGAATATATGAGACCATCCGCGAACTTCTTGTTGTAACGCCGTGATGCAGCATCGGTGGTACTATGAATTTTCTTAAAAGTACAACTTTTCTTAAAATAATCATCAAGTCCTTCATGTCTCTGAAAGGGATGGGGAACTAAATTTTAAGTGATGTTGTATTGACTCATAGCACCAATTGATAGCATTCCGTGCCAAAAACACCATGCCTGGATGCAAGCGTAAGGAAATAATGCATTCCGAATATCGGGGTTAGCATTGCGCCTATGGGAGAATGGCTTCCATTGCGAAGTATAGGAGGCAAACGTCAGCTGATGGCTTGGTTTGGCTGATGGCTGATTGGTCCCGTTCCCCTCGTGAAGCTATCGATTTCAGCCAATCAGAGCAGATCATCTTCGCCATAAAAGGACATCTCTGTTGTTTACGAAACGAAAGCGCATGCGTGGTGCACTCTGGCTGACCTTTATACTGTTTCAGGATGAGAAACATGGTAGGTGTCCTAGAAAATCGCTTGTTGAAATAAGAAAAATAGCGAAAGATATTTTTTTTTCACGCCTGACTGGTGGCAAAATGATTATTCTATCTATTTCCGAAAAGAAAATAAAAAAATATCCAAGGGTTTAGTCGCAGGACACGCTGATATGACGAGGCCCATTGTAACAGATGAGGAACTCGGTGTTTCATCACAGCTGCTGACGTCACACCTAGTTAGCAATATATCGCCCGCGAAATCGTTAGCGATGATATTCCTTGTGTGGGCCAGGCATAGGAATCATTTATGGTGCATCAAAAATCGACTCAAAGTCAATTTTTAACCAGTTCTCCCTCCCTTTAAGTATTTTTTCCCAACTGCACGATTCGCAGATTATAAGCACAAGATGCAAGGACAGTAATGTGCACTTTATGCTACATTGTACACTTTCAACAAACATGATTTTGAAATATACAAACTTAGTAACTTCATGAGGCGCAGGTCAGTTCATGGCAATTGTTGTATAGGAAGTTTGAAATAATTCAAGTCGTTAGATCGCCAAGTACATGTACTAGTCTATATTAACTACACATGTCTGATCAATTTCAAACATGGTTCAAGGGCGAGACAGTGACTAAAACGAAGTACTGCTTCTGGTTCACACGAGAACTGCAATTGGCAAAGTTGTCACGTGTTGAAAATAAGCACTAAAGGAGATAGTCAACAACGCGTGGTTACGTCACTTTGCATGATGACTGAAGAGATTCGAGGGCATTTAATTGTGTTTATTTAAAACAAATCAGAATTAGTGCATTGTTGACATCGTGTAATCTTGTAATTGACATCGCGCTCAGCTTCAGTGAGCAGAGTTTGTGTGCGGAATGGCTGTGCGCTACGCTCACTGTGCGCTCGATACGGACACTTCAATTTTACACTTCCCGTGTTTTGACTATCCATGTCTCAGCACGGATAGTCTGAAACACACCCAATATCGGACGGATCACGGATGCCGCCACCTCTTGAGATTTGTGTTTTGCATCAATGTGTTAGAAAGTGAATGAAACAGAAACGTGATGATTAAAAATCTGGGACAAGCAACTATTTAACTCATTTTGGTGTGCAGCATCACATATATGGCCATATATGGCTACTGGTCAATATATATCTCTTCCGTCTTCTAATTAATGACCTGAGGCCTCTAATCAAGCATTTTCTTCAATTCAGAGCTATGTCTGATTCAACAAAGCAAGTGGAAGATGAGGGTGCTTCAAGTCCATGCCTCAGGGAAGGAAAGTCTGGAGATGAAAAATCGCAAGGAGAAGAGAAAATGTCCAAGCACCAACTGAAACGCCTCAAGAGGTTTGAAGAAAAGATGCGAAAGAGACCAGAAATGAGGTATGGAATTTTTTGTTTGTTCAGAAATGAGTTACTCATTAACTGACTTAGATTTTCATAATTATATTATCATGGAAATCTTAGTTGATACCATTTTTATTGTTAATTTCAGAGCTAAAGAACGCCAGAAAAAGAAAGAGAGGATTAAGGCTATGAGGGAACAGGGCATTGAACTTGGACCCTCTCGCAAGAAGCTCAAGAAGAATTGCATGGTGGACTCGGCATGCAAGACTCAAGTTGTTATTGATTGTTCCTTTGACCATCTAATGCAAGATAAGGTAAGCAATGCTTTATTATCTTTTATTAATATGTTTGATCTCAAATCTTGAATTATTGATAAGGCTGGGTGAATATTGAAATAACCTAAAAAACGAATAATGAATATTTGGGTGGTTACTATTCGCCGAAAGCAAACCTGAAAACGACTGGTTGTGACAGTAAAAAGAGAAAGAAAAAAAAATTCTACAATCACAACTTTCTTTCATTACAATCTTGTATTATGGAACAGGAGCGTCGTTACTAATGCATAGCTGATGATTCTGGCTCTGTGCGAAATCGCCACAGATGACTGATGTATGTGTTTACCCGATGTCTGATCTGTTTGTTATTTTGATCATGTGAAAGCATGTCTGGTTGTCAGTGCAGGATATGTTGGTGCTCTATATTAACTTTATAAGCACATGTTCATGCACTGTTGCTGGTGAAATAATAGTATTGACTTTTTTTTTTTTTTTTTTTTCTCTTCTTTTCTTTTTTCTTTTTTGACTTACATCTCTACAATTCTGTGACAGGTTCGTTACAAAATAAATGATATATATATAGATGTACCTCATCCCCCCATGATAGCCAAACAGGCTTTTAGCTAGGATTTTGAAACAGCCTGTCTCACCCAGCCAGAAATCAAAATGGAGCGCGCGGCGAAGCATCAAAATTTCGACCGGCACAAAAAAGTGTTGCGAGCCGGAACAAAAACATATATATTGAAAAAAATGAATAAAGCAATAAACATATGAAATAACAATTGGACCATTTTAATAGCCTAAGTTTGTCAGGACTGTCAAGTGTCAACTAAAAAAAAAAAAAAAAAAAAAAAAAAGAAGACATAAATAAACTATAAACTGCTATGTCTGCCATAATTTTACTGCAGTAAAATAATAGAATGCCATAAAGTCAGCACTACTTGATGGTTGACTAACACCAGGGACAAGAAGTGATGATTGCATAATTGAAACTAAGATCTATTGCATTACTTCTGCAAAAATGCAAAGATTGAGATCAATCATCAATTGATGGAAAATTACCTATGGTAGCCTTGAAATAGGACTAGAGAAAAGAAATTGCAAACTACATTCATAATCAACTTTCATAGGTAATCAGGTAAAGAAGAAAAAAAGCAAAATACTTTTCATGATAGAGGAAAAAATAATTGTAAAACTAGACAGAGCCTACTGCATTGCACATCACAAATAATTATGACACCAAAGTTCTACAGTACTTAGACCATCATTGCACAGGTAAGAGTTGAGAAGTTTGAGATCAACAATAATACTTGAGTAAGTTTAAGGAATCAGACAAGATCATACACAATGAGATCATGCTAAGAGAAACCCTGAATACATTTGCTATTCTAAGAAAACAAATCATGCATAGCATATAAAAATCAACAAGAACATCACAATCTCCTGGGAGCTGCTTGAAGGTAAACTTCACGGGCAGCTGCAACATCAAAATCAGCCACAGATGGACCCGAAAAGCTTATTCTAATCAATTTGTCCAGCTGCTCGATGGAGAGGAGCTGCCGAGACTTCACCTTGACTCGGTTCTGGCAACTAAACACCCTTTCAGCTTCTGCATTGCCCACCATGACTACTAGAGCAGCAGTCATAAGCTTGAAGATTTCTGTAAGAATTCCCATTTTCAATTTGAATACAGATCAAGCAAAATCTTACAACTGAACAATACTTGGTTTGCTTTCTTTTGTCCTCCAAAGATCACTTCCATCAGCTCCGGTGGTGTGTAAAAGTGCCATTCCTGGTTACCATTCCCTGTAGTTCTGAATTCTCCCTTGAATCTTGCAACCTCCCTCTTGTATGGCAAAAATTCTGCAAGGCACTCCTCTGCATTCACCAGAGGTGGACATTCATTGCCATTGACGTCCACTTTAGCTTTGCCATAGTGCTCAAGGAGAGTTTGCAGGTGATCTTTGCCCCACTGGAAAAGCTCAGCACTTTCAGAAGGGAATGAGGAAGGCTAAAAAATCTGAAAAGAAAAGAATGTATTATTATCAAGCTATTCAGTAATATGTGTGGTTCATTACCTCAATTTACCTGCATGGCATTAAAAAGTTCTACTTTGGAAAACCTTGCTGTGATATTTTCAATCAAGAGCTGCAGAAAGTCTGCTCAAGCGAGATCAAATAGGGCGATTTGATCAGGTGAATTTCTCCTCCCTGCAGTGATAATTTCAAAGCCATGATACTTGCAGTCTTCGCCATATTGAGTCATGAAGGACTCCAAGCTGGAGCCATCCTGAGACTTCAATGACTCCAAGGTGGCGAGGACATCAGAAACCTAGCATGTCAACAACAGAAAGAAAACAATAATTCATCTGGTAAATATTTGATTTTAGAAAAGACCTACCCCATTCTTCACATGGGAAAAACAAACATCTGATCTTTGAAGAATTTTCGAAAGATGGTTGACAGAATCCAACACATCAGCTACCAGGTGGAAAAGAGCTGCATAGAGGAAGCTGCTCAGCTGTTTGTTGAGTCCGATTGCCACGGCTTCTCCAGATTCTGCATCTTGCTCAGTGATCGTGAGGAGTGCCTTGTAATTGCGGATAATGGCTTTGACGCTCTCCCCCATGCTCAGCCATCGGACTTCAAAAATATTCTTGAGCTTAATGTGGTCCTCACCAATGGACTCCACAATGCTCTTGAATTGCGACAGTTTTTTCGATGACTGGAAAAAGACAAAAGTTGACATGAACATCATTACTTGGAGAAATATGCAATAGACGTACCTGCATTATGTATGTGTAAATGGAGGAAATCAGACTGCAGATTGTCTTCAATTCAGAAAGATCTGTGGTGGCATTGCTCACAGCAAGATTCAATCTGTGGCATACACAATGCACACAGACTACAAATGGATTTTGCTCCAGAGCCAATCCAGTGAAGCCTTTTACTGTCCCAGTCATTACTGCAGCTCCATCCATACTGAGACCCATCACCTGTGGAGAAAAGCGTATTATAAAAATTTTACAACATGCTGTTGTATTGTGTACCTTTGAGAATGGTATTCTTGATTTCTCAAGAAATTCACACATGCAATCAAAAATTGTCGCAGCCTTTCCGTCATCAACTTTGATGCAAGTCAGGAAAGTTGTTATCAGCTGTACATCCACGTATCGTACAAGCACCAGGTGCTTTTCCTTGGCACGATCTGTAGACTCATCAAGACCGATGCCGATGAATGGGCTCTTGCGGACCTTCTCCAAGATGTTGGCCTCAAGAGTTGTGTTGATCGCCTCCAGCAAATCGTTGAATGTTGTTGGTGATTCATGAGTGGCATTCTTGCCATGGTTGAGTTCATGAATGGACTGGACCCCTTGAATGCGTTGCAGATTCAACAATGCTCTGGAAATAAAATTAGACAGAAAATGGAAATATTTAATAGAGTTCTAAACCAACTTGTATTTTCGGTTGGCAATTTCCTCCTTTGCCAAGAAATATACTGTTCTCAAGGCAGCCTCCACTGCAGCATTCTTGATGGAGCTGCTTTTTGACAGGGACTTCACAACGGCCACTTGACCCTTCTCTTTGGAGGCAGCAGCATAGAGATGATCCTCTGATTTCGCAGGACACACAAGTGCATCCTTTCTGTGAAAAAAAAAAATCACCTAAATAAGCAAAAGCGTTATGTGCAATAACAAATTTTCCTACCGATAATTGGTGCATCCCGTGGTCCAAATATTGCTTTTCTGGGCTGCTGTACACCAGGTGCACAGCATTGCCCCTTCATCATATCGGAGCCAGGGAAAATCTGAGAGCCATCCTTTGCAAAATTTCCTCTTCTGCTTTCTTTTCCTTTTTCCTGGACCCTTGTTCTCTGACTTTTGAGTTTCTGTCGCACTTCCACTATCACTGCCACTCGAAGACACGCCATTGTTTGTGCCACTGTTGCTAGGGGGAGGGCTCGGAGTCGATGTGGTACTTCTAGAACTAGAAGTCCTAGTAGGAGTCCTAGTCTCAGTGGGACGAGTTCCTTGACTTGGAGTTAGAGACTCACAATCCGTTGTTGCCGGCGTCGGTACACAGAAAAAACTGGAAATGGCGTGCTGGTCCCGTCCTCTCTTCTTCGGATTCTTCTTAGACATGTTGATAAATGATAATCCAGTGGAAATGTCAATAACACAAACTTAAGAAAGTACATCAACAACGGAAACTGAAACTAGAGCACAGATTTATAGGTCAGCCAATGGCAATGCTTGGAATGCTCTTGAATGTAAAACCTTGCCTAATTGGTTCGTGTCCTGTGTTTTCGGTAGCGCTGAGCCAATCAGCAGAGCTTTGACATCACTACTCTTGAAGATTTCCTTCGTGGAGTTCGCGCCAAAAGCCCGTCTCACAAGTGTATTCTCAGCCTGTCCTTTTTATCGATTTTTGCCCGACTCTTTTAGAAATTTCTATACGACTTATCGAAATTTTCAGCCTGTCTCACATTGGCGATAGCCCGACTCAAAGTCGGGGAGACGTATGCCTAGCTAAAAGCCTGTAGCCAAAGCTGCCACGTTTTTGCCATTAAAACCAATGATCAACTCTTTGTGATATTTCATCATACATGTACTTATTTCATGCATTAGTAGACCTAATGGATCAGAGGGATTACAGTCATTACATCATAATCAACGGCACGAAACAAATAATCGCTAGTATAAACAGCATTATGAAATCGGGAGCATCGATAACCTGAATATGCTCCTGCACTGCCGCCTCAACTCTCGGTTTAAGTTCAATCACATTCAATGTTGTAATCAACTTCCTAACTATGCATGTCAGCAGTAACAAATGTGAACTCCTGACCTCTCTTCACTCTCGCCTGCTGATCAATTTCATGAAATGGCTGTAATAGTACACTACCGTATGGAACGGTAACCTACTGTAACATTAAAACACTCAGTTACTGTATAACTAACAGTAGTGTAGTGTTGAAATGACAGGGCCAAAAGTGTAGCCATAGCGGTCGTGTACTGTTGCAACAACTGTCGTGTACTGTGCTATTCTAACACTACTCTACTGTAAAGCTACCATTCATCTACTGTTGATTTTACACTTGCTGGACATACCCTTACATCGAACACCCCTGAAAGCATGTGATAAAATCAATGAAACAGATAATAATGGAGATGAACGTTTTGTTTATTGACAAGTACATGTTGTAATAGATATGAACGGAAATAAAATGCAGGAAACCACCGTGAAAAATTTATAAAAAAATAAAAATAAAATTATAAAATGTGAATAAAATGCAGAAGAACCACTGGTTGAGAAAAACCAAAAATAATGCATGTAAATCATGGAATAGAGATAATACTGGTAAGAGTAAATGCAATTTTAGAAATAAAAGGCAGAAGACCCTGGTTTATAAAAAAAATTATAAAATTATAAAAAATATAAAACCACTTGCAATAAAATATATGAAACACTGTTTAAAAACAAAGACAAGGAATGAGGGGAATTTTTTCTTATATTAATACAGAAACAGAAATACCGTTGTCGATCGGTAAAAAAAACTATCCAACGTGAGAATAATTTATTCACATAAACACAAGAAAACTGACCAATCAGCGAAGGCGCAGTGATCACATGACCACGCCCTTTCGCGGAATTGACTTAAGAAAACATAGTATGACAAACATGATAGCGACCAACCCACTCCCCAGCGTAGGTATTTATGGGAGGAAAAATACGAGGATGCTACTCCCCACCTTGAAGTACTCTTCAACAGACTCACAAAAACATTAAAGGTAAAACCATGAGAAAAAATAAAATAATACATGCAAACGTGTACGCACAGAATAGATTACTTACAATGAAGGGTACCGTCCAAAGTAAGACATGAAATAAAATAAAAATTGGTTTTCCATCATTACAAACCGAGCCTCGAGGGCGGTCGAATGACACGACTAAACCGGTTGACCCTTCCCTCTTCTCTCCTGGTTGTGGCAACACCCTGATCATTCACTGCACACTCATTCACACCATCACTCTTACCACTCACCTCTGCGACCATGAGGTCCACCCCACTCTCTTCTGCATAGTCCATCTTTAGGAGATGGAGTCTCTGTACTGCACGGGTGAATTTACCTGTGGCCGTCTCTAAATTCACGGTTCGGACCAAACCATCTTTTCCTCCATGAATCTTGACGATCTTACCCATGGGCCACCGCAGACGGGGGCTACCTGTCTCTCCCATCAAAACAACTGACCCCACCTTTAAGGGGTTGTGGACAGAACGCAAATTGGCAACTGGTAAGTTCCTGATGTACTCAGAAGACCAGACTTCCCAAAACTTAGCCTGAAGTTGACCAATATCTTCCCCGAGTTGGACCAAGTCAGCAGCGGTTCCTGGGGTGAAGTCTCCCTGCACAGGACAAAAGGCAGATCTTCGGTTGATCAAGAAATGACTAGGGGTCAAAGGGTCACAATCTGTCACAGCGTCACTGACAAAAGTCAGAGGTCGAGCATTAATTGCGGCTTCGACTTCAAAGAGCATGGTCTCTAACTCACTCCTGGTCAAGGATTGACGACCGAGGGATTTCCGAAGCGAGGATTTGACGCTCCGCACTAAGCGTTCCCACCATCCTCCCCACCATTGGGACAAGAATCGACAAGCAACATCTGCATCTGCTTCTCACCAGCCACAAAACCTCTTGCATTGTCTGAAAACACCACAGTGGGCAGACCTCTTCGGGAACAGAACCGTCGAAACGCCAACATTGTGTCTACAACGGACATGGATGGAACCAACTCGAGATGGACAGCTCTGACAACGCCACATGTGAATAAGAGAATGTAGAATTTCTTCCCCGGATGATCAGTGCAGTATAAGGGGCCTGCATGGTCCATGCCAACCACAGCAAAGGGTGGCGCCTTACGCAACCGCAGTTCGGGCAAGGGGGCCATTGGTTGGGAACACGCCCTCGCATCGTGTCGTTGACACGGAACGCAAAATCTTTTAACCCGCTTGGCCAACTGTCGCAATCCAACAATCCAGTACTCGGACCACAGGCGAGTGATTATCGTGGCGACACCAGCATGACGAATGATCTGATGCTGGAAACGAACAAGGAGCATGGACGCATGGCATTTTGGCAAGAGGACGGGGAATTTCTCATCGTACGACAGATCAGAAAAATTGAGGCGACTCTGCACCCGGAGTAAAGCGTCCTCGTGCAGGAAAGGGTTGAGTCTTCGTATGGGGGAATTCTTAGGAATTACCTTGCCATCCCTCAATGCAGTCACTTCAGAAACAAAGTGCTCAAGCTGGATTTGCTTCAATAACATTCGTTTAGCGGTGGACAGCTCAGCAAAGCTCAGGCCACCACTGTAAGTTTGACCTCTGATGACACCACAGAATCGTGACACCCACGCGACTGTCCTGAGCAGAGAGATCCAGGAACTGAGACGGGACATATCAAACACCCTCTCATATGACACTTGCAGCAAAGCTTTGGCTGGAGGATGACGGAGTTCATCATCACAATGTTCAACAGGAACTTCTGGAGACTTTATCTCATCCCATTCCGCAAACCGCATCCGACTAGGACCCCTCAACCACAGCTCTGAATGCACCAACTCACCAAACATTCCCCGCGACACCAGATCAGCAGGGTTCTCATTTCCTGGGCAGTGTCTCCAATGCGCATGTGACGTCAAATCTTGAATCTCCGACACGCGATTGGCTACGAAAGGCTTCCACCTAGCACTGCTGCCTCAGATCCAATGGAGAACTAGGGTCGAGTCGGAATAACACACATACGGGGCCTCCGTGACATGAAGGGTCTGCATCACATGTCTTAACAACCGTGCAGTCATCACAGCTGCGAGGAGCTCAAGATGAGGCAGAGTGATGGCCTTGACTGGGGCAACACGCCCTCGTGAGGTGACCATTGAGACAAAATACTCTCCACTCGTTTGCCGCGTACGAATGTAAACAACTGCCCCGTATGCACGTTCCAAAAGCATGGAACTCCAGGTTGGCTGCAGCATCCTTCCACAAGCCGGTAATGAAGCATCTGGTTGTCATCTGAAGTCATCAATATTCCTGAGTGCTGCCAACCACCTCTCAAATCTAGTGCTGATATCCTGAGGGACCTGCTCATCCCAACTCAAACCAAGTTTCCAAACGTCCTGCAAACAATTCTTGGCAGTGATGACAAAGGGTGAGAGGAAACCTAATGGATCAAATATCCTGGCAATGAAACTGAGGATAACTCGCTTGGTTACCAAAATGTCAGTGGGAACGTCGAGGGCTGTAAACCGGTACCTGTCCTTGTGGGTATCCCAACCCTTTCCGAGCACCTTGGTTGAGTCCATCTGGGACGACTTCGGATCCAACTCCCGGAATTGTAAGGCCACAACTTCGCTGTTGGTGTGGCATTTAGCTAGTGGCATGCTGGCCTCCTGCGGGCCTTCTGTT
This sequence comes from Capitella teleta, assembly GCA_000328365.1. Lineage (NCBI taxonomy): Eukaryota > Metazoa > Annelida > Polychaeta > Capitellidae > Capitella > Capitella teleta. The sequence goes on along the minus strand of KB308726.1, from coordinate 182,403 downwards.
CTGGCGCCCTTTATCACCCGAACGGGTTGGGTGGAGCCGTAAAACCCCAATCAATCAATCAAAAACACGAGGATCAAACTTACATGCTAGCTAGTACTAGTATTCAGTGTTGGTAAAAACAAAACTTAAAAAGCCAATGGCAGACACACCACGCAATGAAACTTGGAGCTACAGTAAAGAACAAAATTTACATGAGTGCATTCAGAACAACATATGTGCGTTAATCGCTTATTGATAACAGAAACAGCCGAGGGATCTAGATTGACCTATCAGTGCCTATAGCCGCGCAGAAGACAGACCTCCTGTACTTACATGAATACTAGCAAACGATTACCAAAGTATACAAGCGAATGATAGCCCTGAAACGAAAGCTAGGTCACTATAAAATGAGTATGAACTATGAAGTACTAAGTATGTGGGAGGAACCAGAAGTTGAGAACCTTGAAGCAATCGTACATAAAGTAGTACTATCACAGCTATATCACTATACTCAGGCAAAAATTCCTACAGTCCAAATAATAGTTAAGTAGAGAGAAACCCAAGAGAACGGCATTCACACCAGAAATCATAATAGAATACGCCGGGTAGTTTAACATGTTTCTGTATTAGCCGTGGTGGCACCTGGCATGCAGTCCAAATGCGCACAACTCTCTTATGTGCTCTTCGTTTAAATCCAGATCTGAATGGACTACAATGTCTTTGACATCTGTTCGAGGATATTTTTTCCTCATGCACCGCATGTTGAGATCGTAGTACGTATTTTATAAGGTGTCCTTGTGGAAGTAGCGCCCATTTCGTGGGAAGGTTCGATAGTCCCTCTTCCGGACTATGAGGCCTCCATTTCTGGCTGTGAGTTCTTCCTCACACCCAAAGCACTTCCGGATGACCCCGAACCGAAAACACAAAACGAATGGTTCAGTCTCGAGCAGCAGCTGCTGACTTGGAGTGAGTGGCGGCAAGTCTATGAGCCTCTTCACACCTGATCAAAAAGAAAACAAGAGCATCAGCCTTGAGACAAGCATTGCCTAAATATATCCAAAAGATCATTGGGAAGGGCCAAAGGGGGGAGGGAGGGGTCGGGGGGGTCGCCGGACAGGATATAGGCATTTCTAGATAAAATTGTCAAGATATAACTATTTTTACAACATACATACATGGAAATTATTACAATCAGAGTGGTCAATGATAATGGGAGGGGGGGGGGTGTTGTAGTTTGAACAAACCTTTGTAACCTTCTCTGGGTTGATGCACAGGAAACATCTGCAATAAATTACATTTGAAATCATGAAAAACATTAAAATAAAGACCCACCTTTGATAAAATTCAATTAGTGCCCCAGACTCAACTGGGTAAGTCATGTTGAACACAGAAAGATGCCATGAGGACGGCCACAGCGTCAATGAAGTTATCTACACCCATCACTACAATCTTCTCTACTGCCACATCATAACGATGACCACTCAACATGTTCTCTCCTGCAAATAAAATAACACAATGACTGTAAAAAAAAAAAAAAAAAAAAAAAAAATATATATATCGGTTGATCTATTATGGGTAATGCACTAGTGCAGTACATGTATTAGTGTTTATAAATTGCAAACATGTACATTGAAAATAAATACCAAGAAGGATTGCATCATTCATGTACTCACCAGAAATAATAATATATATATAATTATAATATATTTATTCACGTCATTTCAGACATACATGTATAATGAATGCATATAATTCTATATACACAGTGCAAAAAAAAAAAAAAAAAAAAATAATAATAATAATAATTAGAAACTGGCAACTTGTCAGTTATTCAATACAAATCGAATTTAACAATACGGATGCTTCAACATTTGTTATTGGAGCTTGCAGTTCATTATTATTTATTCCGATGAGTTCTTCTATTGTATGTACATGCACATTGATATCGAAAGGGGTTTGGAGCTCAACTTTCAGGCTATCTTTTAATGAATTATGATTTCCGGACCCGGATTTGAGAAGATATGCATAGTCTATTTTAAGGATTGACATAACACACCTGAGGTTATTGGCGACGGTTGAATGGCTATTTAGAGTGAGAGATGAACATGCTTTTAGTAGGTTATTTGTGCTATTAAAACAGGATGAGAGGAAATTAACGAATCTAAGAAGAAGTTGTGTTTTTAGGTCAGGAATCTTTAACAAAGGTGCGACGAAGCGTGAGTGAGTGCGTGGAGGCAGTTTCAGGAGCCTTTGGATGCACTTCCTCCAAAAAGCGGAGAATTCGCTGAGTGATCGCAAATCCCACAAAGGGCAACCATAATAAGAGGTGCAATAGGTGCGAAAAAGATGTCGTTTGACGTCTAAAGTGCAGAAACTGAAGTGCGACAGTAACATATTAATTTTGCCGCAGAATTCAGCTTAATAAATAATACATGGATTCATGGGTAAGTTGATTAGAGTGAAATCTCTTGCAGGCAAGTTCTGAAGAAAAACAAAGTAAAGAATAACTGTCAGAAAAGTGACAATCAGTTCAACTTTGTTGAGTACAGCGACAGAGGATAGATCTTTGGAGAAATAACATGACAGTAGTAGCATGATGCCAGGAAGAATTGAGGTATTATTTCCTGATTCCTGTTTTGCAGCCTCAATGTCTTGTATAACTCTAGGAAACTTGTTTTCATTGACGAAGAAAGCCAGCACTTTCCCAGCTTTGGATCGAACTGTGGAGATCAATCTATCTTTGCAATCAAATCCCATCAACATTTCAAAATGTTTGAGAATTCCAATAGAACTTTGATAGAATGGGGTACTCTGCTTGAATTTCACACAGTTTATTTCACACTTATTAATAAATAAATTAATAAATGCTCGATTCTTACGGTCTTACCACATTGCAATTGGGAGGAACAAGCCGAAGAATTATTTTTTTAACACTGACTTTTAAATCAGACTTTTAAACAAAAACTCGAATCGGTTGAAAGGCTGCAACAATCAATGAATCATAATGCACAAAGTTTCAAAGTACAAAATATACATGTAAATCATACATGAATTTAATACTAAAACTTAAAGTTTAGCAAAGGCCCAGAGGAAGAGTTATAGAGGCCTAAAATGTCAAGCCCAAGCCTCCAATACGGTCAATAATTATAAAAAATGTATGTGCCACGCAACTTTCATGTGATATCAACGGTAGTCCACCGTACTTCCCACAGGGAATTCAAACCTGCATTTTATACAAGTAAACTAGTTTATAAATGGTGTCAAAGAATAATATTTTTTCATTTTTCTGGTGCCAGAATACCAAACAGTTGTTATAAAAGGTAAATTTACTGAGCAGAACGAGATTTTTAGCGTATGATGGGGTAATTACTCGGATTCTTCGCAATGTGCTTGCCAGTGCTGCCGCGTGTCCAAGTCGAAAGACTGATCTTTTCGTTTCAGTAATTTTCATCGAGATTTCCAAAATCTACACAACTGCTCCCTGTTTGGTGATATTTTACTGTTGATTCAAACAACTGTCATGCACCGTTGTTATTCTACAGTAAATGAATGTTGTTCCTACATCTTTGGAAAACAGTGAAGGTCTCGCCTATGGCTGGCCACCTTGTCCTCAAGGGCTTATCGGAACAGTCGAAAAAGTTATTAGATTAGGTGTTATTTGAGTTATTTGATCGTCGGCATCAGCCGTGACGGTCAGATCCCAAACCTATTAAAATTGAACACGTTCCACACAGTTCCTGTCCAAGTGACTCCTCACAGGACACTCAACACAGAAAAAGGAGTCATTTGGTGCCCTGCACTGTGTGACATCCCTGAGGATGAGGTTGTGGAAGGTCTCTCCGAAGAGGGTGTCACAGTAGCACGGAAAATTTATTATACTAAAGAAGGAAGAATGATTTGTTCCCCAACGGTAATCCTAACCTTTGACTTCTCGGTTCTACCTAACGAGATCAAGGCAGGGTACCTGAACATCAAGGTGGTTGCTTATATCGCAAATCCCCTTAGATGCTTCCAGTGCGTCCGATTCGGCCATCATAAAGATAAATGTAGACGCAAGCCCATCTGCGCAAAGTGCACAAGCGAAGAGCACAATGATGAACGGCAGTGCACCCAAAAGGCCTGCTGTGTAAACTGTTGCGGAGAACAACCTGCTTTTAATAAGAACTGCCCCAAGTGGCTTGAGGAGAGAGAGATCCAGCGCCTCAAGACCACAGAGAACATCTCTTTCTCGGGACAAGGGAAAAAAGATACCGGCCGCCTGCCTAAGGCAGAGCGGCGGAGATTAAATAGATACGGTGTCTTAGACCCCGATTCCATTCATCCCTCTCTTGAGGAGGATATGGCCGTGGATGTGCCTCCTTCCACTTCCCTGACACCAGGGAAGATGCAATCCACAAAGGAGGCAACGAGCCATGTAAAGGGCCCCTCCTAATAGACAAGATGACGATTTTACAATGGAACTGTAGAGATTTCAGAGCCAATTTTCAAGAGTTAAAAACACTCGTGGCTCAAAAGGATGCAACAGTATTATGTCTGCAAGAAATTAAAGTTAAAGATTCAGACAGTTGTTCCTTGGTTTCAACACTTAAAAAAAAGCACTCTAGGAATAGATGGTAGGGCTGTTGGTGGTGCTGCTGTCCTCGTTAAAAAGGACACTCCCCATCAGCACATATCTTTAACGACCAATCTGCAGGCAAATGGACACAACCATGGTCAATATTACAGAGCGAGGTAATAAAGGCCAGAGTACAACGCATGGCAGTCCTCAGAAAAACTTTTCATTTGTAATTGAGCATTTTCTTGGTTCTCTTCTGCTGAAGTCTTTGTTCATTCATTAATTTTGTTCGAACTTTGTCGTAAGGGACAGCCCAACCCTGTTGGTCCATGAAAATCATGACATCTTTCTTTGTTGGAGAGGGAATACACTGAATGAAACACCACTTCTCTTAATATGTCTACTGCACTTACAAAGTAGGGTTTTTGATGGCTCTGGGAGGTTTATGAAAGTCGAAAACCGCTGGACCAGAATTTTTGTTTCTTCAGGTGTCCATGTTTTTCTTCCTAGAATAAAATCATTAGTAAGCAAAAGATTCAAATTCGTCTCAAAATATTTGTAAAATATGAGGTCTTATCTGTTTCTCACCTTGATAGTGAATGAAGAGAGTTGCTACTTTGATGAAAGATCTAGACGTAGATGGTTGAATTTACGAATAGGCTGAGCTGTGGTAACTTTGAAAATGGCGATGTAATCGTGTAGACATTCGTTAGCTTTGAAAGCGAGAGGGAAACTAATGAGTGGAGAAGCCGGGGATTATTTTTATATATCGTCATTACGTCAATAGTATGCTCGACAGATCTCTGCTTCAGCTTGACTCCGCCCCTAAGTATGCTAAGCGCGCGCTCGAGCGTGCAAGCGAGCTTGAAGCAGGAGCGCACACCTTTAATTTTGTGCTCGTGTTTCTTAAAGTACTGAAAAATTTCATCTTTAACGTCGCCTCCACGTATTTACACTTAACGCTGAAAGCGCGATAGCTCCCGCCTGCTGGTCCACGTCAGGCTCACGTCGCCTGCAGGTGACCATGAGAGCGCGGAGATCAAGTATTCGCGCCACGTTAGCCTAATGTTACCTGCAGGTGACCAAAATTTACACCTGCTGGTACCGTTAGGGGAATGTTCCGTGTTTGTTGCATGGGGAGAAATGCCAATTCAATACAAACCAGTGATGGTTACTTTTACTTCTTCCTCCACTGATGATTCATCACTCTGCGCTACAACAAGAAAACAGTGGCTAGAAAACATGATGGCTAGATTCAATAAAAGAAATATAACGATGCTTATATTTGATCATGGCTGTGCTGAATTGTGCGAGCACATAATGTACAGCATCGAACAATCACCTTGGTCATTGCATTGAACATCCTCACTGGCACAAGAATCCATGTCTGAGGAGTCAACTGTTGGTTCTGCTTCTCCAGCTACACACAAAGGAAAGCGACGAAGTAATATCAACAACTTGAATTAAAAGGAAAAAAGCATTCACTTCTCTCATCCAATGCTGAGTTCAGGCCAGATTCTGGATGTGCTGTTGTGCGAAGAGATTGACATAAAGCAAACGTTGCGTTTCAACAATACATGTAGCAGCATACGTACCAGAATGTTGATCAACCGAAGTCAAGAAACTCCCCACTCAGGCAGGGTTCGGTTTCCTGCAGCCAGAAACCTGTTTCCGGCACGGCACATGCCGTAAACTGGCAACTACCGCCGTAAACTGCCTAAAACATTTTCAGTCCAGTCTATCACTGGATCTGACCCTCCAATCACAAATTACACAATAAAGCCTTATCTTGATGTGTATAACTCTACAGAAGATATTGTTCATCTCATTCCTTCATGAGCTTGATATATTTCTTTTAATAATTAGCAGGAGATATAGATTTCTTGCAGCAAATCATGAAAAGGACTCCTATCAACATCACTGGTAAGTCAACTCATATTACTTTTCAATCATACAGATAAATTTAAGGCGTATCAATTGATCCAAGTCCCAACATGGAAAAGACAAAAGAATATGCTTTATTATCAGCAACTTCAAAATCAAAGGTAGGTAAACACTGAACACTTATGCACGCTGAGAGCAGAAATACCAAAAGAATTCAAAAGAATAGAAAACACAATCATGAGAAACTGAGAGTCAATGATTATCCATCATTCAATAGCATGCAATCATTGTCATCACCTTCCAACTCAAAATCAATGATTTTGTCTCTAGCAACTTTGGAGTTCAGCATGCGGTAGCAGAAAACCAAGTTTGATGCCTTCTGCACCCCCAACCTGTTCCGCAATTTACTGTGAATCATTCCAAACGAGCTGAACAGTCGCTCAATGGAAGCGCTTGAAGCTGGTGCAGACAGAAGACGGATGACCAATTGGCAAAACTTGGCATTCACCCCATTTTGAGCTGCTGTTCTCCACCAATTGACTGGCTTAACCTCTGATGATTCAATGTCGAAGAAAGATGATGGAAATGGGAGCGCTTTTGCCTGGAATGCAATGAGGGTGCTAATGAAGTCAGGATCCTTTTTCCTGAGCCATGCAGTTGCTTCTTCCCTCTGATCAGGAGTCAACTTTTCCCCTCTGTATGTAGGATGTACAAGATAGGCCACGAGATGAACAGTGGAGACAGCCAGTTTAAATCTGTTTTTTGTCTTTGCCTTGCTCTGTTCTTTATTTTCCAGAAGGCTTAACCACAGGTGGCAGGCAGTGGCAATAGATGCGGTGTCTCCTTGGCACACATCGAGTGCACTTCCAATGGGCTTCATTTGATCTCTGAGATTCATCGCATTTTTGGCCAGGTTAAAGTCATTAATACAGTTAATCACATTTTTGTCAAAGGAGAATTCTTCATTTGACAGCTGCTCTTGGATGATTTCCTGGTAGACACACCTGTTTGCAAGAAAATTGTTCATCATGTCTAGTTGACTATTCCAGAGGGTGTCTCCGGCAAGAATTGGTTTTTTCCCCTTTTTCTCCAGAAGCCATGTGTTGGGCTTGTGTTGGTTGCGAAAGGTGGTCATTTCCAAGATGATTTAGCCAATGGGACTACATCCATAGTCGATCAACTCAGGGTCATCTTCTTCCAAAGCTTTCCTCATATTTTCCATAGCATTTGCGTTATCTGTCACAACCGATTTGACTCTGCATCCAAATTGTTCTTTGGCCCTCTTAACAGTTTGCTGAGCAAGGTCCTTGCAACCTGGAGGCAAGTGGCAATGACTGGCTGGTTATGGATGTTTGTTCATCCGTCGAGCACAAGTGTGGCTTCCTTTCCAGGAATTGCTTTTTTTCATCACTTCATTCTGTTCTTCTGTTATCTTAGAAAGAAATTCATTGCCAATTCGTCTGCTGGAGGGTGGAGTGTATCCTGGACACAGCATTACAACTAATTTCTTCAATTGGGGATGCTCAGCCACATTGCATGAATAGAAGAACTTGGCCACTTCATCATCTAGGTGGACCTTATGCTCAGAAGTAAGAGACTTGAAGTGGTTGGTCATGTGGGGCTGTATGCTTCTTTTGGACTTCTTTGGTTCTGTATCAGCCTCTGAGAGATGAGCGGTCTCTTGATTCCTTTTCCCTGATGAAGTGTTGAGCTGGGATGAGGGGATAGCCGCCCCGACCACCGCTACCATTGGAGAGGTCTCCTAAAAACAATAATGCAGTATGAAAGACCTGATATTACAAGCAAAGAAAATGCTCGAGTTTTAAGTTACTAGTAAACTTACTACATTGTACATGACTAGTTGACTACATGTAGCATGCACTAAACTGATAAGCAGCAGTGGATGGTGAGTTATGCCTCCGTTTTGTTTGATTACATTGATAGGCCTATGCATTATTCAATTTATTTCTGAATTCTGTTAGCAATTTGGTTGAGCAATTATTGTGCAGCTCTTGTAGCCTCTTGACTACATCAGTGACTGGCAAGTTGGCAGCTTGTGGTAGGTAAAAGTCTTGTTTTATACTTCTAAGTCCTATCACAGTCATAATTATTGTCTTCTTTAGCAATATTTCTTAATTCATGCATGCATTTTTTTCATTCACCAAAGCAACAAATTCGAAATACTTACTTGTGGCTGTGTTGTTCGGCCCGGGCATTTGCTGAAATGTTTCTTCATTCTATCTGGCTTTGGGGAGGTCATTGTATGAGCACAATGGCTACACCGGTCCATCTCCTTGCCATTATCTCGCATGTGTTCGAAGTCTTGCCATATGAGATCCTGTGGGCGCCCACCCTTATTGGCCATTGTTGAGAAATTATCAATATACCGTACTATATTATTATAATTGACAGTGGACAGGCACAGAACTTGACAGAAGAGTTGAAAGTACCAGAAGACCCAAAATTCTGTATGGACTTGCAAGTACAAATTTGAACCTGATACAGTTCAAATTATCTAATTGCTTACAATGGTCCAAAATAGTAGCTTTCATCCTTTCTCCAAAAATGGAAATGTAGAATTGGCATATAAATAAGTAATTTGTTGTTTCATAACAATAGGATAAGAAGTTTCTAAGAGCAAGGCCTGTAACTAATCTCTATTCAGGTTTCAAAAAGCAAGGTTTCCCTATATAGTCAACAGGAAAAAGATTCCAATGAACAAGCCATGCTTCTCTTTTGTTTCCTGGAATTGGAGCAGTCCATTGCTGTACATCTGTGTAGTGCAAGGTGGTTAACTATAGTTCAACCTTTTCTTGTACTGTTTCACTTATTTATACATGGATTTAACTATTATGAGGTTTCCGGCAATCTGGCATGCCGTAAACCTGTTTCTGGCAGGGCGGTATTTACCGGTATATATCGGTGGCATTTACCACAATGCCGGAAACTTGCGAACCCTGCACTCAGGTCACAGTTTGGATTGCAGGAGGCCGCTGGTAAGTACCAGCATTCACCTCCTCACTGTGACCTCACTGTGCATACAGGGTTGAAAGTCGACCTCTCTGCGTGGTGGCATTCAGGCTCACTTGAAGATCACTCAGGCCTGCCTTTCTGCAAGATCTGTTGGTGGTGCTCCAACCATCAACATGCTGTAAGGAGTTGGTACTTGGAAAGAAGAAGTCGTTCTGCTGCATAAAATCGGCGTCACGTCGGACCTCCTGGTTCGACAAGAGCTCCAAAGCAGGGATGCAGGCAGTTGCAGTTCAAGTGACACTGCACCGACTGTTGACTGTCTGTTCTATCTATCTTCCTCCGGGGAGATCGTATGGCGATCTTGTGGAACTGGACAGACTTGTCCAGCAACTCCCTCCTCCCCTTCTGCTTTTAGGTGATTTTAATGCTCACAGCGAGTTGTGGGGCAGTGAGGAACCGAGACCATCTGGTCGGGTGGTGGAAGATTTCATTGCTGGCAATGATCTCTCCAACCTCAATACCGGGTCGCAGACCTATCTGCACCCGGCCAGCGGTTCTTTCACTGTGATCGATTTGTCTCTTTGCAGTCCTTCTGCCCATATCGATTTTACCTGGGAAGTTGATACTGACCAACATGGGAGCGATCACTTCCTAATTTTTATCTCAAGTGAATGCCGGCCGTCACTGACTCACCCTAAATGGGTTTTTAAACGGGCAGATTGGACTGCCTTTGGCTCGCTGTGTGAGATAGAGATCACCGAAGATATCTTTGAGGATGTTGATGATCCTCTTGATATTTTTACCACGCTTTTAATCAAAATAGCACATGAAACCATTCCGAAATCCTGCAGTTCCACTAAGTGCAGAAAATCCTGGTATACTGATGAATGCAAAAAAAGCCATTAGGCTTAGGAGAGCGGCCGTCCAAAAATTTAGACACCACCCTAACGATTACAATCTGCTTAGCTACAGAAGAGTTCAGACTGTTGTCCGCAGGGTGATTAAGGCCAGAAAAGAGCATCGTGGAAAAATTACATATCAAAATTAACCATACGTTCATCTGTTAAGAAAACCTGGGATAAGGTCCGGAAGATCAGTGGCAAGTATAAAGGACACCAGATCCATCACTTGACCACAAGAAGCGGCGACACTGCCACTGACAAGGAGAGCATTGCCGAAGCACTGGCTGATGAGTTTGCTCTTAACTCATCAACAAGCCATTACACTGACAAGTTTCAAAAGTACAAAGATAAAGCAGAAAGGATGGTACTTAATTTTAACTCTAACAATACAGAGTCCTACAACCTTTCTTTTACTCTCCTTGAATTACTGATGTCTTTAATTAAAGGGATGGGGAACTAAATTTTAAGTGATGTTCTATTGACTCATAGCACCAATTGATAGCATTCCGTGCCAAGAACACCATGCCTGGATGCAAGCGTAAGGAAATAATGCATTCCGAATATCCGGGTTAGCATTGGGCCTATGGGAGAATGGCTTCCATTGCGAAGTATAGGAGGCAATCGTCAGCTGATGGCTTGCCGTGATTGGTCCCGTTCCCCTCGTGAAGCTATCGATTTCAGCCAATCAGAGCAGAGCATCTTCGCCATAAAAGGACATCTTTGTTGTTTACGAAACGAAAGCGTCAGTATTGCGCATGCGTGGTGCACTCTGGCTGACCTTTTTACTGTTTCAAGATGAGAAACATGGTAGGTGTCTTAGAAAATCGCTTGTTAAAATAAGAAAAATAGCGAAAAATAATTTTTTTTTCGCGCCTGACTGGTGGCAAAATGGTTATTCTAACTATTTCCGAAAAGAAAAGAAAAAAATATCTTGGGGTTTAGTCGCAGGACACGCTGATATGACGAGGTCCATTTTAAAAGATGGGGAAATCGGTGTTTCATCACAGCTCCTGACGTCACGCCTATTTAGCAATATATCTCCCGCGAAATCGTTAGCGATGAAATTCCTTGTGTGGGCCAGGCATAGAAATCATTTTTGGTGCATCAAATAACGACTCAAAGTCCATTTTTCCAGTTCTCCCTCCCTTTAATAAAGCAGTCACGATACCTCAGTAGGCCCTGATGATGTACATTATCAGCTACTTAATCATCTGCCTATCGACTGTAAAATGATTTTATTGAATCTTTTTAACGGTATTTGGGGTGGGGAGCCGTTGCCACCCGCCTGGCAGAATGTGATAGCTATCGCAATTCCCAAACTGGGCAAAGACATCAGTCATCCGACTAACTACAGCTCAGTGGGTTAAACCGCTGTCTGCAATCCAATGCCGACCGTGGGGGTCGAGGTCCTTGGTTTGAGACCCGATCAGGTCATGGGCGTTATGATTGTGAATTATAATTGTAATCCGTTATAATTATGATTCTTCGGTGACTCTGCAGTGCTGCCCAACTGCGTAACAAGGCCGGGCGCTGTGTACTACTGTCTATGGTGGTATGCAGGATAAAGAACCCTTGGGATTTATCAATAAGAGTAGGGGGAAACCCCGGTCCCGTATCACCTGAATGGGTTGGGTGGAGCTGTAAAACCCCATCATTCACTCACTCACTCCGACTAACTACAGACCAATTGCACTCACCAGCTGTTTGTGTAAAATCATGGAAAGAATGGTAAACGGTCGTCTTGTCTATTTTTTAGAATATAATAATCTTCTTTCTCTAAGTCAGAGTGGATTCCGTTCCCAACGATTGAAGGCGGATCGGATTTTCTGGTCTTCTTGGAGACATATATCCTCAATGGTTTCGCACATGGTGATGGTGATCATGTACTTTCCATCTTTTTTGACTTAGAGAAGGCGTATGACACTACATGGGAATGTGGCATAATGTCTGATCTTTTTAGCATGGGCCTTCGGGGCCATTTACCGGTTTTTATCCGCAACTTTTTATCAGACCGACAGTTTGTTAGCGTCAGACTTGGTTCTGTTGTCTCCAGTCCGCACTCCCAGGAGATGGGTGTGCCGCAGGGGTGCGTCTTCTCGGTCACCCTCTTCAGCATCAAAATAAATAGCATTACCAACAATTCACAAATGTTTATATGTGGACGATTTCACGATTTCATATCGTTCAAGATACTTCCCTACTGCAGAACGCAAAGTACAGTTGGCCCTGAATGGGCTGCAGAAGTGGGCTGATGAGAGCGGCTTTCGCTTCTCCCCCACCAAAACTGTCAGCGTCTGTTTCAGCGGTAGACGGGGTGTCTTCCCAGACCCACTTTTAACACTTAACGGCCAAAAAATCCCTATATAGTAGAGAAAACAAAATTCTTAGGAGTAATTTTTGACAAGAGATTGAACTTTAAAGAACATATACAATTCCTTAGAGGCAAGTGCCAAAAAGTTTTAAATCTTTTAACTCCGGTAACAAGCTTACACACTAGCCGGCACACCAGTGTATTTTTAATTACAACAATAACCATTTTTACCTCAGCAAACCAAATGCTATTAGGCCGCTGGCTCTTAGAATCAAAGAAGATCTGCAAACGATATGTTCAGACATTAAAGCTATTACGCCCAACCAACTTTTTAACACCCCCTATTGGCTACTCAGACCACCTGAGCTGGATATATTTTTAATACATTTTGGCAAAAAAACAGCGAATCCAAATTATACTCTTAAGAAATGAATTTTATAATTTAGTGGATAAATATCCAGATCACAAAGTGATTTTTACAGACGGATCCAAGAGCGACTCGGCAGTAGCGGAACCGCTACTGCCGACAACCTCCGCATCCAAATCCGCCTGCCTGATTCGGCATCAATATTTTCGGCCGAGCTGCTGGCCATTTTATCAAGTGCTGACACTCCTCGAGTGTTCGGCCAATGACCAGCAGCAGTTCTTAATTGCCACTGATTCTTAATTGTCACTGATTCGCTGTCATCGCTACAAGCGATTGGAAATTTTAATATAAAGCACCCTTACGCTTTTAAAATCATTGAGAAATGCCTATCTTGTCTTCCCCAGCAAGTGATGTGTCTTGTGCAGCAGTTGCAGTTCTGCTACGCGGCCAACAGAAGAGCAGCAAACCCTCTGCAGGTTCAGTGCCTCCCAACTCCCTTATCTGCTCCTCATGACGCTTTTCTCCAATTTTCCAGTTTTACGTCACAAGCTGTGATGACAAGACATTGACTCGATTGGATCAAGCGGGCAACTATCGCAACTGGGACGTGAGTCAAAACCAAACCCGTTTTACGGTTTATAAATTCGCTAAATTTATCGACCTTTTTCGTATCCCCCGCCTCGAGTGTTCGGCCAATGACCAGCAGCAGTTCTTAATTGCCACTGATTCGTTGTCATCGCTACAAGCGTTTGGAAATTTTAATATAAAGCACCCTTATGTTTTTAAAATTCTTGAGAAATGTACATTAATACACAAGAAAGGAATCGACCTAGTTATGTTCTGGTGCCCAAGTCATGTCGGTGTGATGGGTAATGAGAGGGCCGATTTGCTGGCCAAGGAAGCTCTCTCATTCACCACTCGTACTATCAGAATTCCTTCCTCAGATTTTAAACCAATTACGTATGAATTTTATTAAGAAAAGTGGCAAGAACAATGGAGCTCTGAACATGAAAATAAATTATACTGTATTCAGCCCACCCTTGGCAAGTGGGCGAAAAGCTCCTGGGAGATCAGACGTGAGGAGATTGTGCTGGCCCGTGCCCGTATCGGACACTCACATCTCACCCACGGCTCTCTCCTGCGCAGGGAGATGCCCCCTGTGTGCATCCCCTGCCAAAGCATTTTAAGTGTAAAATACATATTTATTGAATGTGTCTGCTGTCGATTTTGACTTTTTACGCAGACGATTTTTTAATGTTTTTTCAATGTAGCAACTTTTCGAGGAAGTCAACCCCTCGAAAATTTTATCTTACCTGAAAGCGATTGGACTGTTTTACCAATTTTAACGAAATTCTACATTTGTGCTGGTCACATCTTTACCTTTGTGCTGGTCACATTTAGTCATGCCAAGTCCATCTCTGTTGTCTGTGCTTCTTCCTAGCTTTAAGCCTTTACTTTAATTGAGTTTGTGTCTCAAAGTTTGTATCTCACCCGTTAGCTTAACAGCGTTGATTTTATGAGATACTTTTACCTTTTTTGTGACGACAATTCTTACATTTCCTGTTAACCGTTGGAGGCACTAATATAATACTTTTTGTATCAGAGTGCCGTAAAACTCCATCTATTCATTCAATTTTTACGTTGCTGTTTGACCGTTGGAGGCACTAATATGACACTGTAAGTGTTAAAGTGCCGTTAAGCACCATTTATTCATTCATTCATTCATTCGTTCGTTCGTTCGTTCGTGCGTTCGTTCGTTCGTTCGTTCGTTCTTTCATTACCTTTTTCGTATCTGCTACAGATTCACTACAAAACCGAACCATACCATGAAGTATTTCCCAAGGAAAACATTGTTTACTTGAGTAGTGAATCCGATAATGTGCTTGAGGCGTTTGAGGATGATAAAGCGTACATTATAGGAGGACTTGTTGACTTCAACCATCACAAAGTAAACCCTTTCATCGAATGAGCTTCCTGAAATAATTTTTTTTTTTTTTTAGGGGCTGTGCCATAAATTAGCTGTTGAGAGAGGGTTGCAACATGCACGGTTGCCCATTGATGAATATGCTTTTCTGAAAACGCGAAAAGTACTCACTATCAATCATGGTGAGTTGTTGTGTTGTGTTGCATTTCTTCCTCCTTTCTTTCTTTCAGTTTTTGAAATTCTTCTGCATTTCTCTGAAACCAAGAGTTGGAAAGAGGCGTTTTTGTCTGTGATTCCATCGCGGAAAGGACTCCGAGTTTTACCCGAGTCAGCCACCAGTAAAAACACTAATAGCTCTGACACTGCCCAAAACCATGTCACCCGTGAAACAGATCTCTCAGAAGCCAAAACTAATAAATCTAATGATTGAATAAATCAGTATTTGATATTTTGTTGTTTTGATGAATGGTATAAAACACATATTTATTGAATGTGTCGATTTTGACATTTTACGCAGACGATTTTTTAATGTTTCTTCTATGAAACAACTTTTCGAGGAAGTCAACCCCTCGAAAATTTGATCTTACCTGAAAGAGATTGGACTTTTTTACCAATTTTAACGAAACTCTACATTTGTGCTGGTCACATCTAGTCATACCAAGTCCATCTCTGTTGTCTGTGATACTTACTAGCTTTAAGCCTTTATTTTAAGAGTTTGTGTCTCAAAGTTTGTATCTCACCCGTTAGCTTAACAGCGTTGATTTTATGAGATACTTTTACCTTCCTTGCGACAATTCTTACGTTTCCTGTTAACCGTTGGAGGCACTAATATAATACTTTTTGTATCAGAGTGCCTGCCACCCATACATTCATTCATTCAGTCACACTGATGTACGAAACAAAATTACTGCGTACACATTTAATTTTATATCTGCATTATTTCCTGGATGAATAACTTTCTTAGCAATATCGCCCACTGGATTATGCTTGATAATAATAATAATAATAATAATATATAATTTTATTCAATCATAACATATTAAAAGGTGCAAAAAATTAGATCGCCTAACACATCGGCCCCGTGTGGGTTTCGGGGAAGAATAGACCCAAAGTATCCTGTCGTAGAAGGCGACTAAAAATGGCAACTCGTTTGCCGTGAGTTGCGACCTGTACGGGGGGAAAAAGGAACCCTGGCGGTTGAGCAACCAGGGACTGTGGGTAGTCCCTGGAAGCAACACACTGCTTTGGCCGTGCTTTCCCCGAGACAGGAGGCTGAGTAGGTCTCGCTCAGTCAATCGGCTGGTGGTGCGCCCTAAAACATCATTCTATTTATTTATTATAGATTATGTCGCTTTGTTATAGATTTTAATAAAATCTGTCGCTTTGTTATAGATTTTTTTTTGCAAGACCCTAGCTCAATTAATTGATGAGCTAGAAGCGATCCAATTTGAGACTTTGAAAAATCGCTGTGACCTTGACCTTTTACCTTTAACCTACAAATTTGAATCAGACTCTGGAATTGAGATTGGTCACCTCCTTTATAGACTGGGGTTATAATGGCCAGTTTGAATTCAAAGGGCACAATACCAGATGTGAAGCATAGATTTATGACATGCATCAGAGGAATACACAGCTCACGCGCCACTGTTTTAATGATTTGGGATTTCAGACCGTCATACCCCGGAGAGGAGGAGCTCTTCAGCTTTATGAGGCAGTTATAGACTTCAATCTCCGTAGAGGGAACAAGAAAAATGGTATGTGGATGGCTACCATTTAGGTAGTCCTCGGGAGCATGGTCGTGGTTAGGGATTTTTGCCGCAAGGCTTGGGCCCACGTCAACAAAGTATTTATTAAATGAGTCAGCGATTAAATCTTTATCCGTGATTTTCTCGTTGTTGACTGTAAATTATTCATGGATGGAGGCACGCGGGTTTCCATAGGCCTCGCATGTGTTTTATGTTTGCTTCAATAAGAGCATGATAGTGACTTTTCTTTGCTTCAGTTAGTTTTCTCCGTACGTTATTTCGATAGCGTTTGTACAGAATTTCATTGTATAATAGTGGCATTCTTTTAAACTGTTTGTATAGCCGATTTTTTCGTTTTATTTTGTTCTTCAATTCTGGAGTCAACCAGGTGTTCGAACTTTTTGTTAGACTGCACCCGTTCTGTAATAGGAAACGCCTCATCATAATGGCTTAGGACAATGGTCAACAACAGGGAGTACGCACTCTGGGCATCAGTATTAGCTAACAGTTCATCCCAGTTATATTTCCGCTGCATTGCCAGGACTATGACACTGAGCTCTGTCCCTTGATAACTGGGGTCTGGAAAACATGAAAAGCTTGAGGAGAAGGTGCATGGGTTACTAAAGCATGGGCATTCGGAGTTCGCACTTGAGTGGAGCCGGCTCTGCCTCATGGAAGAGCTCCATAATCTGTAGTTGTAAAAGGCTTTTTTTGCTCAGGTTGCATTCTCTGGATTCGCCCGGCGCATGCTCAGAAGATTGGATTTCGGATCGTCATCAGTAGCCATCAACTGCCTCCTTGACTCCCTGTGGGCCTCGAGCAGGCTTGGTACGGCAGACGATGACCTGGGCCGCTTACTCCGGAATGCCTGCTGGCTCTTATCCAGAGCAGGTTTCTCTGCACCACGATTTGTTTCAAGACTGAAAAGAAAGAGAAGAGGAATTACAATGCTGAATGCAATATAAACATTGTTGTTGACTAGATAAAAACGTTATGGTTGCATTTAACGTTATGGTTACTTATCGCGATCTTCGGCAATCATAAAATATTAATTATTGTTGCCTATTCTTTGCTAGAAGCGTGGTAAGCAAGAATGACACAGTGAAAAAGAAATATCAAAATTTTGGCGCGAAACTGCAGATGATCTAAGTATGGAAAACGAAAGTGATGTGATTTTCGCGACTTTTACGAAAGCCTTGAAAATAATGTGTACTACAATGTACTACATCAGCGTCTTCTCAAATATTTTGACTTAAATAAAAGGAAATTTAAACGACAGTCCATTTGACAATTGTTATTGTGTACATATTACTCAAATGTGTTGTTTACAAAACATTCATTCATTAAAATTCAAAATGAATGAAATTAGAATTGCACCTACCATCACTCCCAAGCTTGGTCTTCCGCAATTTGACTCCATATTATATTCTCTGTTAGTCCGGCTTCCTCAGCCGGATGTTTCCTCTTTGAATTCGAATCGCCGAATGCAGTCGCGCATGCGCAGATCACACCGCCCGCATTCTATTTTCCAAACCGACCCAACTGAATGCGTGCGTTTCCCGCACGCAGAAACGCAGCCCCATATGTGAACGCGCAAACATAAAATGGTGAGATGGAAAATGCTGCGTGCGTGCGGGAAACGCACGCACATATGTGAACGGCGCTTTACGAGCAGACGACGCCACACCACCAGTCGTCGCGGCCAAATGGGTATCACACAATGAGCCTCTGAGCTGAACTTTCATGTAGCGAATGCGACAACCAATTAAAATAATGCTCGAATTATCCCTTCTCCACACTACCAACGATGGCAAATAGCGTAGGCCTATACATTAACAACCACACGCTAACAAAGTGAAGTGGAGACTCGAGGAAAGAAAAACGCAAACAAAAAACGCAAAAACATGCAATTAGAGAAAGTGTTAGTCATAGAATTCGTAACAAGGTGTTGTTAGGCAACCGATTCACAATCGAGCGATTTCTGAACAGACTGAGCTAAAAATTCTACTGAAAGACAAAATTAGCAGGATCGAATACCGACTACAATGCATAATTATCGAGAATTATAATTGCAACAAGCAGGCTGAGCTATAATACTCGACCACACACTTGCATGTAGCAATATTGAATTGACATACAAATGATACTGAGGTGATGAGGCAGTGATTACTAATTGGCTCAGTTGTCAACACAAAGATGAGACGGTGACAATGGCACAGGTTCGTCAATTGTTCTGACACCCCTTGTAGTCAGGATGGTAATTACACATATCAAACAGATACGTAGGCCTACTTGGCTTAGCTTCTCAGCGACATCGGAGACACAGTGTTCGCCTTAACGGGTTCTCCACAACTAAGCACCGAGCCAGGGGGTCGTGACCTCAGCTCGGGGCAGCAGAAGGGTCAAGGCGACGGGGTCATTGATCACGTGATCACTCCGGACCACACATGACATGAATTTCTGACCCAGAAAGGACAAATCAATGATAAAGAGAGTTTCACAAGATTAATTGGGAATTACATACAGTATAAGATAACAGGTAATATCATTTGAACCGCAAGCACAAAACAAAGCTCTTGGGGTGTTTTACATGTAGGTGAGTTCTATAAAAAAACACACAAAAACAAAAAAAAACTGACAGAAAATCAGCAAAGAGTATTTATGACAAACCTAGCTATGAGGCTCTATATATATATATATATATATATATATATATATATATATATATATATATATATATATATATAAACGATTGTAGGCGATAATCATGAAATGTACGCGTGGTTTCCCTGCAGCAAAACCTCTTCACGAGAATACCTGTGCATACCTGGGGGCAATATTCCCTGCTCTTATCTTGTCGCTTTCCTGTATGCTATTCTCAGATATATTCCTTTCTGCATGAACCCACTTTACCTCATGAGAGTCGAACATATGGCCACACAAACCAGTGTGACCTAAAATTATATATTTCAGTGACCTACATGATTTTATTTTATTTTTTATTTTTTTTTTTTTTTTTTTTTACGATTCTGTATGTGATTTCCATCACTGCATAATACGCATATTGTGATATCATCTCATATTCGTTTATATTTTTCTTCTGTTCAATAACTTCTGATTCGTATAATTTTTGCGTATAATTTTTGGTATATATATATATATATATATATATATATATATATATGTCGACGTAACCTGATTAAGCAGCGTGAGTGATTATAAGCTCTGACGGCCATATTTACGGCCATATTTACGTAAAGGAGATAATTTACACTCGCTGTCATCTGGTGGTATATGAAGCATGGGTGTATTTCGCTTACCATAATAGCACAACTCCTAGTGAGTTGAAAATAGAAATATTTTCATGAATGTGTTTGAAATCAGGCCTCAATTTTTGGGATTCCTCGTTATCCGAGCAAAATGTTTAAAACTATTAGTTTAGTAATAATCCAGTTTTGAATACTAATAAAAAAAAAAAAAAACGCGCAATAATTATAAGTCTAAAGATTAACTTATTAACTCATTAACTCGATCATAATTTGAATTTTGGTCATAATTTTGGTTGCTATGACGACGGACAGGAAAGGCGGATTTCAAATTTTACAAGAGTCCGATTTGTTGTTTTTGGAGGAATGTTCAGGCATTTGAGATCACCTGAACCTGTCGTAATAATCATCGTGTGCGTCTCTTCACGACGAATCCGATGATCTCAAAATCGTACGTGTCCGTCGTGTGCAACTTTGTGTGTTTAGCGCTGCTCGTCGGTGACAAGGCTGTGGCTATATTCTACCATTGTCTCATTGTCATCATCAATCATCAATCATCATTAACATGATCTACTATTCACGAGAAGAAATCTTGAACATTAGGACAAGTTCAACCGCTATGTGCAACCTAGACTTTTACAGCGAATGCAAAGGAAAGCGAATCGGACCATTGGCTACACCACCACGCTATGGAAAACAACAATGACAACTACATTTCAGAAGCAGGCAAAGAAGATCATACGTGAGCAACATCATCCACTGAAGGACAACTACAGCTTCATGCCTTCTGGAAGACGACTTCGATTGTTGAAGTGTAACTCCACAAGATACCAGAATACATTCGTGCCATCCTCCATTCGACTCAAAAACTCAAGTTAATCATCCATCACCTCATCATTGCCATTCGCCAAAACCATCCCTTCGGGTCCAATAAAGTTATCTTTATCTTTATCTTTTAATTGTGACTCATTCGATGTTGAAACCTCAGAGTTTAGATGGAAGTAGGGAAATGGCAGTATTTGGGTTGCCTAACATAATTTGCTTGTTCTGACAGCAAAGGCCATAAAATGACATAATTTTATAGGCATTATGTTTTTTCTTAATAACCACACTTATTAAAAAAAAATAGACTTGACATTTCGTAATGAAACGCATCCGATTTCTCAATCTCAATGAGTACATATGCACTGCATACATGATTGTCTGCATGAGAATTGGTTGCGTATCGCACACTATATTATTTCAGGACAAAGAACTAGCAGCAATTATCAGTATAAGTCAAACTGTGAAGTGTACACCATAGCACGTGACCTTTTTGCCAGATGCTGGAACCCGGAATAATTCTCACCTTACCAGCATTAATATAAAGATGGAATTTGCACCACTTCCCTCACTCCGCATTCGTGAAACCCTCCATGATGCTGAGTCTTGCGCTGTTGGGCTGTTTCGTGGCATCCGTATTTGGCGTCGGCTGGGTGAGTCATTGAATCAGAACGAATTTACAAGTCATATTGTATGGATAGTGGTTAGTTTTAGCGTACAGTCTCTTGACCATTTGTTTGTTCTTACAGGACGTCGAGACCGATCTTGATCGCTATGTTCATTTCGATGATGGATATTTCTCGTACGAAGAACTGGTCGAGCATCGCTATGACAACCTCAGTGCGACCGTGTATGTATACAACATGACTTCACAGAAATGGCTTGATGGTAGGCAATCATTTTGTTATCCTGAAATTCAACGATGCAAAACAAAATAGAAGCAAGCATATAGAAAATGCCAGGAGGCCCTAGTTGGACAAAATCCCGTATCATAATACCATAGTATGCCCTATACGCTCAGCATGATAATGCAAGTTGGCCTCTTTATATCAAGACTAATCACAACATGAATCATGAGATTGGTTGTTTTCTCAGAAACACAGGTGGATAAGTCCATCTGGTGGCACATGGTCGGCATCATCATCCCAGATGAAATCAACGACCTGGAAAGAGCTTGGGTCTTCACGGAAGGAGGCAGCAACCGCGAGAGCACCACGTGAGAAGTTTTTCGTTGACGAGGCCTGTCTTCAACTCACCATTATCATCTCTCCACAGCCCTCCAGATTTCAACGATCCATTCAACATCCTCGGGGCCACTTTGGCGTCCAACGTTGGAATGATCGGCGGCTACATTCTGCAGAACCCCAACTCTCCCATTGTCTTTGCGGTACTAATCTGTACAATATCAATATAATTGTTATTATGCGTTACAAACAGAAAACAAAATCATTATCCACGCTCCAGTCGATTCTTGATAACTTATTAATCTCAATTTGATATGAACTTTGTTTCCAGGATGATCCGAGCCAGAGGAGTCGTAGTGAGGATCGCCTCATCGCGTGGACATGGAGATCTTTCCTAAACAGTTCAGATCCCAACCCTGAGGTCATTGCCAGAATGCCAATGACTAAGGTCTGCCTACTAAACTACCCTCAAAGCAGCTCTATATTTCCAATCTAACAGACACACAAACGTGGCTTAGACATCGTCGCCGAAGTCGCCAAGGAGAAGGTCCCTGAGACAAACATCGACAAATTCATCGTCACCGGAGCTTCTAAGGTAAATGAGCGATTATTTTAATGAATGTTAAAGTGCTATGCATAATATCACAGAGAGGCTGGACAGCATTGAGCGTGGCTGCCGTAGATCAAAGAGTTGAGATGTGTCTTCCTATTGTGTTCACTCTCATGAATATGAAAGAGGTGAACATCCATCGAGTTATATGCGCGTTGTTGTATATTGATCATAACATATTCCTAGAACATGGTGAGGCACCACCAAGCCATGGACGGAACATGGAGCTGGGCTCTGGAGCCTTATTACGATGAAGACATCACCAAGGAGCTCACGAACCCTAGACTAGAAGCGCTTTTTGAAGTTGAAGATATGCTCTGTGGGTATTACGTGCGTATTGGTGTGCATGAAATATCTTCATTTCAAACAGACTTTAAGGAACGTTTGACCATGCCGAAAATCTTCATTCTTGCTACTGGGGATGAGTTCTTCTACCCTCAGGACCTTGACACCTATTGGGATGATATTCCAGACCCTAAATACATCATGTACGTCTACTATATATTATCAAAAGTATCCACATTTCCGTGCCATTATGTTCCACTCCAGGATGAACCCGAATGCTCAGCACATCGTCTTCCCTCACTACGTTAGGATTCTGGAAACCATGCAGGGCGCCATTCTTTCACTGATAAGGGTTTGTTGTTTGTTGCTGTTTTATTATTTAATGTTACCTGGATGCCTTTTTCTCGCAGGATGAACCACTCCCGAGTGTATCCTGGGATAAGGAAGAGGTGATTAGATGACGATAATGATCCAACAGGCTGAATGCCTCATTTGCGTTTAATTAGACTGAGACAGGTGCTTTCATCGAGGCTTGGATGGACCCAGAGCCGGAAGAGATCAGATGCAGCAGAGCTGAGACGCTGAACACAACCAGGTCAGCATAACAGCATGCAGTTTATTAGTTACTATTTACTATTTATTCTCAAACACAGGAGAGACTTCAGACTTCTGCAGGGCTTCCCAGAACCGAGTTTGCAGCCAGTCTGGTGGAACTGGACAGATGTTCAAGAGGTAGCCAATGGTCATTACTTATACGAGGAGGAAAACCTGGAAGATGGTAGGTGGACTGGCTTCTTCATGCAGGTACGTTAATCATGCTTACCTGTGTAATGATGGGATTTAAACTGACTAAATTGTAAAACAGGGAAGGTGGACTGGACCTGATGAGAACCGCATGTTCTTGACCACCTCTGTGCAAACGACGCCCGATGACTTCCCTGGCGAGCCTTGCTTCGATGCAGACTCGTGTTATGGAGAACTTGCATAATTAATTTGGTCTGTTTTGGGATTTAATTATTATCTAATAAATTAGATTCATGGGAAATTTGTTGTTGCGAGAGATTACATGGCATTTATTAAGTATTAAAAAACATTTTCAATTATTGCAATGACCTGCACACTGCACACGCATTGCACACTGCGCCACAGTGGCGAGTATCCTAGATGGAGAGCGATGCAGTTCAGGTGAAGTTTATTTATTCATGGCGATTTTACACTCTGGTGTGAAATAATTCAATTCACAAATAATAGGCCAAGATTTCCATACTGGTAATACATAATAAATAATCATTCTGCATAATTAATTATACTTTAATGTAAATTTTGGCATCTAATAAGAACAATAAAAATCACTAGAGAATCATTGGTTTAGCCACTGGATGCTGCAAGGAATGGTTTAATGGTAAGTCTAGCCTCGTTCGGCGAGTGATGGAACGCATAAATTAGCACGCGAGCTGATTTAGGCCTAACTATGGGGGTCATGTTGCTGTGTGCACAAGTAAAGACATCTTAGATATACGGTGCAATCTCGGTTAATCGAAGCCAGCTAAGGTCTTTGAAATGAATTAGACACATAATTATATCCAAAAATTAGCTTGATGTTATTTTTTCCCATTTATATTAGGCCGTTTTTTTTTTATCTAATACCCCTGTATACTAGACCGAAAGAGCAACAAGGAAAAGGATAGGTGGATCGGCCCTTACATCATTCTGTCAGTGGTGAGAATGACCACTCTGAGAGCGGCAAGGAACACGATCTGCTCTTCAAAAACTGAAGATAACCTGCTCCAATTTTGGCAAGAGAAAATTTTCTTTGTTGTATTATAAGCCTATCGGTTATAATAATAATATGATATAAATGATATAAACATTAGTCGATAATTAGTGCTACTGTCACAACAATAACACTAAAACAAAACAGAATGGTACGAGAGTGTTGTCTTTTTATGGGTTCAATGAAGGCCCTGTTTGCCGCCAAAAGTGGAAATATTGTTGAGTGCCCTTTGTTAATTGAGATAAATCGGCATACATAAATGATGGGAATAACATCATGACATGTTAGACTAACCGTACCAAGTATTTCTTCCTTTAATCTTAGCGTGGTTTTTTCACTGCGATCTGTTTTGTAACACGTTCTCAGAAAAGCGTAGCGCCATTGAAAAACATTGAAATCTTTAACATAGAGTAGATAGACTACTTTTGGCCCACTCTGTATGATGCATCAGATTCATACGAACGATTCGTTTGCTCGTAAAGGATGTTGAAATCAATGTCCATTTCGAAGATGGATATTTTTCATATGAAGAGCTCACGAAAACCTCAGCACTACTGTGTACATCTACAATATGACTTCACAGAAATGGCTTAACGGTAGGTATGCAAAAAAAAAGGGGGGAATCCAAATTCAATAATCTATCAATGATCATTTGCTACAAACATTGCCACGGCTACCGTAGAAGCAAGTTTAGTACCTTATTACTGTTTAATTCACCAATTCGTACTAATTATTAAGATACATTGTACTTACACCTCTCGGTTTATTTTTTCTCATTAATGCCACAGCAAATCTCGGATCAATATGTATTTGTATGTAGGACGAGACTATCCCCATTGAGCCCTTACACTGTTGTGTACAGTCTGAAACAGGAGGTTTCATCGAGGCTTGGATGGACCCGGCACCAGAAGAAATCAGGTGCAGCAGAGCTGAGACGGTGAACACAAACAGGTAATTATATAATACAATGAAATTTATTCCACAGCACTGTTTGTTATAACACCATAACACGGATCTTCTCAAACAAGGCTACCCTGATCTCACTTTGCAGCCAGTCTGGTGAAACTGGAAGACGTCCAAGAAGTGGCCAGTGGTCATTACTTATACGAGGAGGAAAGCCTGGAAGATGGCAGATGGACTGGCTTCTTCATGCAGGTGCATCAATCGTGCGTACAATGTGTGATTTAAACTAATTAATCAATACGATAGGAGAGATGGACTGGACCTGATGAGAACCGTATGTACCTGACCACAGCCTTGCAAATCACCCCTGATGATTTCCCTGGCGAGCCTTGTTTCAATGAAGACTCGTATTCTGGGGAGCTTGTGTAATTGATTGTCTATTTTTGTTAAACCTTCTGATGACTGAAATTATGACTGGCTCAATTATCAAAGCCGAAGCCTTAGCAGTTTTGCGTAACAAAATTGGCCCACGGCTGTTAAAAGTTTAACAGGTGTATAAGGAGAACGAAAAATTCAACACTTTATTATTTAGAATATTTGTTACATGAATTGCTACCCGCAACCAATATTGGCTTTAACTAAAATTGCAACTCAGATATGCACATATTACGCCTTGTATTATTGCCTAACCAATGGTAACAATGTGAAAGTTGACAGACCATTTTGCCCTCCGAGTTTTTTCATGATCAATTACAGATGAAATGGATGCGTCATAATAATACTGCAGATGACCTCATTGAAGCTCAAACGGAAGTGATCATCATCTCACAATCCGAAGCGTCCTCATCCGATGACGTCACCTCAATTTCAGTGCGCTTCCTCCGCGAACGCACGTGTTGTCCGTCTTGCGAGCGACTTGGACGCGGAGACTGGTGGTTGTCCATTAAATCGACTCTCTGCGAAGGCGAACCCTTAAAAAAAAAAAATAAAAAAAATAAAATGATAATAATCATCGATATACACAGTTGAGAAACTGAAAACAAAAATACCAGGGTTTTTTTTTTCCATTTTTGTTTCATTATTTTTGTTTCATGACGATTCCCATTTCAAATGATAAAATTCAGTCAAATTTACCCACCAGTTCGGTTGCGTTTTCATTTGCAACACTAAGCGGAATGTCCTCCATGGAGCTGGTGGGTGAGAAGTCGAATCCGTGGTGAGAAAGATTCTTTTTCTTGCTACTGGCTTTGTAGACTGCTTGAACCTCTTCATTCAGCAAAAAATAGAACACAAAAAAGAAAGCTCCCTGTTGAAGAGAAACTTGGCATGACGATGCGCTTTTCACTCGCAGCGAAGTGATTATAATTATATGGAAAAGTACGAAATATAAACCCGGCGAAAAATTATCCGAAATTCACCTGTAAGCCATTGAATAGAGCGAAGAGGCACTTGATGATAATTCCGCCCATTTTAATGGAAAGAAAAGCAAAGAACCAACACACAATCAACAGAATCGTCTGCGTCCACAAAGCTTTCGCGTAGATTCTAAAAAAAAAAAAAACAAAAAAAAAAACAACAGAACTGTCATAACGTTAGAGCCGTAAAATTGCACCAATACTCACACAATCATTTTATTAGTTCGTTCGTTCTTTGAGTACGAACTTTCGTGGTGTTCCTTTGCTGTGAAGATGAGGACCAAAACAGTGACCTGAAATGACCATTCGCCTGATACCTTGACCAATGATGGGTGAGCTGCGTATACTCACTGATATGATGCATATTGCTGGTCCAAAAAACAGCCACACATATTGCCAGGAGATCCAGCACCTAAAGATGACAGAAATGTCGTCACTCAAATGTCAAGTATGTCACTCACATGTCATGGGCGTAGTAATCATCCATGTGTGTTCCTACAGAAGCCCCTACTAAAACGCCGGGGAGCACTGCCGAAGAGAGAAATCAAGATTTAAAAGAAATACATATGTATACCCAGGTACTCTTTTCAAGTGCTCACCCCAGCCAAGGATGTAGTACCTCCACTGTGAGCCACCCTCTGTATGCTCGCCGTGTGAGTGAGCAGCGTACGTGATTACGATATACAGGTTGAAGGCTTCGTTCATCAGCCATTGAAATGTTGCCAAGAAAAAGTAGTGGAAAGTCACCGCAAAAATCCGACACAGCATCTGTGATGAAATATCAATGTCACAGATATGATATTATTCTGGGACTGCAGAGTAAACACTCACTCGACTATGAACTTTATCGATACCCAACAAAAAAGTAAGCTGGCAGCAGAAAATTGCCATGGCAAAGTGTTTATGGAGTTCGGCTGTCTTGGACTGAGTTCTGTCGACCAAAGATTACAATCAACGGCGGATGTATGTAAATTATAAGCAGGTGTTTTACCTGAAATAGATCAGAAGAATGAGAGAGAAGAAGCAGAGAACAGCAGACAATGAACACCCGATGTATGACGGAATACTCATCAGGTCAATGGGCCTCTCTCCGTTGTCCCACTGCGAAACAATCAACTCATATGTAGAGCAACATTCCTGACCCTCGCACAGGAACCCACGTTGACGTCATACATGTCTGTCAGTGCAGCCATCACGCCAGGATTTCGACATTTGCACGTCACATAGGTTGGCGTAAAGTCCAGCATAGAACAAAGCCGTCGTGACCAATTCCTTTTTATCATCCTGGAGTAAAATTTTTGAAAACGACGCCCGTCACAGATAGATGCTTATGATCGTACACGCACTCCCCAGAGCCGCGAGATCGGCTGAGAGCGCGAGTCTTGGCGAGAGTGTGGGTCAAAAGCGCCAGCTGTTAAAGATTGCTTGCAGGTGGGTAATACATCGCGTTTAATTAAAAGGCATTAAATTGGTCGTGAATAGCTTTTTTGTGACATGACTGCAATGATTGTCTCAGCCCAGTCTGGGTCAGTCATGCAATCCGCTCAACAGAGGACGGTTCATTCATGGTGAAGAGCATAAAATCGCACTTTTACACATATATACATATATACATTTATACATTTTTTACACATATATACATATATCCTTATTCAATATCGAGGCCGCAAAATCTCTCTGCTTTGGAAAGCTGATGAGTTTTGGAGTGTCCACTAAGCGAAATCCATGATCTCAACCGATTTAATAACTTAATATTACAATAATCACACGATAAACACGGATAAATGCAACAATCGACACGATACTAGGCACGCTCTCCACTGAAGAAAGAAAAAGTTGACCATAATAATGAGAATGCTTCCGCCGTGTTGGAATGAATGTAGAAACAAAATGTAATATGAAACAGGGAATAAACAAAACTTGTGTTGCAACACAAGTTTTGTTTATTATGGAAGTTTGGCATAACGCAAGCGAGAAACAGTTCTCGCTTGTCACAGTTTTTATTGCACAAAGGGCTATAAAAACCCTTCGGTTTTTATAGCTATGTGGGAGCACCTTTAGAATTAACCAGAACATTATTGCAATGGGGGTGAGGTTACCCCTTCTCACGCTAAAAAGGGCGCTATGAATTTTTTGGGGTATAGATGTTAAATAAGGGTTTGTATTTTTTTGGGAAAAGTTAGGACATTTGTCTATGCCCCTCTAGTCTTCTCCAGTAGATGTCCGCTTTGTCTGCTATACATGTGTACATATTTCCGTGAGAGAATCACATTAATTGGTGTCAATTCATTTAATTGCATATTCGTGAATGAGATTGACTTACCTTGAAGTTTGTTCAATCCTAAGCCAGCAGTTGTTTGGTTTACAAGATGGCCATTACATTGATATAACATAAACATAGTTCCTAAACAAATAATAAATGCATTTGTGTGCCATCGCCTTTTTATTTAACCTTTCCTTTATTGTTGCATTGAATTCTTATTTTTCAACATTTTTATTCTGAAATTTGTGTGTTTTGGGCTACCCAAAAGTTCTGGTTAATTCTAAAGGTGTACCGTTTTGTCACCTCACCCGTTATTCACTCTCAGCATGACACACTCTGGATTTGATATGTTGAAGGTCTGAAATGAATGAACATTGCAGAAAACGTTTGCGCATTTCATTGACTTACATGGATGTAATGGAAGGTTGCCACGATTGAGAAATCATACGGGGAAGCTTTACCCTCGATCACAACATGCAGAAATGCTGAGTTGATGTTGTCGTCTTTGACTTTTCTGGAATAAAATTTTAATCCGAATAATAGCTCCGTAAATAAAATCTTACGGGGTGACGTTATGGTTTGGTACCAAATGAGGGTTGTTCAGCCATGACAGTGACACATCGATTTCTGTAAGTATAAATAAGATATGGGGCTAGGTGTGTTCGAATTTGATAGATTTCTACCCTGTCTATATGAAATGTCCAAAATGTATTGCCAATACACACCTTGGCTCTCTGTTATATTTTTGTCAAACCAGATATGAACTGGCTCCGTCGTCGACTGTCCATCAACTGCATCTTCACCAACAACCACTTTTGGAATTGGAAGCTGAATGGTCAGATGAGACTCTCTTGCAATGTGCTGGACAACCAATGCTATATACAACAATAAACTTCACAATGCATTATTGCTTAGCAATCATGATCCTCACATAATTTTGGTAAACTTTGAGTGAAGACAGTCTGATCGCCCCCAGTGATGTCTGCCCGAGTAACATGCAGTCGATTGCTGCGTATGATGAGATCGACAAACAACTGCCATGATGCCAAGAGGTGGATGCCCTGATCTCCTGAGGGCAACATGGCACCCCAACCAGCGGAGTTACGCTCCGCAATCAGGTGATCTACCAATGCGCACGTGCTCTACATGATAATATAATAATTAGTACTAAATATGGTGTGATATATGGCTATATCTGACTTTTGCAAAGTTTCTGGTGTCTTCGATTGACGGATAGAGTCGCTGATCGTAGTCTCGATCCAAACCAAACATGGATTTCCCTGGTTTAAAAATATCCAAGATAGCACTCTGTTCGGAACAACACCGTTATTGCCTATAGTTATAAAACAAGTATTCACTAGACTTGACCTGTTTGCGGAGAAGGAGACTCATTGCTTCACTCACTACAGCAATATCCAAGATGCTCTCATAGCTGACTATTGCTGTTTGATTGTCCAGTGCCTCTATGAGAGACAGCACAGCTGGTCCCTGACTAGGATCAGCCTCGGAGCTAACCAGGTCTCGGGCCTGCAAAAACAACCCACTACGTGACATCTGTACCAGTTGAGGCATGAGTACTCACTGCTCTTTTGAAGGTCAACTCAGCATGACTGATGCATGCGTCCATGATAGGATCCAACCATCGGCCATCATTTGCCTCGTCATCCCTTACACATTCTCGGTATGCTACAAACATAATTTAATAATAATAGGATAAAAGCATTCAGACCATACCAATTTTGTTGGCGTCTCGATCCTGATTTGGACACATGACAGTAGCATTGTCACCTGCAGGGGTCCTGTCCCACCGGACATTGGCTAGTGTGGCTGTATTGCACTGTGGTCCTGAAATGGAATTGTATCGAGCAGATTTATTGGTACGCTCTTATAAATCAGGTGTGATTACCAATGCTGACACTGCAGTAGTTATCACAAGTCTTGGCAGAAACTTCTTCCGTGATACAATTGGAAGATTCTGAAGGTAACATATCAGTATGGATGTGAGTATATGGTGGTTGAATATACCTCCAATAACAGAGGGCCATCTCAGCTTAACAAAACCCCTCGTTCCACTTCTGAAGTCCGCCCATTCGACGACATTACCACAATTGATGAGATTGCAATCAGAGGCTATCTCTTTGATAGATTGTCGACTCAAAGCGTGGTCCCAAATATTAACGCCACCAATATCGCCAACAAAGGCAAACTTCGTATCATACCCTTTACCCTGGATCTCAGCTCCTTGGCCTAATACCAATCGGCCACCACCTGGAACATACATACATTGCAGTCAGATTTTCCACAGGTATGAGCGAACCTGGTACAACTTTGTCAGCTTTCGGAGCTTTTCCTTTCTTGACCAGATCGTTGATGAATAAGATATACGAGCCATCTTGAAGATTGAGGTGTGCACGTAATCATGTATACGCGTGCTGCCTCTAATTAAAGGCTTACCTGCGGACCAGGTCCACGCCAGATGTACCCAAGTGCTCGCATTAATTTTGTAACCGGTGATAATCTCTTCTTCTTGAATTTTCAAGCGCAGTGTTGGTCCGCTGGTGATTTTTAGGAGGTCCAGGTGGTCGGCATGGGAATAGGACATGATGGTTCCAGGGTGGTCGGAGGACTCCACCCGGATCCAGAGGGCGATTGTGAAGTTGTGCAGTTCGGGAAACGACCTGTCTTGTAGGAGGGCATAGCGCACGGGCTCTGCTTCGGCGAATTCAAGGCGTGAGTTTAAACCTAGAGCTGAAAATAAAAAGCAAAAATAGTTTTGCATTTTCAACATCCTGTCTTAATTATTTGAACTTGAACAACTGACAGTTCTCTTTAACATCTGACCAATTGGCAGATATTCATTTATTGTCTGGTTGATATCCTGTGGTTTGAAGTTTTCTCTCCGAGGCTCCTTTCTCATGATCATGCATATTGATAGGAAGAGACATGTATATTAATGAGAGGATAATTATGTTTGCAAACTGAAAACAGATTGGTATTGTGAACATCACATTTCGGTTTCTGCCAATGACTAAAAAATGCTGGATGACCATGCTTTCTCGACAAGGATAGCCAAGAAGAAATTAAAAACGGAACTCTGTATCTCAATCAGATGATTCCATGGCATAGCAAGGCTAATGTGTTTTTATGGCACAATACCAGAACCCTGGACCGGGGTTACCCCTTACTATTTTCGATAGATTCCAATAAATGAGCATTTATCCTGCCAATGCTATCATGCATAGATAGCGCATGACCTTGCAATGCTGATGGGCAGCACCGCAAGTTTTCAAACATTTCCAAAGAAATTTAACTCACAATCATAACGCTTTATTGGCAGCGGGGACCTCTAACTCGCGGGATCTCGACATTTCCAGGCGAGATAGAATAGCAGTCAGACGGGATGATGATACGCTGCCACGCAATGGCAAATGACGCAAATGCACAGTTGAACACCTTTATCCCACGGATATACATGTTGTCTACGAAGCTGCATTCAGGGCCAATCAATCAAATCAAGAGGCAAATCAATCAAATGGTGCAATGGTCGATTCAAAAATTGGCTGAAGTGCTATTATTGGCTGAATGCTTGCCCCGCCTGTCATTCTATGGGGTCATCATCTTCGCCTTGTAAATATTCTTTGCAACCACTATACTTGATACTTCACATATTAGGCATTTTTCGCATATCAATCATGGCGATCTAATAATTGCACCATTTTGCTTTTGATTGATATTTCTAGTGGCAGCGAAATTTCTCCCTCGTTTTTCGTTTATGGAGAGGGAGGTCAAGTGGGCGGAGATTGGACATTACTCTTGGAGCTCACCGAGAAACAAATAAGCTTTCAGAGATTTTCTCTATACCCAGACGAAGGGGGTGGTAACATCGGTGCAATGGCTGCAATGCAAGTTACTCACCAACGCAGGTCTGTGTGTTCCATCTGAATCCAGGGCCACACTCACAGCTGTAGCCTTCTGGATGGTCAACGCATAGCGGTGGGTGGTAATAACTCGAATGACAAAAGGCACAAACCACTGAAAAATAAGGTATAACGGCAAATTAGCAACATTGGCGTGTATATTGTCCAGCAATGGGAAGGAGACATAAACACCATGATGTAAACTTAAAATCTTAAATCCTAAATCTTGAAATAATGATCGAATCCCATATTCATCATTGCATAATATATTTACGCAATAGCTCACCAGGAGAACTTATTTACGTAATAGTGTTGATTGTATAATATTAATAGCATTATGTATACAACCCTTGCGTTAACCAACCTAGTATTACAGACTAAGCCCTGGACAATGTGGGCAGGGGAGACGGATGGAACAGATACTGAGAACGATCGACCAGAGAGGAATGAATCTTGCTATGAAAACACGAGTTTTAGGTGAAGGGTGCCATCGAGTAAGGATCGCGGCAATAAAAATCGAGCGCCGTTTGATGTACGAGTACGGGGTGCGGTTTCTTTGTTTTCCTGGCAGTTATTGGAACATCAAGCAAGATATTGTACATGGATCCCTTGGGTGCCTTTTGTTTGAGAGTGACGCTCTCCCTGGGTGAGAAGGAAGCGGATCTTCCTTGTTGTGATCATACGGATACCGAAGATAACTTGAACGATATCAACCCAGCTCAATTTTTGCCCGTTTTGGGATTACTTAGTCCCCAGCGTACGTCATCTGGCTGCCTGGCCTTTCATGCATGTATTTTTATTATACGGTATATAATGCAGCACTGATTATATATAGGTATACCTTGGTGGTAACTCGGGGTTTTGTATCTGCTGATCTATTTCGTTTGGAATTTATTATTTCATATTTCATATTTTCTCCGAAATTAGTAGGCCTATATTATGTATGCTTATTCACCCACAGAACAAATAGACAGACGAATCAATAGCAACAATCAATTGAAAATGTTTGATCTATTTGCACATGTTTTATGAACGGCGTGCATCTTCATTGCAACTAATTCCCTAGGCGCGTCGCTCGATGACATGCAAACACGAGTTCTATTTCTATTCTACACGCAGCGGAAATACTGAAACCAATAAGCAAGTAGGCAGCCCCGAGGATATAGCCGAACATCTTACCCGCGTCAGCGATGAGGTGAAGCAGAAGGATCGTCGCTCCTTTAGTCACAGATGAAGCTGCGTCCAATGCGGTCATCCCCTCTGATCACTCATGCTGAAACAGAAAGATTGCGACGTATTGCATGCGGTATGCACCAAATACTAGAAAACTTCAAATTGATGTGGCCTCTATGCGCACATGCTGCAGTACTGTAGCTATACATTAAATAACCACCATGCTTATATCATATCATACCAGCACAAGGAATGAACGATATAATTCGTGTGATATGAGTTGAAAATTTGCCGTTTATGTCAACTCAGTCGGTGAAGTATAGATGGGACAGGTCTATGGTGGCTTATAAACAAACGTTCTTTGTCTCACGGGGCGACATGATTTCAATTGCAATATAGACCAGGATAAGTAGATCTGGGCTGCTAAGGTTTTTGTCGTAAATGCTAGGGCTCGCGCTGCGTAATCCCATCCTTGGGAGGGGAGGGGGTAGTGTCAGTCGACGGCTTTGTTGGGCAGCACGCCCGGGCGATCATCGGGAGGCCAGAAGGGTCCATTAGAGATCCAGCGCTGGCTTCTTATATTGATCAATCCACAGAGGATATCTCAGTCGTGATGATGGCAGGGGACGGGGGAGCCCAGCGAGAGGCATTCCATCACAAGAGGTCGTTTATCCATGTCGCTGGTCGCTCCTCTACGGAGAAATGATGGCTTCAATGACAAGTCAGTGCAAGAGGAATGGGGCTTGCTCGATAATGTGCACCAGCCCAATAGAGCCACGGATAAGGCAAAGAAAAAAAAAGAAAAAGAAAATCCACAGAGGATTGATATAAACAGCTAAGAAAAATGAAGGCGAGCTAAAATGGACATTGCAGCCGTACGAGCTACACTGTAATTTATTGCGGGTTGGATATCTATGGATTCTAAGCTATATATGCTGCTTTCAACTCTATGACAGGGAAATCTAAAGGTTGGAATTATACAAATCTGAGGAATCAACAGATTAAGAGCACAATTGAGATGATGTCTACGCAAGCATCGCAAGGACACCATCATAGGATATGAAGTGGTCAATATGCATAGAAGCATAAAAGGATCAATGCTTACTGCTTGGCTATAGTGCTGAAGTATTGAGTGATAGAACTAGTAATGGTATAGACGGTGTCTCTAAACCACTATTGATCTGACAATGCTCGGTCTGTCAGCAAAGAGTTACCCACTCCATTCAGCGCATGGCTGCAGGCATCGCCGCCAGACCCTTCACTGAATTAAGCGCCTTCGTATTGAACGTCGCGTCGACTGAGAGACGCCGATCCGAAAAGGCAGCAAAGCGTCCTCCAGAGAATGCCAACAACACCTTCGTCAGCCCTAGCGGGCCACTTAAGACGCTCATTAAGACCAATGATGGATGAGGACAGCTATTGAAGATGCCACTGCTACTGATGCATGCTAACTAGAAAACAGGCTCCTTTGCACAATAATATCACACCGAAAATCCAACACACGAAGATGAAATAAATCCCTTGTTTACGCAGATCCTTGGTTTCACTTACAGCCAACCCGGAGAGCTACCATGGATACGCCGTTACCAAGGCAACCGGTCCCTACATCTGCGGGCGGCGCATCCCTCGTTCTGTGGGTCGCTGGTCGAAGGCGTGCGTTGATATGGACAGGGAATGTCAATACGGCGCTCCATTTAGCAGCTGCTTGCTCCCTTGTATATGCACTGCAACCGCGTGGCTCTGCGTCCCTCACCTCTCTTTGCTGTGAATGCACGGAAGCATCTCAGCCCCAGAAATCAATGTACATCATCGAGGCCTCTATTCTGCAGAGCTGTCGATTGTAATCTACCGCCGCGTTACACACTTGTCAGAGGCTGCGTGCATTTCGACACCTTCGGAGACAACGCTGATCTCGACCGAGCTGCTGGCTCAAGGTGCTGCGGCTAAGAACAAGGGAACACTCAAGTGTACGCTACATAATGTCAGGTCATTGCATACAGTGCACTAATTGCCCTATCTATGCAACTGAATTCATTTTTTGGTTGGTGTACTATTCGAATGATGTTGATGTCTACAAATCTGTATCTGTGTATGTACTTGGAGGTATGGTGCTGGCCTCTTGCTCAATGACAATCAGTCATAATACTTATAACCACAAATTATAATTGTATAACCTAATAAATCATAACGTAATGCAAATAAGATTTAAACCCGCAACATTGATGTGTATAGGCCTATGTAGTCATAGTATCTTCAATGGCTGTTTTTTGTTATGTTTATTTATTATTATTATTATTATTATTATTATTTTTTTTTTTTTTTTTTTTTTTTTTGCGTCTTACGAGATCTACACCAGAAGCCTTAACAGGGTTACTTCACACGTGCACTAAATCGCGGGTCATGTTCACTCGCTCTTTGAAATATGAGACACTGCTCATTTCTTGGACTGCTCCCTTTGATGATTCTACTCACACGTTGCCAGTAATCATTTCGCTATTGCCCAACCTGGTGATGCCATTACGTCCAATTTCTACTTAAAAACATTTCCTCGCCCATTACCGAGACGAATAATAATAATACATGTACTGCGCTGCATGCGACATGAACCCCTTGAGTTCAGCTGTTGAGTGCACCACACAAGTTCAATGATCTAAAACTTCAGAGGATAATTAATTTAGTAGAGGTTTTGACATGCTATGGCGGAGTATTCCTTCGGTAGGCCTAATGATGACCTATGTATCATGGAACACGAAAGCTAGCTCACGACACGTCTTTAATCGTTGGCTGATGCGTACGCGAGTGAATTCCGATGTGCTTTTTATTGATTTCAATTATATTCAAATGTTTGTTTACTTGTTTTGTTTACTGTCAACGCTGATTCCAGTGAGCTCTTTCAAAAGAAATACAAATATGGAAGCTAGAATAAACAGCATGTTCTAGCACATATTATATGCACTTATTAAAACAGGTTTTCAGTTTATCCTCCTGTGTTGTGATTGAAGCAATGCGAATGCCGAGTGGTGCGGAAAGGCGAACTTCAGGGAACTCGACAAAAATGAAGATTCGGAGATTCCTAGTACTCTGCCTTTCTTGCATTTTCTCTCTTCTCTTCATCACTTTTTTTGGCAAAACTGAAAGTGAAGAGAATGTGATTTTGGAAATTCCTTCAGAGAGGATTATCATCAAAGCGGATCCACCACGTATGTTTTCATAGTTATATCCAATCTTTTGTAAACAACCAAAACGTAAAAAATGTCGCAGATCGGCTTGATGTATCTTATTGATTTCATCTAATAATTTTTATTTCCGCAAAGCGTCAGATAGACCTCCAATCAGAATGCAGTTTCAGGCAATCGAAAAGAAAACACAATCAATCAAAGGTTAGTAATCGTTTGGGTCCATTATTATAGCTGGATTTTCTCCTACTCATATAAATCAATATTAACCTTTTCAGACCCGGTTCAAACCCCACCTGTAGAGATCCCATCACGGTGCAAGAACGCCAATCGTCGCCAGTTTCTTCAACAATACTGCGCAGGAACGAAACCTCGGAAACCGATTGGTCCGGTTGAAATGCGCTTGACATTCAGACGGTTGTTCTACGACGATCGGAACAAAATCATGTTTTGTGCAATTCCCAAAACGGGAATAACCAGCTGGAAGAAACTGTTGATGCAACTGGCTTCCGATTCACCCTACGAACTAGACACCGGTATCCACAACTTGACCACACTAGCAGAACACGGTATCAAAGTCTTTACTAAAGTCTACAAAGAAGAGCAGCGAAAATTCATGCTCAACACCTATCACAAAGTGCTAGCTGTTCGTCACCCCGTGCTCCGGCTGATATCAGCTTATAAAGATAAGTTCTTTGACATCCTCTACAGCCAGCGGCACAATGAACACATCATAGAAACCTACAGGACGGCACCCGTGGATCCATTTTCCCCGTATGTTAACCGACCCACCTGGTTGGAGTTTATGCATTTTGTTCTTGAACACGAGAAGTCACAGGGTGATGTACACTGGATGAGGTATGAGAGTCTGTGTCAGCCGTGTAAACATAACTATGACTCCATCATTAAACTGGAAACCATCGATGAAGACGTCAAAGATTTCCTCCGTTTCTTTGACAAGGGGAATGTTTCCTACAGCCACAGCAACCCTTCGATCGGACAGGAGGAGAAGACCCTGGATGACTACATGAATGAACTGCCTAAGGACATGTGGGAGAAGCTGATAGAGTTCTACGGTTTGGACATGGCGATGTTTGGTTATGGCGTTGATCTGAGCAGAGGAAGGTTATTTTGTGATTATTCTAAAATACCGATGCCACGTAGACTCGTTCAATCGACTGCATCATATGAAGACAATGAAGAGGACCTCGTTACTCCGAGGTGTTGCTAAGAGATACACGTTTATGATATACAGATCAGATATATGTAACTGCATATACATGTATTATATCCTACCGTTGAACTTTCAAATATATATTCGCATCCTATATTGTAAACATATGTTTACTATATAGGATGCAAGTGTATATCAACTCGATTATGGACATATAGACGTGAATGTAATAATATTTTGTTGACATTCTGGTAACTAATTCCTAATTCATTATATAGTTTTACATAATTATTATGACACAGGCACACACCGATGGCAGATGGTATCTAATTGGCTGCTATTTATAGTAAAATTTAGTCAACTGGTCGTATTCAGCAGTATTTTGAGTGACGTCATATGAAATCGAGCGAAATGGATGTTACCAAAACACGGTGAGTTTTCATCGGTGTGTGCCGGTGGTTCTTTTCAGTAGCGCCGGAGACACGTTAAAGGGATGGGGAACTGAATTTTAAGTGATGTTCTATTGACTCATAGCACCAATTGATAGCATTCCGTGCCAAAAACATCATGCCTGGATGCAAGTGTAAGGAAATAATGCATTCCGAATATCCGGGTTAGCATTGCGCCTATGGGAGAATGGCTTCCATTGCAAAGTATAGGAGGCAAACGTCAGCTGAGGGCTTGCCGTGATTGGTCCCGTTGCCCTCGTGAAGCTATCGATTTCAGCCAATCAGAGCAGGCCATCTTCGCCATAAAAGGACATCTTTGTTGTTTACGAAACGAAAGCGTCAGTATTGCGCATGCGTGGTGTACTCTGGCTGACCTTTTTACTGTTTCAGGACGAGAAACCATGGTAGGTGTCCTAGAAAATCGCTTGTTAAAATAAGAAAAATAGCGAAAGGTATTTTTTTTTCGCGCCTGTCTGGTGGCAAAATGATTATTTTATCTATTTCCGAAAATAAAATAAAAATATATCTTGGGGGTTTAGTCGCAGGATACGCTGATATGACGAGGCCCATTGTAAAAGATGTGGAACTCGGTGTTTCATCACAGCTCCTGACGGCACGCCTAATTAGCAATATATCTCCCGCGAAATCGTTAGCGATGATGTTATTTGTGTGGGCCAGACATAGGAATCATTTTTGGCGCATCAAATAACAACTCAAAGTCCATTTTTAACCAGTTCTCCCTCCCTTTAAAGTATTAATAAAGCCGGAGGATGATTAATTGATTATGCAATAATTCACTGAAAACACAGCAGAAATATTGTAATTTTATTCATTTATGGGGGAAAGGCTTTTTGAAATCGGTGGCAAAGGTGAAAAGAGCGTATTGAGTCAAGTAGTCCATAATAGTGCTGCACGTGTCCTGGCTGGAATCCGTGATCGACGCGCGCACATCACGCCCGAACTGAGAGCATTGCACTGGTTACCAATTGAACAGCGAATCGCTTTCAAATTTTTATTTTTATAGTCCAGGGGTGCGTTTCACTAAGAATTCCTCCTAAAGTTAGGAGAACCCTTAACTCATAGAAGTTCCTAAGATACTTAGGAGGAATCATGAGAGCGTTTCACTAATATTCTCCTAAGTGCCGAAATAATTGTAGGAGGTTTTTCGTTCACTAGCGAACATTTTGGCGATACACCGGAGGAAAAGAAACTACATCTCTGAATAAAGTCACTGCAAAATTGTAAACAGATTGACTTTAACTGATGATGTCAGTCGGGTAAGTGCACATACTATTACAATAATACAAGACGATAGAGCCATATTGTAAGAGTCACTTTTTATTTGGTATAAAACGAGTTTGCAAGCAAGATAATTTCGTTGTCACAGTGATTGACCCACACTCACAGTGATGACCATGCCAT
>KB308726.1:95017-114351 GCA_000328365.1 Capitella teleta | reverse complement strand
TTATATTCAAGCCGATCATGAGAGTTCATGGCAACTTTAAATTTGTGGAATGCAATCTTTGAATAACGCTGCCAACTTCTTGTCTTTTCCTGTCATTTGTTCCACACTGATTAGCCAAGCAGGGCCATGACTGAAGCATCGGGTTATTATACGATGTGCACATGTCTTTATGCTGAGGCTATGCATTCAGACGACAAGCATGGCGCACTGTCCCATTCGTGGTTACTAGATCAGAAACTTAGTGATAATATTTGAGGTGTTATTGTGTGCAAGTCATTATATAAAACAGAAGAACTTTATCAAACGACCCAATAATTATCACGAGAGTATGCTTAACAACACCAACGCAATTGGCAGGAAACAGCTCACCCATTTTTGTTAGTCCCCTGTTCCAGTTGGATTTTGATTCTAAATAGTCTTGCTCTGACCCAACGATGTTAAAGCATTAAAAAATGCCGTCTTGTAACGACGTAATCCAGTGATTAACATATAAATTATTGTACCGTTTCATTATTCGCTCATATGACTATTTCATTGATTCGGTTCGTTGGAGGAAAACCTCTGACAAACTTTGATCGGCATTGATAATTTTGCACTGTATAATTAATTGAATAGATGAAGTCTTTGTTTAAGGTTGCGACATGGCAATCTGGTCGTTTGCAAATTAATTGCAATGAGGCCTATGGATTTATCACCAATAAAGCACCAACTTCCGAGACACTGAGCTTTGTTTTGAAAATATGTTATACATGTACTTTCTTCACTCCTCTAGCGGCGCCAGTGAATCGGCGTTGAAAGCTGATTAATGAAAACGACATAGCTTTGAAATCCAAAGGCAGTCTATTGCCCTGCGGAGAGTTATCATAGACAGGCTATGTTACAGTAAGTAAAATGCCCTGGGGGGAAGCATATACCAAATTTCCTACCATCTATTAACCACACATTTCTTGATTCATCACACCGCAGTATTTAGTGACTCAATATTACCGTCAAAATACTGTTAAAATTCATAGGTATCTCTAATCAATAGTTCATGTCAGTTAAGTATTCAAATAAAGCTAAATAACCTCCATCTCGACCTTTTTCGTCTCTATTGTACTTTTCTTCTGGATTGGAAATTCCTTTGAATATATAACTCAACCACATGCACTTCTAATTACACTCTTACCTGCTTTTGAAACTTCAGGATCAAATCATAATGCATAATAAAAAAAATAAAAAATAAAAAAATCAAAAAAATCTACTTGTATATGAAAGAACTTTAAGTCAAGGCCTACTTCAACGGCGGAACGAAGTGCCTTTGCACCACGTTTTCGCCGCTTTACCGATACGCTTGATTGCGTGCCGGGGTTTCAAGGCCCATGCGTGGTCTAATTGTTATACTAGGTCTATGATTGCACGTTTGTTTATTTGAATCAATAAAATTATTATTATTATTATTATTATTATTATTATTATTATTATTATTATTATTATTATTATTATTATTATTATTATTATTATTATTATTATTATTATTATTATTATTATTATTATTATTATTATTATTATTATTATTATTATTATTATTATTATTATTATTATTATTATTATTATTATTATTATTATTATATGCGAAGCTATTCAGTGTGAGTACCAGTTCTGTAAGGCGGGTGATTGTTTTTGTCGGAGGGTTCAAATTATCTCGTTTGTCAAGGAAGTGTTGGGGAGCTTTGAGACCATCGTCGTGTGGAATTACGGGTGTAAAGACTTTTCACATCCACGGTGAACAAAAGAACTGGACGTCCTTTGATGGGAGTAGTGTCCTGTATCGTGCGCAGAGTGGCCGTTGAATCCTTGATATACGTAGGAAGTCTCTTAACAAGTGGTTGAAGTAAATTATCAATGCAGGAAGAAATTGCAATTGTACTGATGATAGGTCGTTCAGGATTTCCTACTTTGTTGATTTTTGGGAGTAAGAAGAAGGTGCTGGTTCTGGGATTGTCAATTACAAGAATTTTGGCATCTTTTGGAAGGTTTCTTTTGTTGATCTCGGAAATGATGGTGTTCTCAACAATTTTATTGTTTTCCTGTGTCTTGTTGTGGGTTTCTCTTTCATAGAAATTGGTGTTTATTAGTTGTTCTTCCACTTCTGTGATGTACAGGTCTTTTCTCCAAACGACGGCAGCTCCTCCTTTGTCGGCTGGTTTAATCACAATGTCTTTTCTATTTCTCAGGGTGTTGAGTGTTTTTCTTTCCTCTCTGGAGATGTTGTATTGTGAGATCGCAGGGGTTGTCGAGAAGATAGATCACCAATGTCTTGTTTGCATTTCTCGATGAATAGAGAAACTTCAGATTGAGAATCGTCGGCAGGACACCAAGTAGAGGGTGGTTGAAATTTCTTGAAGGTGGTATCTGCTTCATCTAGTGTGGAGATGGTCGTGTTAGGGGTTAAGACCCTCTTTTGTCAACTAATTCATGGGATTCTTGGAAGAAAGAATCAACCACGAATACAAGGGCCCAAAACCTCGACTGCATCTCCGTTATTTTGACGATGTGTTTGGAATCACACAATTAAATGAAGAAGAACTCACAGATTGGATGAACTTCACCAACAACTTCCATATATTGTAACATATATTGAGAGATGGATGGTATAAAACATTGAGCAACATAGGAGTTCTGAGGTAATTCTCCTGAGTCCACTTTAACATCGTGCTCTCATTGCCAGCTAGACCAGGAGACCAGGATGCGCCGTGCCCAGCACTTGCGAGGAACTCTAGAGCAAGCTTTTGAAAGTTAAAAGTTGAATAGTGCTTCAAATCAAGTGTTCTCTTTGGGAAGTCAGCGCAGTCGACGACGAATGCGTCAAGGCAGCGCGCGAGTTTATTTACTGGTCAACATCACGAATTGAGGTAAAAACAACCAGAACTGAGAACAGCGAAATTCAAACATGAGAAATGAACGTTTTCATACAATCAGCACGCAAAACAAACGATCGACATAACATCGAAAAGATCCATAACGCGTGAATTGTCCGATCTTTCCTTTGATCCATAACGTCCTCGAACAAAGCCCTCAACGCTAGCGCGTTGAGGGCTCTCCCGCTGCAGCCATTCAAGTCGATTCCCTTTCCCGCACAATCGACTCGTCCGCTCACAGGGTTGGGCAGCATCCATACCGTTAAACCGTATACGTGTGTATACAAACACCATCAAACTTAATTGAATGTGCTCACCTACTATACTAACACAACCTCTTCCGGCTATAATAACCCTGACACCTAACACCCCTTAATCGAATCTCACGAACATGGCACCGACCTGCCACCCCTTTGACTCGCAGACTTATGTCTTCATACCTAATGAGCGGTGGTGAAAGGGGAAGAGAGTGAGATTGTCAGTAAGCAGCTAGGAATGATCTCTGTGTGATTCAGTGATAACAAGCCTAGAACGAGTCTATTTCCCCCAGGTAAGAACAGTAGGTTGTTCATTGCGCGTGTTCCATTGTCGATCTCAGCCTTTGTGTACAATACGATCGAGTGAGTCATTCAGAATGAGGACTGAACTTGACATGAGAAGCCGGACGTATTGGTAGGGCTTCTGTCAACCGTCGTTTTTTTCCTCTTCTTTCCTTTTTCGTTTGAATCCATATCAAATATCAAAGGGGTTATTTCTAAGCTAAATAACTGTGTTTTCATTTTTTTATGTTTTTTTTTAATGTTTTTTTATTAAGGTATTTATGACTGATGATTAAGGTACGAAGATCAGTTTTCAGAATATGATCAGTAATTAACACAAAGCAGCAATTGGTAAATGTTTGGATTGCTCCAATGCTATGTGCTTCTATATTTATCACACATACGTGTAATTATAAATAAAAGTAAATCATGCATCAAATCTTCGTCGCATTTACTTTGGAAAAGCCGGTATGCGATCTTCGTTTTGCACATCCTATTGCAAGCAATGGAATTATGAGAGTCTGTTACGCATTGGCAAAGTGAATCACCTTGTAGTCAACTATGTTTGACTGAATTAATTGCTGTGTAAGCAGAACTCTTAA
This sequence comes from Capitella teleta, assembly GCA_000328365.1. Lineage (NCBI taxonomy): Eukaryota > Metazoa > Annelida > Polychaeta > Capitellidae > Capitella > Capitella teleta. Next base: position 110,310 of record KB308726.1, on the reverse strand, counting down.
CACAGTCAATGTATATTTCAAAGCTCAGACAGATGTTGTTTTTTTGTTGTTGTTTTTTGTTGTTTCTTTTTTTTTTTTTTTTGATTTCAGCTGGCTTCATCACACAAGAAGATGACGTCATTGGCGCTCGTGTTCATTGTCGTCGTGTCTGGAATTGCCGTTGACGGCAAGCCATACCACCACAAAGTGAGTTCATCTCGTCAATTCAATTTGGTGGCAAATGTTGACACTGTTATGTAGAAGCCCCGTTCACACAAGTTCTGCTTCCCTGATCTGGTATTGGAATGCCTCGTCGTCCTCCTCCTCCTCCTAGATCTCCCAATAATAGTATCACCTGTTATGCCACACATAATTATTTACCTGATTAATTATTATGTTCCTAATGAATGTTCGATCGGTGCATTAGAAGATGGGATGTAACTTTCTTTGACCTTGCTCCAACAACGAGCTAGCTGCAACAACAACAAAATGCAAAAATGCATATATACTGTATAATTATATAAACCAATACTGATTAATATGATGATTTAGTTATTTAAATGCATGTGTTATATTGTCTGTCAAGTAAATGTGTCAAAACTCTCTTCTCTAACCCTCCCCAATCCCCATATCCCATGATTCTCATTCCCCTCAACTTCCTTCTTCCATTCTTGCAAATCCATATCAACCCTCAATATCAACATAGACCAATCTTATGCGATCCAACTGCGTCTTGCATGACTTTTGTCTTTCGTATTTATGACTTAATCATCCGATATATGACCCAACCACTCGCTCGCCGCCATGGAAATGTTTATCATTAATAATGCACAGGTTCAGTTGATGCGACGTCTAAGAGCAATATTGGCATTGAATGTGCATCAATATTATTACACGATATGATGTTGATAATGGCTTTTGTTCGCTCTGCTGTGCGACAACGTATTGCACACCTGTATTTCATTTCGCCCTAATGCTTATTTGACTAAACCCCACAATGTTATTTGCAGAAAATTCACTCCAAGAATACTGCATTCCCAGCGTACGACGCCCCTTACACCCCCATAGAACTACCATCAAAGGACTCTGTGTGGTCAACGAAGAATGACCTAAAGGAGGACGACGACGAAGCGGAAGAAGGTCCTCTGCTTAAATTTGAAGGTAAGGTCGATCATAATTTCCAAGGCGAAACAAGGAAAAAGAACACCCGACCCGCCCATTATATGCACTGACAACCATGTTAAGGACTCTTTGTATGTCTGAGTAAATGCGAGGGAGGAACACAGACCAGATCAAAGCATGTTATACAAGGTGTGATCAAACCGGATATTGAGGAAAGACTCGCTTTCAATGGCTTGTAACGAGATGCCTCGGCTAGCTCCCTCGCCACAGGGCATTGATCGGTGATTGCAGAGACCTTTCGTCTTTAGCGCCGCTGGGGCTATATCAAAAGCTCCCACATTGAGTCCTTCTTCCCCCAAGAAGCATCTTTCGTGAATTCCGGGTTTTTAGCTACATTTTGTACTTAATCCTCCAATCTAACCCAGCGTGGCCCCGTGCAAACAATGAAGCAGACGGAGTGATGGATCAGACAAACTGTCAGTGTTTGATCTTTTCTCGAGCTTCTGCCATTCCCCAGAGTGCGGATTGACGTCCCTCCATAATAATATTGATCCGTTTTCCTTGCGGAGGGGCTCTTGGTAAACCGAGCCCTGCGAGAGGCATGGTCAGAGACATGACTCAGCACTTGCAGTTAGTCTGATACGATCTTCTCCTCGCGCACGTTAGATTGAGTCCACGCGGTTCCCACCAAGATGAATGCCCCGCCTCCTTCAATTCGGCAGGGATGTGACCTGCTTTGAACTTTGACCTGACCCCATTGTGTTCGTCGTCTTCTGACTCACTGCCCTAATTTGTTTAGAAAATGCCAACTCACTTCGCTGGAAATAACAAAGATGGACAAGGATGAGGGATGTCCGTGAAATGGACACGAAATGCTGCATAAACACGAGTTTCTCGAATTTCGGAAGGAGGCGCTAATATAATCACACGTTGTCCGTTTCTCCAAATATTCTTGCATCTGCATTGCAAACGTGTCTTGGATCACACGAAATCGATGCTCACCGTGAGGTCTAACCTCATAATTGCACGCTGCTGTAATTGAATTAACCATGAATGCCATCAATATTTGTATCATATTGTCTCGAATGTTTCACGCAGATCTAAAAGAGCGAAGCCGAGGATTTGACGACCGTTTGGCACGCCAACTTCTCGTTAAGTTGTTAATTAGAACCTAGGAGTTTTCTCGTCGTGTGCGGATTGTGTAGCAAGCAGAAAGGAGGGCGGAGAGGGGATTGGTTTCGTATACAACTATGATCCGGCAGTATTATGATAATCAGAAAATTTACTCCGAAACAAGTATCAGACCACCATCCAAAGGGCGTCACTCTCAAATAACCCCAACACCCGCAATGGCCTGGTCAGATCATCAGCGAAATTGTCTGCAAAAGGATCAGAAAACATTTGCTCAGCAAACATGGATCACCATGGTAACGTGATCTGTGTTATTTGCCGCTGTTCCCCGATCTTTGTTTTGAGGCGGTCCCTGCGGAATTCTCTTCGTCCGGATAAACGTCTAATCTTGCCCTAATGGCGCACGCTAAATCCTAAGGACTTGTGCCTCTGGTGCGGGTTTCAGTTGTTGTTTTTTTTTTAAGGGCAATTTCAACTGGATTTCTAGCAATTAGGTTGATAGCGATTCAATCGGTTATAGCTTTAAATTAATCATCAAAACACAGTCTGCAAAATCCTCTGCAAAGCCGTACGTAGCACCTTACACGGCTTCTATATGCCGATCCGGAGTCTGCCAAGAGCCCTATAGAGACTCTGTGAAACATGACACATCACTCCCCTGTGTTACATGATGGAGCTAGAGAAGATAGGTCGCTGTCTGATCGATGGCGCTTCATGCAATTAACAGAGCATCGATCATACTGGATATACATGTGTGCTTGACGACCAGCCTTATAACAGTTGCCTTTGATCAGCCTTTCACGGGATTATGGTTGCAGTAAAGTTATAAATAACTAATACATATTTTCATGAGCTCTCTGATTTATAACCTGAATTGTAGCAACGCCAATAATTTCCCACTCCTCTGAAGCTGACCGTACTCAAACCCAACCATTTCAGTCTGCAATTTTGAAGTTGCCATGGTAACATGGCCAGATAGAGCGCTTAGCTATGTTTGGAATGCATTCACCCCCAAGTCACCCCGCGTTGCCTATTTCAATACATATCAAGCAAACATGACGCATCCCTAACCAGAAACGAGACCCTTACATAAACCATTTAATCCTCGCAACAGCGCAACATCTTGATCCGGCGTTCGGCGTCGCAGTTGTCGTTGATTGTGTTCAAAGGAAACACGTGCGCCGACCTAATTGGCAGGGCGTGACGTATTGCCCGAGCATTTCCTGCCGCCGCCGGGTCGTTCGTCGGCAGGCATCATTGCCTCGGGGTTTTGTTGCCCGTTTACAGGGTCATTGAAAAGCAATTTCAAGTCGAGAATTGGGATTGCGACAATACGCTGCTCTCTGTCGACATTTTGCACTCATATCAAACAAGCCAGTTTGCTTATAAGGCCAACCTAACATAATTTAAGTGTAGGTTGGTCGACATTGTTACGGCGGTGAGATTGCACAGATTTATGTGAATAATGCGTACAGTCATAAATGCGCCTTGTATGCGAACCACTATGTATCCGCATGGTTTTCCATTTGTGAAGTGTATAAGTAATACGACTAGTTATGGTTCTTTTTCTCAAAAACAAACAACACTTGTGAACCGATTTATCTTTCTTTTTTTTTACTGAGTCGACGTTCGACGTCATTGTGTCTCATTATTACACATGCTTCGAGAACATTAATTAATTGCCGGCTCCCTGAAGCGCAGGTTAATTATCTTGGTTATGCCTTAAACGTAAATCCCGATGGGGCCAATGTAGCGTTGTTATGTCTACAGCTGACTCTAACTGTACTTGTAATGGAAGCGCATTTGTTTCGGGTCGATTCCATTTGTTGATTGTAGTACGAACTGCATTATTCTCCGCTATGTGACTACGGGGATTGAGTGCGGCACGTTTTAACGCGTTTCCATCTAATGTCTCTGTTCATTTCATCTTTGTTTGTGACAAACATTAGATTATCTCATTGTAAGTCACGCCTGTGTGATAGACAGCCCATCGCCATGATCAGGGGGATTGCCATGTACACCAAGAATTATTTCATACGCAAACAAAAAACCCAATCTCTTTACGAGTCAAACAGTGGAAAGCTACGATGTCATATGTATTGCATATTGGGATATTGCATATTGGGATATTGCATATTGGGATATTGCATATTGGGATATTGCATATTGGGATATTGCACTCATCGCTGACTACTTTGACGAATTGTGTTGGAGCTTATTCATTATTGCTTGCATATATTCAGATAAGATCGACGAGACGCAATACGTTGACCTCTTGTGGCGTGATTAGACTCGCACCCAATCGATCTTTATTTGATAACAATCGCAGTGGCATGGCTAATATTGTATTGTACCTGTTTGCACGACAATAGGCGATTGACCCGTTTGGTTTTTAAATTTTTCTGGCCAATTTATGAATTGATTGCATTGGTGGTTGCTGCACCCATGTATAAATTGCATATGGACATGCCTGGCGGGCATGGAGGCTATATAGGCTTGCTGGTTTTGGAGTCCCCTATAGGGTTAGTGCTGGCCGAGGAGGTGAGCGAGAGTTAAGTGCCTTGTCCAAAGACACACACTGGGGGCTGACTTTGAGGTTCCAACGCTTCAGCTTGTACATGCATGTGTTCTAACTTCTATGGTCCATTTCCAATGCACGTCGATGACTTAACTACCAGCAACATGGTAACATGACAGTGCAACGATGAAGTTACAATTGGCACATACTTGTTATATACTTTGTTTTGGAGTTGTGTGACAATATATGAATAGTTGAATACATATAATTTAATATGAGCTTGAAGAACAGCACAATTGAAGGGGTTGGACCACTGTGCTCGTAGAGATAGGGCAATGTCCTGCTCGGTCATTCATCCCTATACATAGATAGCCCTCGGATAAGCTACGACGCATTCCAAATGACCATTCTCTCCCTGGAGCTCAGCTGGGCGCAAGAACTACCCCCTCATTTCGGGGTTAAATGACCCTCATCCGGAGATGCATGACTCCAGCCGAAGAACTAGTCGCGGAGGGCACAATTGAAAGATTCTGCGTCGGACATTGATGGATGTCTGCAAAAACAACGAGATTTGCATGCGGGAAATTTGAGCGTGTGTACATGGCAGGTGTATCATCCTATCAACTGATCCTATTCCGTGCTCAAAACAGAACTCCAAAAACCATATTGCTTGAAGCTTAAAACGGCGATACATACACCGGGTGGTGTAAATACACACAAAGTTTATATTTATGGGTCTTGTCTATTTTTTTGTGTGCCTCTACATTAATTTACCCGAGTTTTATAGGTATAACTTGATATTGCATTTTTTGTACTTTCAGATCCATGCAAAAATGTCTACTGCCACTTCGGCAGAGTGTGTCGTCAAACGCCAGACAACAAAGGAGCTCAATGCGTGTGTGCCGGCGAGGACTTCTGTCGAGATCATGACAAGAAAGTATGTGGTTCTGACGGAGTCCTGTACCCCAGTCATTGCGAACTACATCGCATGGCGTGCGTGAAGGACATGCACATTGGAGTCGACCATACTGGCGGTGCCTGTCCAGTCGCCAAGAGCACGGGTGAGTCACAGAGTACGGCCTCAATTGATGACCGGCTCCCAAATCTCCCAATGGATTCTCAGTTGAAGAAAGACAGACACACAAAGCAATCATAAACAGACTTCAATTCTCCTCTTGGCCCGTTTCACTCAGAAGGCGTCGGCATTGTGTTGCGCGATTAGCATTGGCGAACATTGATTTTTCAATAGGTTCTTAAAACGTGTTGTATGTTGGGTGAGCCTCGGTTCTTTGGGTGGGATCGGTTGTTTCATGAGCCAAGGCTGATTTATAGCGGGCATTGGGAGTCCACAATGGGCTCCTATGTTGCTTCCTGCAAGGTCGTGCATGCGAGGGTATTGAATTTGTGTATAGGGTGCGAATCTAACGGCCTGGGATAACTGTAGCGAAGATAGAAGAGAAATGGGGGTTGTAGATATTTAGGAAGGGCAGCTGAGTAATCATGCATCAACTCCAAAACGGTAAATTTGATTTGCTGAACGGCATCATTAAATTACATCTTTACGAAGCAGAATTGAATGTCCTAAAAATGGCGACAATGCAATCAAGATAGTTAATTTGTGTAATGAAGCAAAGGGAAAACATCAATGTTTTATCAGGCATTAACTAACTGTCCAAAATCCTCGCTCCTTTTTCTCCATTCAGGGTTCTAAAAATCCAATCGCCATCGCCCTTTGACTCTCGCTCGGGGCGATTCTCCTAGTCCGCCATTTTATCGTCTGCTTTTTCGCGCCACTGGCAGTGAGCGATAATAGGGGGCTTTACGGGTCATGCGCTAAAGTGATGATTTTATGGTCTCCATGTTTCTGATGGGATCCTGATTCCTGGAAAACTTGCAATCGTCTTTGCGAACAGATTTATCGGACACTGAAATGATTCTCGGAGTTTTGAGTTCAGCATAAATAATGACAATTATGACAAATTCCGGGTGCTCAACAGGGAAATATGAGATCTTGTGCGGCCAACATCAATCAGTTCACGAACATCAAAAGTTAAACATTTAAAATAAAGTCTATAAAGCAAGCAATTTGAGAGATTTATTTAACAAATGAAGAATGGCCATGGCCGATTGGCACTTAGAACCAAGCCCAGATATCGTTGACGGGAATGCAAAGCCACGTTCAAAAGGATGTCAAATGGCCATGAATCTTGTGCTTTGCGACAACAAAGACTGAAATCCATCAAAGTGATCATAGATGGTATTAGCACTTTCATAGGTCTCATTCTGGTCTTGTTTTGATCGATTTTCACTCTCAGTCCAATCACGTGACCCTCGCGCCGTAAATCAGGTCCCGTCGTGGCAATGGGCCGATTTGAGTCGCGTTTTCCGTGCCCCGTTTGGCCGGAGGAGACATTTGTCAAACCACAGGAAGCCATCATTTCGATTACTCTTGCGTTGCAGCCATCCTCTGCGAGATAGGCCCATAGGCATCGATAATTGAAAGTTATTGGCGAACTGACATGATCGATGGTTCTCCTTTTTTCAAGAAGAAGATGAATCCGAGCTGTAGATTTGAAATGATGATAGGAAATGCATGCAAAAGTACAAAAGCATCTCGACTGGAATATTTTTGGATCGTGTATTATTCAGTGTCTAGCTTAATTAACTACGCTGTTCATGGGTCCACTGTGCGTGGATATACTACATGTGAATCATATTATCATATACATGCATATGCTTATTTCCAGATGAAACGTTTGATCTGACCGATAACGAGCTCAAAGTGGATGAAATCAAGGAAAAGGAAGAGGAGATGGTGTCCCAGGAAAGCGAGGAGGTGAGCGATTATCCGTTCAGTGCGATGAATTCAGTGCAATGAATTCTAGGAGGAGGAGAAGGAGGAGCCCCCAATTCGCGTGACCAAATTGAAAACCGAGTGCTCTGAACTCGAATATGAGAGACTGAAGAACAATCTGTTGCAGTACCATTGCGCCAGAATAGGCGAGAACGACTGCACGGCAGACCACAGCAGTAAGTGAAGCAATATATCTGGCCAAGTGTTCTAAAAGGGTGACTAGTAAATCACCAAGTCTGCAAATAAGAAGCTACGTATGAGAATATGCTACGTATATGACGATATAGTGTGCTATAATAGCAGTGTGCCTGGACGACAAAACTACTGTTGTTTACGAGTCCCACTCAATAGAATACATGTACACTTACATATCCTTGAGGTTAAACGCGCTTTGATCCCTCAAGGTCAACGGAGAGCTTTAAGGGAAGGGAACTCTAAACTTCCAGAGAGCAGGCTTTGTTTGCCAAAGGACTCAATTGTCTAACGAGCAGACGACGCCACTCCACCAGTTCTGTCGGAACGGCCAACTGGGTGTTGCACAATGAAAGGACTCAATCAGTCAATGCAGAAAAATGAAGGAATGAAATATACAGTAATGAAGCTGAGTGCCTTTTGGGACCTCACAAATCGTTCCTTTTGATGAAACTGCCTCGGGAGATGAAGGTTACAAGATGGATGAATTGGGAAAAAAATACTCCCATTCATGGCTCGGTGGACACTACCGGCGTGTCTATTGTTTTTATCTCTATGACGCTAGCTGTGATCATCGATTCAAAGATTTTGATTAAGTGCTTCAACATACAATGCTCTGCCACTATGACAAATGCATGCTTATCTTGACTTCAAAGAGAGATCGTTTTAACTCTTGTTCTGCAACCCTTCAGGAACTTATAACTTTGGTGCGTGGGTTTAATTATTTTCTTGGCACTAAGGGTCTAATAAATAGAGTGGTTGTCACAGATTGCTTCAATTAGATGCGACTGTCTGCCAATTCAGTATAATGAGATATGATACTACGTGAATTTTTCTTTAAACTAGCTGAACCGACTGAATTATGGTTAAATCCAGGTTACAGGTTGCGTCCTCATATAATTGGTATATGATATGATATGATGTTATATGAAATGTATATGATGTTTCTCAAGTACTAGTAACAATTCTGGTGGCCAATTATTAGCGGAATTTTCATTATAATCAAGTTTGACTTGTTTCGTTCCCAGGAAAACAGCTTGTTGCCAACATAATGTTCAAGTACTACGATCGCAACGACGACCACTCCCTGAACGAGGACGAATTGGAGGACATTGAACACCGGGATCATCTGGAGAGGTTGTCTCGATTCTGTCGCTTGACTGACATGCTGGTGTTCGACGACAAAGAGGAGGACGGAAATGTCTCCCTCTCCGAATTCTACGTCGCTTTCCGTAAGTGAAATCAGCGCCCGTAATCATGCACTGTGTTATCATACTTCAATTATACTCGGAAGTAATTTTTTGCCAATTCGAAAATCCAGCTTGCGAAGGCGATGATACAGCCGAATTACCATCCATCACGCTCGGCGGAAGCCTGTAAACCGATTTCCATGGAGGATGGGAAAGAATGAATGGCATACTGATCAATGCGTGGCCAGCGATGACGTCAGATTAGGCAGAAGAAAAATCCAGGAATCTGGGTTTTGATAGGACTCTTTGACTTTAATCTCTTTTATCGCTTGACAACAGAGTCCGCTGCCTGCAATGCGATCAGTCTTTTTGCAAAGAACCACAATTAGAATCAAAAGACAATTCGTCATTGCCCAAAGCGGTGCTGCAGACAGGATAATGTCGGCAATTTTAAAGCATTTCGACTGAATGTCTAATGACAGCAGAGTAATGAGCAAAGGGGTGAGTGGTTTATCTGCAATGGTAAAGCTCTTCAAAGATCGCCTGCTGCATACATCCTGCCGATGAGGTGTGACACGCCTCCTAATTCCCCCGGAGAAAGGAAAATTAGGACCCGCGCGCTACCCTAATGGCATATCACACGGAGGCAGGATGCGAGTGCTGTATGCAGCTAGATTCCTAGCACGCTTTCCATGATCTTCCGTCACAAAGTCCCTCCCGCTCTTCGTTGAATCTTCTTGGCTTTTCCCGGCACGTGAAAAGCTTCACTCACATCGCCATCATCACGTGAATGAGGGACGCATCATTTTTTTTTCTGTTTGTACGTGGAAGTGATTGGCATGAATGATGCAAGGAGGCAACCCTCTCTGTCACCGAATGCTTATGAATGATCGGCTGCGTGCTGCGTACCAAATGATCTTACTCTGACAATTACGTTATACTTAATTATAATTATACTAGTCTATATATCCATCATGTTGTAGCAATCCGGTGATTCAGAAGTGTTCCTTTATTACAGAAATCCCGACGGTTGTCCTGGATGAAAACCTCAAAGTATTCACGACCCTGGTCACTGTGGGGACCAGCTTAGAGATCAAGTGTGACATTGTTGGATCGTCAAACATTGTGTGGAAAAGAAATGGAAACATGCTGGACGAAATTACGACAAATGACATCAAGGTCAACCAACTTCAACACAAATATTTTTCTCTAACATACAATATTCCTACTGCAGATGTTTGAAGACGGTTCCCTGTACATCAAGGACCTGGGTCTTCACCACATGGGCAACTACACCTGCCAGGATAAGAAAGATGATGACGTGATCCAGACCCATGTCATCAGAGTCCAGAGTGAGCAGCATATTACATCACAGTTATATAATTATATATTCGCATCCGACCTGACTAATCGTCATTAATTACTGAATGCAATTGTCGTGGATACAATTTCTGGCTCGTCCATCATGTCGCCCGTGGCGGTTACCAAACGCTCCTTATTCCCAAGATCCCTCAAATTGTGCATAATTCAGGGTTGATTTCGCCATTACTGGTCATTCACTAGGAGAGGCCTCCAGGGACAACGCGAGATCCTTGTCTCGACGGACAACAATCAAGAGTATCACTGGAACGCTAAATATTTCCTTTTGGGATGCTGCAATCCTCGGAGTCTCACATATCGAAGGGTATTGAAGACGTGTTTGCAGGACGTACATTATGTATATTGAGTATGACTTTATTTCCACCAGTATAGTGATGCAAAATGTATGGCAACTTCAGCATAACTGCCAGTGCTTTTATTCGAAATGACCACAAATGGGGCACATGTACTTTACTCTGATTGAATGACCTGATAGATGTGCAACTCTGCCCACGCGATGCAGTTAACTGAGGTCGATGGCTTCTAAAATAAATAAATAAATAATTATTTCATTCATTTTGTATACAGCGCAATATCGACACACGTGCCTAAAGCGCCGTCCATTGATCACGAATATTAAATATTCTGGTTGGTTTATTATAACTTTTAAGGTCCCGTTTTAAGTTCTCGCATGACACATGTAGAGTTGTAGACCACTTTAATTAGTATGTAGTCAACTAGGGAATGATACATCTTACCTTTTATTGAATTGAAAGCCTAACGGTCTACAAGAATATTCAGCCAATAGTTCAGTGCAGAGTTTTGTTGTTGGTTTGGTACATGCTTTACATTTACATAACATTGCATTTGACTATCTCTTATTGTCGGCGTCTTTCTCAGTGAGCCCTCGTGCCCGCGTCAGTCCATCGACGCAGTTCCACACCAGTGGCGCCACGGTGACTCTAAAGTGTCACGTGGATGGTGTACCAGAACCGGATGTTCTATGGGAGATGAATGAAGTTCCACTTCCGGTAGCAGATGACGAGGATCACGACCATTACGCCCTACTCCGTGAGTCTTTGTTGCATAATTACATTGAACTAGTTCCTTATGTTGCGCAGTAATTTACCTCCACTCATTAAACATTCAACAGTGCTTGGGTTAGGTGTAGACTATTATCCACTAATTAAATGCTAACCGTTCCCCAGGGCACGTATTGTGTCATGTATAATCCATGAGCATCCGCAGAGGGGATATTGAACACATTTATGCCATGCCGGTGCGCGTCTGTATGTGCACAGGGCACTTCGAGGGCCTTTCGCGATTAAAATGGATCTTCATCTGGGTACATTACATATAGCTGCTAATGGAATTATTTCTTGCACTCATTTTTATTGATTGGCAAAAACTCCCTTTCTATACAATATCCGCCGAAGCCAAGTTTGTTTCGCAATTTGACTCTCATTTCGTTCAAAACCCTTCCGAAGCAATTTTGTTTCCACCGCCCAGTTTGCCTAATCATGTAATCATCAAATGATTGCCAGTCTAAACCTTCGTTCTCAAACTTTTTTTGTTTTTCAGGCTTTTTTATAGCTTTCCTGGAAAACTGTAAAATTGCACCATCCGACGTTTTTGCTTAAGCTCCGAGAGATGTTTTATTTATTTTCAATTAATCTGTCTTCGGTCAATTTTCTGTTTGATGATTGATGTCGTCGACGTCGACTCAGCGTCTGTTGCTGAAGTCATCCGTCAATTCACGTGACAACCAAACTGATCTTACGATCACGTGATCTTTACACCTGCTCCGCAATTTGTAAACAATGCCTCTTCTTTTTCTGATTCCAAGTAACTGAGGTTATGTATAGGTAGACCTCACAGCTGCGTCTGCCTTGCTTAATCAAATACTCCATGGCTGGATTGTGAATAAGTGAATTTATCATGTGATATATATGCTTATTAGTCCTTGAGCTGGCCGGAAATAAAGGTACCAAATTTCGGGCAAATCGATACAGTGATTATTATAATATTCAACATCCCTAGTTAACGTTCTGGCGTGATAGCAGTATTAAAGTGATAGTTTATGGATAGAAAACACGTTTTGAACATGATAGGGGTGTGTCTAAAAGGAAAATACATGTATTACGTATTTGTAAATGTGTTTAGTGTGAGTCCCACAAACTATTTACGTCCATTGATTTCTTTAGACGTAGATAGTTTGTGGGGCTGACACTAATTAAACACATTTAACTACACGTAATATTGCCCTGTTACCACTTCGATACTGCTGTGGCGCCAAAACGTAAACTAGGGATGTTGAATATAATAAAAATATCTCGTTTTGTCCTATTTTTTGGTACCTTTTTCTGGAATATGGGCTGCCAGCTCAAGGACTATATACGATTTTCAATGAAACAACAACAAATAATCCTCTCTGCACTCGAGGGTACGCATTAACTGCAGATCTAGTAGATTCGCCTCTGCCAGTTTGCGAAAAAAACATGAAAAGAATAGTGGTATTCTAGTAAAGTGTTACGTGAGAATGGACGCAAGGCAGGCAACATCTGAACCAGGATAAGAGACAAGGAAATATACGGCCTCATTACCAAATAAATAGCAATTAAATTACCATGGAAAAGCCAGGGGCAACTCTCATCCCTCCCCTTCTCAGCAAGTCCCTAATGAGAGATGCCAAATGCAGGAATCCTGTTGCCATGGCAATAACATCCACGGCGTTCCGTTTCGCTTGGCACCCCGTGGCGCTCGTAAAAGCCTTCAACCATTCATCATTTTCGTGAAAGACCATCGCAATAATATTGTTCGTTTGGGGCTTTCGTCATTCATTATGCATGCTGTCGTTTTTCAGCGATGATCATAATGTTTGCTACTTGTTGCTTTAGTTTGACATCCATCTTCACTCCAAGTGTAGACAGGAGAACTGTCAGAAAATTTGCGTCGTGAAAGGATTTCACCTAATGTCTGTCTGTGTCGCGAGCAGGTTGGGCGATTATTCAATTCACCTAATTGTGCGTTCTGTAATCCTCCCAGGTCCCCAATGTAATAAATAAATCATAATTGTGCGCATTGCGGACAGACGAGAGGCGTGTTGGTTATTACTAGTACAGCTAAACAATAATCTATTGTTTTACAATGACCGTATCCCCCACCAGATGCTTCCTCCTTCAATCCATCACCGTTACCTTTGGTGGCTGTCCAACTCCACTTTGCAACGTCTTCCGGCAGAACGTCCGGCAATCAAGCCGGAGAAAGATCTAGAAAGATCTGATGATCACGTTTGTTGGGCAGATGCGCTGAGCATGAAATTGGATGGATCTCTCGTGTCCCGGATCCCCGGTCTGGGCGCTGTCTCTAAGCTTGTGAATGCGAGTATGATAGCGGGGGGAGACTCGGCCCAGGGCGCATCTGTTTTGCAAGACCATGCACCTTTCATTAATGGGTGTCTGGGCCGGAGTGGAATTTGAAATGTGGAAAGACTTCTCTGTGGGTGAATTCATTGTGATTCAGTGGTGTGTGGGGATGAATACTATATTCCATATGAAGCTTAAGTACTGCATTGTAGACAAATGAATCAAAGCGGTCTCTCGGTCGAGTTTATCGGGCCCAGTAATGGCTTCAGGTTTGGACTCAAATTCATCCATTCGTCGTAAATCTTGGCGTTCTCCGATTGCCTGCCCCCGCCCTCCCTTCCCCTCAATGTGGAACGAGTCTCACTTCCAGCGGGAAGCAGTAAACAATGGCTGGATCGAGTGTCTGGGTGGCAAGCATCGCAGTGAGAACTATCCAGTCGTGTACTGTGATGACTGAAGACACATTAATTAATTTTTACTACTGCAAAGAATTTGGAGACCAAGAACGCTCACTGCGCCAATACGGTGAAATTAGGGCAGAGGTAGCGCCACCAAGCAGGAAGCCGGGTTCCGCTCTCACGCTGGAGCCATTGCGTTACATAGGAGATATTGGGGTTCAGCAATGCGTGAAGCCCAAGCTGACCAAATCAGTCGCTGCACGAGCGGCGCTGTTGGTCGCTTCTATTCGACACAATAGGGGCCAATGGCTGATAGACTTCTTGGTCTCCAAATTCTTTGACTACGGACATATTTCGTGCCTTTAACGAGCCAATCTCTCGTGATGTCGAGCCTCGTATTAAGGACAGCAGCTGAAGGAGAAAGCCAAGATACGTACGTGGTACGTGATGAGGTTTTACGGCTCAACTCAAACCAATCGGATGATACGGGCGCCAGGAGAAAGCCAACTTGCAAGACAACAAGCTTCACCTGCTCTTTCATTCTACCCATTTATTTCCTATGACCTTCATAGGGGGCAAGGGGCGCAGCCTTGAAATTTTCCCATTTAGATTTACAATGTATAAGACTTTTATTAGCGTTAACTTAGGCGTCAGGGCTTCGTCAATATCAATCGAAAATCCAATATAACGATGGAATTATGGATTGCAGGAATTATTACACCTTTGAGAATACTCATTTCCGTTATGAATATTCACGAATCCAATCTGATTGTATGAATACATGTAATGTATTCGATTGAATGCTTTCATTAAGTCTATTATTTTCTTTCCACAGGCAGCAATACGACCCTTGAGATTCAGAAGGCCATGTACACAAGGGATACGGGAGCGTACAAATGCAAGGCTCGCAACGCTGCTGGTACTGCTCAGGACATCGCCACGGTCTTCATCGAAAACTCAAACATCCCCAAATATGGAGACGGTTAGTTGAGGGCATAATTATTTTAATCTATCAAAATCTCTATTAATTCGTGTTAAAAGTGCACACACCATCACACACCATCACACACACACACCATCACACACACACCATACCATTCATTTACACACTGCTCTCGGCCGAGAGGATGAAGTCGGTGCGGATCGCGCCCTTCACCTTGTCCTTCTCCCACGCGACCATGTCCA